>OZ020516.1:22030728-22283519 GCA_963971425.1 Bryoerythrophyllum caledonicum | reverse complement strand
GACAAATGAATTTACAATTTCCATTACACTTAATTCCTTAAGGTGGATTAATCGTATTTTGTTTTCAATTCTAAGGGGAACATAATTAATGATTTGTATTGAAATTCGATGGAATCTTCCATTGGCCTATCTAGGCATGGATTAAGAGTCTTCATGGTTGACCACATGCACAATTGATAAAGGAATAATGTTCCTTCTAGGCACTTAGTCCTTGGGTTTAATTCCCACCAAGTTGTTCCTTTAGAGGGATGCATAACAACCTTAAATTCTTATGAGTTTGGGTTAAAACTTAAGTTACGTTAATGGAAGAGAGTTTTTATATTGAAATAAGAATTAAATTACAATACAATAGACGCTAGACCATCCAAGGAATGGGTTTAGAATCAGAAGGAGAATATGTGTGAGTCTTGAGTGTTTTGTGAGTTGACCCGTTTTAAACCTTACAAAAACCTAAACCCAAAGATGTAAAAATGTCCAAATTATTAGTGGTTCTCTTTACACTACCCAAAAATCTGTGAATATTTTTGACTTTACTTGAAAATTTGATCTTTCATTGCAGACATGAAATATTATTGACGTTTTTAAAAAACCTAGGTATGATCTAATAATACAAAGACTCTTAAAATCAATGGAAGCTTGTAGCAAAATGTTTGGAGTTGCGCGGACTCAAAGTATGTGTGATTAGAAGAGCATTGCTTTTTCTCTAGGAATCCAAGTGGGACAAAATTAATGTTCCCACTAGGCTTGCATTAGGGAAAACTATGTTTAGTATTTCACAATATTTCCAATTAAAATCACAATCATAGGAACGTGCACTAAGTGAAAAGTTTCTCCCCGGGGGTCATTTGTTCCTTCAAGACTTAGACCAAGGTTGTGCATGATCAATACATCTCAATAAAAGAAAGATCCATGAGTCGAGGGAATTTTTGTTGAACCATTACAAATTTGTCTTCGCCATTCAAATGGGATTCCATATTTGTAATGCATTACGCTCTTGACATTATGCTGCCAATTCCAGAATGGTGTGACAATTGACAATCCGACAAAGGACAAAGGACTTATGACGGGATGAAGTATTCTGACGGAAATGTTCATCCGCTCATAACTCATGCAATTTTCATCCGATGAGCGATTGCCACACCAACTTAGAATCAGCAGGTCATAGAGAAGAGCGTGATGTGCAATTAAACGTCGGGCCGTCCGCCATTTGGTCGGACGGCCATGAGGCCGACCTCCCAATCCGACGGCCATGAGGCCGACCGCCCAATCGGACAGCCAATCGGATGGCCATGAGGTCGACCGCCACCACGGTCGTCCTCCAATCAGATGGCTGATCGGAGTCGATCGACCGCCCGATCGGTCGGCCGATCGCCCCCTCGATCGGACGGTCGATCGGACGGTCGATCGGCCGACCGATCGGGCAGTCAATGGGCCGACCGAACGGGCGGTCGATCGGTCGGCCCATCGACCGCCCAATCGGACAGTCGGGGACCCTCTAAACCGATCAAACGGCTTACGGGAGCCCGTTCAATTGATTTTGGGCCGTTTGATTAAATCATCCGCCGACCGATCGGGCTGAGGGCAGGCCCGCCGTCCTCCCAAGCGAACCAACCGACCGATCGGTTGGCGGATCGATAATTTACGGCTGCGATGTGGCCACGTGGATAATCTAACGGTCTAGAAAATTTCCAACGCCTAGGGGTAATTGGTTTTTATAAATTGACGAGATTGGTGTGGAGATTGTTATGCTTTCCTTGGTGGAAAGCGTCGACTAGCATTCTAGGCGTGACGCCAGTCAAGACATTCAAGCTGGAGGTTTTGATCCAAAGCTCACCAAAATCTTCCAAGATGGAGTTTAGTTTCCATGCGGTGGGGTGGACGTTAGACAGGACGCCACGGCTTGGATGTGCTGAAGCAAACGCTGCCGGTTGCTGTGACGATCGTCAAGCAGGAGTGACTAACGGAGCGTGTAGACGTGGTTGCGTTGAACTTCCAGGACCTCATCGAAGTCAACGAGAGATCTTCCAATGCCGAAGTAGTACCGTTCTGCAACGGTTGGAGGGAGAGGGGGACATTCTTCTCCAATCCTCAAACACACGACAACCCCTCGCCCCCCTCGAGCACACGGCGCCTCCTGCCCCCCTGCAAGCACACGGCGCCTCTTGCCTCCCTACAAGCATACGGCGCCTACCGTCTCCTTGCAAGCACACGACGCCTCCCGCCCCCCTGCAAGCACACAGCGCGTCCCGGCCCCCTGCAAGCACACGGTGCCTCCCGCCCCCCTGCAAGCATACGGCGCCTCCCGCCCCTCTCAAGGACACGGCGCCCGCCACTGGGGGTTGTGCGAATCGATCGAGATATATATACATGTGATTGGATAGCCGTTGAATTGCCATTCAACGGCTCTAGGCCAAACCTTGGTGACTCTCTCCATACAGGGGAGTAAAAATTAAGCAAAGATGGAGCATAGCGCGCCGTGGTGGGTCCTTGCCCAAACTCTGCTTGTGAAGCTCTGCACCACATCGCAACCTGTGGGAGGGCGTTCCCACAAGGTTCCGGATTTTCACTACAAAACCGAACGGAAGTAATGGAAAATTAAAAATTTTAGAGTAGAAAGACCAGAATGAATGTAGGTTGTTTGGTTTTAGAAATAATAAGTTCTCCGTTGAACTTAGGTGGTAAAACTGTACTTTTTAAATACAAATCCGGGATGCGGAAATCCGGGGCTCGATACCCAGAACCGGAGGCGGTTAATCATTATCCGTACGGGAAAATGGCGGCGGAGCAAAACGGTTGCGACGGCCATGGCGGGCTGCCATTTACAGTTTCACCTTCTTCCTTCTCGCGCTCTCGCTCTCTCTCTCTCGCTCCCGCTTCCTCTTTCTCCTGCTGTAGTTTGATTTCAGTGTTAGAACCGAGGGTTTTTGTGAGGTCAGTGCGTGCAAGAAAGTCGGAACCATTGCAAAAAGGAAGCAGACGCACCGGTGGCGCAGGATGACAGGAAAGAAGAGCAAGACCGCAACCGTGGAAACCCTACAGCTACAGAAGGTAACTCCGGCCATATCCACTGATGTGAAGGAAAATAGGGTTCTAGAAAACTTGTTAGAGGTTATGGGCTGCAGCGGATTACTGGGGAAACCTTGGACCTTCCAAAGCGAGGCCATCGCGGCGGAGTTAGAAGGCGCGACAGCCACCCAAGGCACCGGCATTCGCGCTCACCCGGGGAAATGGACCGAGAAGCAATGGCGGGCAACCTACGGCTTCCGAGAGGGCACGGTGAAGTTGGCCGAGAAAAATGAAGCCTATCTAGAGGGAGAATTCACGTGCAAAGCCAACCCGAAGGACGGCTACGCCATTTCAGACCTGAAGGACGAGAACGTCGGGTTGGTTGTCTCCTTCCTCAACCCTATCTTGCATCCGAGAAAACCTAAGAGGATAGTAGGAATATGAGCTAGCCTGTTTCTGGGAGCCATGAAGGGGAAGCACCAGGTGGATTGGGCCGTCCTCATGAAGGACGAGGTGGACCGGATGCGGAAGAGCCTGCAAATAGGGAAGAAGAAGCAGACCTCCATATCCACCTACGTGGGGCACGTCTACGCAGAGAAGAAGGTGCTCAGTCCGGAGGAGCAGGATGAATACGACAAGCTCATGACGATCCAAACCTACGCAGGGGTGGAGATCAACCCGGAGGACTCGGAGGAGAAGGAGCCTCCGGAAGAATCAGACGATTCACCCCCTACCGTCCACCGGACGAAACGGAGACGGACCAGGTCACCATCCGAAGAACCGGAAGTAGGACCCTTGAGCCCGCCCCGTCAAGACTAGGCCACGCAGTCTCTAGCAGGAGAGCAACCGGCCAAGGGAAACCCCCGAACTTCGTATCCGGCCGAGCAATATAGGACTCCTTAGAACCTGGTGTCACCACGCTCATCCTGCTCATTGGACGGCTCTTGGAGGACATCACTGCCCTCAATCAGCACGTAACCTGGCGGGCCACGCTCCTGTCAAACGAACTCTGGCAGCAGACAGCGATGATTGAGGTAGTGCTAGAGGAAGTGCAGCTGGAGGGACCCGGAGAACTCCTGGGCCGATTGAGGGAGTTAACGGCGACGGAAGGCAAGCACCAGGTGTTGCATGTGAAGCAGAGGGAGCTCCAAGAGCAGTCCGCTCACCTCGCCAAGACCAACACCCTCCTCCACGAGCGGATAGCATAGATAGAGGGGGACTTGCAGGTTGCCTAGCGAGAGGCTGAAATAGCCAAGAGCAAGGCACGAGCTTCCGGACGAGCCTTGGTGGAGGTGAAGACGGCCCTCAACTTTCCGGTGGATATGGCGAACCGGACCCGCCTTTACGACCAGAGTCTGAAGGGGATGGACGCGAAGAATCTAGGCCTGATCATCCGGTTCCTGATGGACCACGGAAAGAAGATGGACAAGACCTAGAGCAAGATGCAGGAGCTGGTGGTCAACATGGGGCCGGAAAAGCCGAAGGCTTGCGGTACCCAACTACCGGAGCAACTGCTGGCAGCAACTACAGGGACATCCGGAGTCGAAACCGGATCTGCTACTGAGGCTGCAGCAGTGGACCTCATCGATCTTGCAGCCTTAAATGAAGAGGCAACATCGTCATAGCAGAGGAGACGCATCTTACCCCTGTCCGGTCTTCCGAAGTGGGCAAATTTTATGCCTCCCCGGATCTCCCAGGTGCCTCCAGAACCCATCCGGCTGTATTCAGAGTCTCCGGAGCCTCCACCGCCGGACGTAGCTCCAGAAGCCTTAGAGACGGACGAGAATGAGGCTAGCTCCAGCGCTAGTCTGAGGGACTTACCGGAGACAAGTTTCCAGTCTCCAACGACCACCGCTTCTCCAACAGGCACCCAAGTGCCGACTCCACCGTTCGGATCGAAGGACCACGGTACTGCCACGACGCCCCCACCATCGGCGCCGGGACGGTCACCGGAAGAAATGACTCCTAGGCGTAGGAATCTTAGAAGGAAGAATCTGATGACCCCTTAGTAGTAGTGGTAGTCTGGGTTTAAAGTAGCGATTAACGATGGGGCTCCAGATTGCACCCGGCTACTATTTTGGAAAGTTAGGATTTCTTTTATGTCCGGAATTTTGAATCCCGGGAATTCCGGATCTGAGATCCGAAAATTCCGGATAACTTTTGACGTGTCAGGAAGGATGAGGCCAAGCACTTTTCGGTGCTACTGCTCTCCCTTTCCTGATCTTTAGCTTAGGATCTACTTAGTTTAGGAATTTTAGATAGTACTTAGTTTAGGAGAGTCGAAGCGGCTCTCATTTTTGTTCTTCTTTTGCAAGGAACCTATGGTTCTGCAATAACCTGATCCTTCTTCATAATTGTTGAGTGTGGAGTGTGCTTAGGTGGAGGGAGGACGGATCCATTCTGGGCTGTATGTGGGTGTGTGCAATAGAGGTTAACCGGAGTACGTAGTAGTGTTTTTTTGGTTTGTGGAACTGGTTGGGAGTTGGTACAGGAGAACGCCCAGAGGTGCTGGAGAGGAGAATAGGGGGAGGCCTAATACTCTTTAGGGTCCGGAGGCAGCCAGGAGAGGAAGGAGAGGCTGCAGCGGAGGTCTGGCCACTTCTAGGGCGCGAAGACACTCTGCGTGAACCCAGATGCCGGTCGAACCCGGTGTCTGCCCCTACGACTGGAAAAAAGCCTGTGACCAAGCTTTAGAAAGAACCCGACCGGATCACTATGCCGTTTCTCCGGAGTGACTGCATCTACACCTGCCGGAATGCCGTTGTAGTATGAATCTTTGCTTTGTGTGACCTCGTCTGGATGACAATCTAGATGTTGTGAGGGAAAAGGCCTAAGCTGCAGCACACATCTACCAGTTAGTGAGTTAGAATAGTGGGCAGTCCAGCCACTTAAAGTCACCGGATAGTGGGAAACCGAGCCACTCAAAGTCATAGGGTCAGTGGACTTCCGGCCACTCGTTTAAACCGTCCGGAGCAACCTAGAGAATAGACGGATTTACCGTCTCGCTCAAAAACCAGTACCCGGAATACCTAGTTCCGGATCCGTTATTATTGGAAATCCGGAAAGTAACCGGAAAGGTTAGTAATTGAACAATAATTGGAGTGTTTAAACTGGAATTGATAGATCTCTGTGGGAACGAACTTGGAGCGGTTACTTTGGGTACATTTAGTGAAAATAAATGTTATCCGGAGGAATACTTACTCTACAAATTACAACACAACCCGTGTCGCCGTTGTGGCGCTCTTGCTCCGACCTGGGATTCGAAGTTTTGTGTAGAAATAGAACATTATCAGCGTCTACCACGATCCCGTGTGTTGAAGGCGAGGGTGACGGCGAGAGAGGTGCGAGAGGGGAGAGCGATGCGTCAAGGAAAGTAGCGGTGTTCTAAGATTTGGGCAACAAGACAAGCCCCCCGAGAACGTTGTCGTGATGCGATATAGTTCATGATATAAAAAATAAGATTGAGAAGAAAAATGGGGAATTTAGCTCGTTAAGGTAATTCTGGAGAATAAACGGTTTTTTCCTCAATTACCCTACCAGGCCAGAAGCTTATCTTAGAGGATCTTTACTACATCTTGTCACTAGCTCAGGGCTTAGGAGCGTCCACCAGCTGGATTTATTGCTGATTCCAGCAGTCCCCTGACGACGCGAGCGCCAGCCGCTCTGACAAGCCAAGAAATCGAACCCGGACCGGCGAGGAGCAACGAAAAGCTTAGCCAGCCGAACTAAGCCGCGGTCAATGGCAGTACATGGGCTCTAATGATATTTAAGCTATTCTCTAACTCTTCTGTGATCAAAAAACTTAAACAGAGTGCTATGGTATTATAGTTTGTAGTAGAAATAAGAAATGTTTAGTTTGGGGGTTAGTTTAGGGGGAGAAATATAGTGCCAACTTGTAGTAGAGTTATAGGTTAGGAAATAAAAGCCAAGCTAGGCTTATGTGGGTAGATTTGGATAAGATTTGGAGGTAAATAGACTTTGGTGTCCAAGGATGAGTAAAAAGGAAGGCTAGAGAAGCATGGGCTGATTTAGGCCCTTGACTTTTCTTCCCTCCTCCCTCGGCCAAAGCCTCCTCCATTTAGTATAAAAAGACGCTCGGGTTTTTGAGTGTGACAGGTACAATTTTGTGAGTTTTGATGTCAATTTTTGAAGTGATGTAGAACTTTTTAATAGCTTTCTAACAAGCTATCACACGCTCTAATCGGAGTTATGTACAAGCTGTGGTGTGGATTTGAATAAAAGAGGGTATTGCTGCCATGAATTTTCGAGAGCAGTAACTTTGATTTCATGTAGAAACTTGTATACAAAGAGTGTGATAGTGAATCTTTGAACGTATAGTGGTAATTGTATTAGCTTTCTAATGAGCTATCACAAGCTCAAATCCGAGTTGTTATGGAGCCATGGCACTTGATCTACTGAAGGGGTGTTCTCGGAGGAGCGGTTTTCATTCCACAAGTTTCAAGCAGTGACTTTGAGCAACTATAATTCATTGCATATAGGGTCAGTAGGATTGAGAATTTTATCACTTGTTAATCTTGTTGTTAGCTTTTCAAAAAGCTATTACGTAAGTAGATTGGAATTGGTTTGAGAGAGTTATGCTAGATTGAGTGGAAAGGAGTCAGCTGCCTTGAGCAAATTAGAGCAGTGACTTTGATTCCTCATAGAAGCGTTTGTATAGATCTTCTTATATTCAAATTTTGTACGTATGAGCCTTACTGTATTAGTTTTCTAGAAAGCTATTGCATGCTCATATAAAGTTAAGTATGAAGTGGTAGAGCTTGATAAAATGAGAGAAGGTTCTGCTGCCCCAAGTTTATTCAAACTACTTGTTTGATCACTTGCGAGGGTTTGTCAAGATGAATCAAGAAGTTTACTTTTGTTGAAGATCAAAGTCTTGCTTTGTGTTATTTCAAGTTTATCACCAATGAAGATCGCTTTTATTATACCTCTCTTCTTTCTTTGCTGAAATTGGTAGCAGCCAAAAACCTTGTGTTTTCCCAAGGCAAATTCTCTCTCCGCGACATTTGGTGCTTCCACTGAGAGTGCTTTGGGGCTACTTATTTTTTCAAGACAAGATGGGAGATCACGAGGGTGGGTCATCCTCTGGGGGTGGTGTTGGAGATATTGGTGGTATTGTCAGTTTCACGGCGGACTTTGTTCGGGCCATGCAGTTGTTTATGGGCCAACAAGCTACTAATATGGCAGGACAAGGAGCTACGAAAGCATTGAGGGATGTCATCAGTAAGATTGGAAGATTTGATGGCAAGAATATCACGGGGTTTTTGAGGGCATACACTTGTGAGATGGAGATTTATCAGGTGCCTGAGGCACGAATGATAGAAACGTTTGATCTTGCAGTTGTGCCCGAGATTCGAGAAAGGGTGAGAGAACTCCATGATGTAGTGAATGTGAATACATGGGCAAGGTTTGCTGAGAGGTTGAAGGAAGAGTATTTCGATGAAGATTCTCAGCGAATGTCTAAGAGGGCATTCTTAGAGTGGGTGGAAATGCAGCCTGGAAAGACTATGGGGCCGAACGAACTCTTGAGAGAGTTTGAGAAGAAGTATGGTCATTTTCCACTATCTGAGGAGCGGCTTCTTGATACGAGGAAGTCTGAATTGTTTCTCCAAGCTGCTGATGATGTCTTGGAAGACAGACTCCTTCTTATTCTTCAGGACGTGACAGCCGAGGGAGGTTTTAATCCCGACTGGAGGAGATTGGAGGAGTCAATGAGCCTTATTGCCAAGCAGCAACGTGTAAAGGCTCGTGGAGTTATATCGAGGGGTGATGCACCATCGGTATCGATTTCCAAGACTCCAGCATCTTCGGTATCTTCAACGCCATCGAGTTCGTCTAGTGGCATAAACCTTGATAATGACACTCTTGAAGATCTTGTGAAAGGCCTCAAGGAACTGAAGGTGGAAATGAGTGCTCTGAAAAAGGGCCATATGACGAACGACACCCACCCCGGTGATGGCTCGAGAGGATTTGTTGTGCGATGTATCTACTATGATGACCCGAGTCACAAACGTGGAGAATGCAAGTTTTTTGCAGATGACTTGAAGGCGGGTATCATCATTTTCAGAGAAGGGATGATCAGAGATGCTACATCAGGTGATCCACTAGCCACAAACTTTGGTAAAGGAGGGATGAAGAAATTGGTGGATGATAAGCTAGGTAGGACTAGCTCTATTCATCTCATAGATGCTGAAACTTACAATATTCAAGCAGTATAGAATGGGGTGGAAGCATTATCAAACCCCAATCGAGAAGTTATGATCAGGGGGGCTCAAATTATCAGAAGTCTAACGGGTTGGGATGATCCTGTGGACCCTAATACCATCAAAGCCTACTTGGGAAGTGAGAATGGAGAGAAAGAGCCTCAGGATGTGTTTGTAGAAGTGAAGAGAGGTAGAAATATAGAAGAAGAGACTAAAGAACATGCTAGCAAGAAGAAGACACCTGTTGGGAAGGAAAATGTTCAGAATCAAGGCCTAGTAGGTCAAACACGACAGAGGCAAGAAGGACGACCTTCTATCTCTCATCCAGGAGGTGCACCGCTTCTGAAAGAGAAGTGGCAGGAAAGAATGAGTGGTGAGAAGAAAGCAAAGGAAGATGGAGTAAAGGGGGAGGGCAAAGCACCGGCTTATAAACTTCAATCTAATATTGAGACTTCTATCGATATGAAAGGTATTCTAGAAGAGAGGATTTTGGATGCCAAGATTGAGTTTACTCTGAGGGAAGCCCTTGGCATAGCCAAAAAGGACTTTCATGAGCTCATCATTGATGTCATCAAGAGGAAGAGACAGATCACTGTCAAAATAGTGATGACCAGAGCATTCGACACTCATATGACAGAAGATGAGGAGGAAGAAATTGGTCAAGTATTTGCATTGATGTATGACCGTGTGGATACAGAAGGCCAAGAAAAGAAGACAGAGTGTGTATTTATAAAGACTAATGAAGATGATGAAGAGATTGCAGAACTATTGAATGGAGAAATGGAGGATGAGGTTTTGAAGATATTTGCTTGGAGCTGTGGTGTCAAGAATATGGTTGAAGCAAATTCTAACAAGAACCAAGAAGAGAGGGTGGTGGAAGAGAAGGACAGAGCACTTGTGGAGGACGATATACTACAGCGAGTTAGTGGAGAAGGGGTTTTTTTTAGAAGCCAATGTTTCTTGTTGTTTGCACAACAAGTCTTAAGTGATACGTGGGAGTGAAGCAATGACAGCTTTTACTCATCCATTTTGGGCAAGAGCCACTACAGAGATACCTGTTAAACTTAGAGACTTGGATGAGACTTTTTTAGCCCTTGTGGACCATGGTTCAGAAATTAATATCATATCTAGGAAGTTATATGAGAAAAGAAAATGGCCTATTGATATTAACCATGGATGGGTGATACGGGCAGCAAACAATGAGAAAGGCAAGTTGTATGGAGCATGTCCAACGGTCAAGACCAAGATTGGAAATATTGAGGTGGAACAAAACTACTTTGTTCAAAACTATGGGTCTTATCCTATTATTCTTGGACAACCATATATTACAGCAACAAGGATGGAGACCAAGGTTTTGGATGATGGCTCACACTACGCGAGAATTCGTAGTTTGGATGGGATGCAAGCTGTACAGTTTCTCACCGTGAAATCAAACAATGAGAGACATAGGAATCAGCTTAGAGATGAACCTATGGGTTATGACCGTGGCAACGAAGACTTTCAGGATTTCTAGATTGCACGCGTGGAGACTGGGGATCCACAGGTGCTAACAGATCATCGAATACTACATTCCCCAGTGTAAAAAATGGTGGTTGTGGACTTTTAAGTTTAGCAAGGGATGGTTTGGTCAGCTTTACAAAGATTACAGAGCTGGACCGTGTACATAAGAAAGCAATTAGAAAGACTGAAGAAAAATTAAAAAGAGTGGGTGTGGTATTGAGTGATGAGTGTATTACGGGAATTATAGAAGAAGAAAGTTTTTCAGACGATATAGTAAGGGCTTTGGAAGGAGTGTTAGCTCAAAGCTCGGGACCAAGAGATGTTATGATCGAGATTCATTCAAGGGAACTTTATGACGAAGTACTGAAAACAACAACAACCATGGAGTCTACCGGAAGTTATGTCTCTCATCTTGAGGCTAGGGTTAATACCAAATACAAGACCGTGGCAAAGAAAGTGAGGCCGGTGGCAACTCAATTGCCACCAGACACTGAGGAACATATCAAGCAAGCTGAAAAGGAGCCAGGGCTAAGGGAAACAAGGAAAATTGGGCACAAGTTTACTGTGGAGTCATTGGCTGGACTAAAGATTGGAGGGGGTGATTTCTTATATGCACAAGAAATAAAAATGTTCCAAGATATGCTTTCTAAACATGGGAAACCATTTTCTTCTTCACCAGAAGAAATTAGATGTGTTCATCCTAGTGTGGTTGTACCAATGGTGATTTTTACAGTTCCTTATGTGCCGTGGGACTTAAAGCCTATACCAGTGCCAAGAGCATTACTTCCTAAGTTGGTGAATTTGTTGAAAGAGAAGATGCAGATGGGTATACTTGAGCTTTCAATGGCTCCATACTCCAACCGTTGGTTTACAGTGCCAAAGAAGTCTGGTGCACTTAGATTTATACAAGATATGCAGCCAGCCAATAAGGTTACTATTAGAAACAAAGGGTCAGGGCCAATTGTGGATGAGGTTGCTGAAGCATTTGCAGGACATGCCATCTATTCCATTGGAGACTTATATTCTGGTTATGATCAGTTCCAACTTGCGAACGAAAGCAGAGATATGACTACCATGAAAACTCCATTAGGACTTGTTAGAATGTGCACATTGCCCCAGGGAGCCACTAATTCGGTGGCGCATATGCAAAATGCGATGAACCAGATCCTCAAGGATTTTGTGCCTGATAAAACTATACCCTTTGAAGATGATATTCCCATTAAAGGCTGCAAAGAAGAAATCAAGGACTTGACTACGGATGACGATGGTTGCAGAGTATTTGTCAAGAACCACATAAGAGATGTGGAAATGATCTTAAACAGACTTGGAGAGGTGGACTTGACATTATCCATAGAGAAGTCCAAGTTTGATGTTGATGAAATTATTGTGGTTGGTCATTTGTGTGGAGTATACGGCAGAAAACCTAACCCTGAGAAAGTAGATGCTATCTCTAGGATGAAGCCATGTGGTAGCATCGCTGAAGTAAGGAGGTTTTTAGGGGCTTGTGTCTTCTACCAAATATGGGTTCCACATTTTGCTCATCTTGCTGATCCGTTGTACAAGCTCTTGAGGAAAGGGATTAAATTCAAGTGGGGGCAAAAACAAGAGTTAGCCATGGAAGGCTTGAAGGAAACTTTGATGTCTCCACCAGTTTTGAAGCAAGTGGATTACAACTGTGGTAGACCAGTCATTATAACAGTTGATACCAGTCCAATTGCTACAGGTTGGGCTGTTGGTCAAGATGATGTAGAAAGACAAAGGTACGCCATAAGATTTGGAGCTAGAATTCTCACAGAACGTCAAAGAGCGTATCCACAAGTGAAGAGAGAACTTTTAGGGGCACTTACAGCATTGAAGGCAGAAAGAAACTATTTAATTGGTGCTGATGTTGTGCTTGAGACTGATTGTTTACCATTACTCGGAATGGTGGCTAATTGTTCTACTCCAGATATTGCGATGCTGAGATGGATAGCATATATCAGATCACTGAGTCTTGTGTTAACTCATATTACTGGAAAGATGAATTCAGTGGCGGATATGTTATCAAGAGCCAGATTTATGTGCGAGGAAGAGATGGTGGCACAAGAAATTGGAGAGGACTATTAGAAAAGGGATTATGGTTATGTTATGACACTTGATGGGTTGGACTCAAGTGATGGTGATTTACCTTTCAAGGTAGATCTATTTGAAGGAAGGCTGAAGGATATTGACTTATATCTCAGCACTTTGAAGAAACAAGAGATTGGTCAGACAAGACATTTAAAGATATTAGACACCAGTCTTATGGTTATCTTTTGAGAGATGGACTATTATGGAAGAGGCCAAAGAGGAAAGATGGGGTGCCGTTAAGAGTGGTTGGTGATACTGATACCAAAAATCAAGTCCTCAAAGAATTTCATGACACACTTTGGGTAGGACACAGAGGGATTTGGGCCACTTACAACAAAATCAAAGAACGGTATTGGTGGAAGGGTTTGTACAAGAATGTGGAAGAATTTGTGGCTTCATGCATTGATTGTCAACTTCAATCAAAAGTTAGATACAGAGATGAGTTGCATCCAACCTACCCACTTGCCATACATTTTCAATGGGTAATTGACTTAATCGCGATGCCATCAGGTTTGTGGAGTATGAAGTACCTTGTTTTGGCAAGGAAAGAACTCTCAAACTTTGTAGAAGGTAGAGCCTTAAGAACTAAGTCTACCGAAGGAATTTGTAGGTTCATCCTAGAAGATAATTTTAGCAAATATGGTAGTGTTGGCAGAATGAGAGCAGATCGTGGAGAATTAAATGCAGCTGAAGCCAGAAGTTTTTTCCAAAGGTATGGTGTGAAGCTGAGGCTGACTACTGCTTATAATCCTGAGGCTAATGGCAAGAGTGAACGAGGACATCCTCCAATCATCAACGCACTTGTCAAAGCCTGTAAAGGAAAACCAAAGCATTGGCCTAGACTTCTACCATTTGCATTATGGGCAGACAAGACTACACGTAATACGAACCAGCCTCGGCCGTGGGTGAAAACACAAGAGGCTGGATTATCCAATTGTGCGGTGATGACGAAATGGATACTTTATATTGACATTGATAAGTACTTCTTCCCCAATACCCGCTTCCTCTCACCTAGTTCCAACTTATCCAGACTTGCATCCGTTATAACAGCCACATTGTTTGGAAGAGGAGGAAGTTTGCGGCAAATCATGGTAAATTGTTACAACTATTGTCCATCAGGGTTGACTTCTTCACCTCCTAGAGGCGTCACACAATGAATGCGTGTACAGTGAAGCACCTTGAGCAACATAAGTCAATTGTGTTACTGAGTGCAATTGCGCATTCCCTTACAAATGTGTTCCACCACTTTAGATTGAAGAGTCGCTATGAAACGAAGAAGATATTCCTGCCGGCAACGTGACTGTGATCAATCACTACAACTTTCCAGTGTGGGACGAGTTTAAGGTGAAATTTAAGAGTCGTGCTGCAGTATTATTGTGTAATAGGAGTGGCCATTGGAACCCTTCATCCAAGGACTGTCTGCATACATTAACATTCAAACATACGGAAGGTCCTATGGCACATTTGATACTAGTGCAAAACTCATTGACCAAACTTTGTGCATCCACAAGATAGATAATGGTACACTTCTCACCGCTTTTATACAGTGGTCAGCAGAAGTGTTCGGACAGTAATTACAATCTCAATTTAATAGTAACACTTGTCGAGTTTGGTAGGTAGGTGCTGATTTTTTCAGCTAATTATAACTAAAGAGCCACTTGTAAACTAGAAAGAGTACCATCATTCACATTGAGCCACTTGCATGGGCTGCAGTTCATGATGTGTCAATCATGGGTGTCCAATTCATTATGCACACAAGTTGTGCATCTGAAAAATCTTGAGAATCGACATGTATTTATGGAGACCTCTTGCATTTCAAGATACATTGTGATTGAATAAGATTGCTCTTGATTAGCTATGGCTCCTAGAAGGACTCTTGCTGAACGTAAGTTAGTTCTTCAGATGCATGAGAGAGGGAATTCGTACTCCGAAATTTCAGCGGTTCTAGGCATCTCTCGAAGCACTTGCCATGCTATTGTGCGGAGGTTTACAATGAGAGGTCATTTGAGAGATGCTCCTTCACAAGGGAGACCTCGAATTCTTGATGAACGTGGTGATCGTGAGGTTGTAAGGTTGTTGAATGCACCATCTAATGGTACAGTTGCAGCAGTGGGTAGAGAAATGCGATCTCAAGGATTGGATTTGAGTGATGATACAATTAGAAGATGTCTTCAGAGGCAAGGATTGAGAGCACGAGTGAAAACTAAGAAGCCATTCTTGTCAAAGAAACACAAAGCACGTCGATATGCATGGGCAAAGAAGTGTAGGCATGCAAGTTGGATGGACTGGAGTTATGTGGTTTTTTCAGATGAGTCAAAATTCAATTTGTTTGGCTCAGATGGGAGGCAGTATTGTTGGAGGAAGAGAGGAGAGCATCTTTTAGATCAGCATGTGCAACCTACTATCAAATTTGGAGGTGGAAACATTATGGTTTGGGGATGTATGACTTGGGAGGGAATTGGCAACCTTCGTCTTATAAAAGGAAACATGGATAAGTTTGTGTATCGTGAAATTTTGGAGATGGAGCTCATGAATACTATACACATGTATGATTTAGGAGAGGAGAATGTTATTTTTCAGCACGACAACGATCCCAAACATACTTCTAAGTATGTTACAGATTGGTTGTTAGCACAGAAGTTTCAACTAATTTGGCATCCGGCTCAATCTCCTGACTTGAATCCTATAGAACACCTTTGGAATGAAGTAGATCGTCGTATGAGAATGTCAAAGAAGAAACCCACTAACAAGAAGGATTTGTGGGAGAAATTGCAAGAAATTTGGTATAGCATTGAGATTGATACCGTGAGGAAATTGATCATGTCTATGCCTGAGAGAGCTGCAGATGTTTATCAAGCAAAAGGTGGCTATACACGATGGTAGTCATTATGATTGTACATTCAAGTTTTTAGGTAGTCCTCATGATTCTACATTCAAGTTTTTAGCTTGATTTTGTAGCTCATGGCTTTGTTTCCAATGTAAATAGATAACCACTTCACTTTTTGCATAAAGAATTGGACACCCACATCATGTGTTTTATTTTTGATTGATTTCTTGATTGACATTTTTTATTATGAATGTTATGTTACATGTTTTTTGTAACTATGTGATTGTATGTTTAAATTTTTACAACTTGAATGTGAGTTACGTAAGAAAACTAGCTCATATTGGAAGTGGAAGCGTCCTGTCCGAACACTTCTGCTGACCACTGTATAACAAAATCCTCAAACCAAGGGACTATACAAAGTGGCATGCACTCCTTCCCAAGCTTCTCATTCTAACACCTACTCAATATTTGATCGATCATACATCAGGGAGGACCCAGGACCCAGTTGTTGCTTTCCGAGGTTAGATCAAAGATGCTCATTACGTTTCAAATCTAAACCACATACTACACACTGACTCCTAAAATACAGATCAAAATTGAAACTTACTTTTCCTTGAAGGACACCTGCACCATGTCACTGGCAGCCTGTTGGAGCGCAGCCAGATCCTCAGCAGATTTCGTGAGCGCCGTCACTCGTTTCTCAGCCTTCTCCACAACAAGCTCCCACTCCTCCTGCAACTCCGGCAGCTGCTTCCGCATCAGCTCCGTAGCCAGGCACGTCGCCCACACCGTCTCTGAAAGCTCCACACCCTTGGCCTTCTGCAGCTCCGCCAGCTTTCGCTGCAGCTCCCTTACAGTGGTGGAGAACAGGGCAGCAATGGCAGAGTTAAGAAGAAACAAACCGTCGAACTGCTGGTGCTGCAGAATGGAGCGCAACCGCGCATGCGGGTCACGAGAGGAGAGCCCTGCTTCTTCCTTGCTGCCCTCCATCTCCGGCTCCTTAGAATAGTCCTCGCTACATTCCAGTCCTCCCGGTGCAGCCCCCAATGGCGAGGATTCCTTCTTCATCAACGATTCTCCTCCTCCGAATGTAGATGCTGGCGGTGCGTAGGCCATGGCTACTCGTCCTCCGGATGCAGGTGCTGGCGGTGCGCGGGCCATAGCTACTCCTCGTCCTCCGAATGCAGATGCTGGCGGTCCGCGGCCCCTACCTCCTCTTCGTCCTCCGAATGCAGATGCTGGCAGTCCGCGGCCCCTACCTCCTCGTCCTCCGAATGCAGATGCTGGCGGTGAGCAGGCCATTGCTGGCGGTGCACAGGCCATTACTGCTGGTGCGCAGGCCATTGCTGGCGTAGGCCATTCCTTCATCTCGTCATGGAAAACCCGCTGCTGGCCCTCTGAGTCGATGGCGACCCAGCTCGTGTGCTTCGACGCCAGGTTGTATTTCAGTGCGAGCTCCAGAATCTTCTGCTTCGTGAGCTCGGAGACGAGGTTGCTGCTCAACGGAAGGTCTTTGTACTTCTTGCCGTCTTCAGTTGTGACCTGCACCCCCTTGAGTCTCTTCTCGCTGGCGTCTCGCCCCAAAGCGTGGATGCATGAGGAGCCTTCCTCCAAGTCCCGCACCAGGGCGCGCGCTGCCAGCGCGTGTAGCATCGTCTCGCCCTCTTGAAGGGAGCCCACCAATACTTTGAGCTCCACTGGTCCGTCTGGGGAGGAGCCTTGCAGAATGAGCTCTTTAGGAACCGGGGTTGTTGGCGAAAGGATTGCGTACAATGTGAACCTTGTACCTCGGTAGAGCCCTGGCACCTTAAACGGAGCTTGCTGGATTCGAACGACGACGTTGGGGAGCAGAACAGGAGGAGGAGGAGGAGGAGAAGCGACCTCCGGAGAAGTGTCGAACAAATTGATGATCGGTTTGGGAGCTGGCGCCACCTCGGGTTCTCGCACCACCTCGGACTCAACCATTTCAAAATCCTCTTCGTCCGCATCCGTCCATTGCACGCCCAGATCAGTGACAGGCGGCATCAGCGCCGCTTTCAGCATATTCACCACTTTCTTCTCCATTCGCTCTCCCGCCACGACGAGCTGGGCGTACCCGCCGCCGGCCCTGGCAACCGATTCAATGAGATGATGAGAGACAGAGGCGCCCACACCTAACGAGAAGACTCTCACGAAGGACCTGCTCTTCTCGCCCTCCTCCACGGCCTCTCTCACGACCTCCACCAGGCTGTCTACATCCCAAATTTCCCCGTCCGTGAGCAGGAAGATCTGCGTTGGCACGTCGTGACGGCGGCGCTGGAGAGCCTCCTGGAAGGCGCTCTTCATTTCGGTCCCGCCCATGTCCGCCCGCAGCTGCTGCGCGTATGAGATGCTCTTCTTCAGCGAGTCTGCGTCGTAGGGCACAGACTTGGGGAAGAGCGCCTTGTGAGTCGACCCGAATCCAATCACGTTGAAGTAGTGGTTCGCAAAGGGGATGGATCGCAGGAAAAGCTCCAGCGCCTCGCCTGCCTGCTTGATCTGGGAGCCGGCCATCGAGTACGACCTGTCAACGAGAAAAATGATCTCTGAGGCTCGCAAAGCGTTGAGCACAAACCGTGGCGCAAACGTCAACGAAACTGCGTGCGTTCCATCTCTCCGGTGGCGCTCCACCAATGCACGCGGCGCGTCCAGTCCCTGCGACTGAACAATAACAACAAGGTCCTTGTCGAGAAGAGCATCCGCTGTCAAACTCACCCTCGCACGATTGGGCTCGAATTGATCACCACTCCCACTGCCAAGATGGACCTGAATGGTGTGGGAAGGCGACTGAATCGAAGTGATGGGCTTCGACATGGCGCAAGAAATGTTCACAGACAGCTTCGAAGCCGACGAGTCCACATTTGACGCGCTCACAGGGCTTGCGCCGTAACGAGGCGCGATGGTGGTGGGCAGCACGAACCGCACCTGATTCTCGTCCGCGTCCTGCTTGATCTCCGAGACGAGAGTGAGGCGGATGCGGATTTTGTGCCCCGGTGGAATATTTCCGATGGACGCCTGGAACACGTCCGGGCGCTCCTGCTCCAGCAAGCTCGCCACCTTCCCGGCCTGCACGGCCTCGTCGTACTCCTTCCGCGCCGCTGCTCGCTCCTGCACCCGCCCGACGATCTTCCTGCCGTCAACCTCCGCCTCGAATCCCGACACTGCCACGCCCTCGTGCAACGGGAAGACGTACACTGCTTCGATGGCGGCATCCTTGCGCGGGTTCACAAAAGTCTGTGTCAAGGTATACTCTGCGACTGAGTCACGGATTAGACCTGTCACCAACACATCCTCGAGTGGCGCCCGATTGCGCGCCCTGAATTCATCACTCGCAGTTCCTAGTACAACGTAAAAAATGGCACTCATCGTGCCAAATATGACAATGAACGGCGAGAACAATGAAGCTGATGCTCCACTTCAAATCTTTCTGCGCGACAGCCAACTAATTCTACCTCAACGTCACATACAACAGCAGCTCCTAATCCGAATCAATCGGAATCTCTGGAGCGCAAACAAGATCATGTCTGAAACTTACAGAGTCTCTAGAAAGCTTCAAACATTAAAAAATATCTCTGCAGCAAGATGTTCTCAAGGTTTAATTGCCTACACTGTTAGGTTTCCAACACTATGGCCAACACTGTTTGTCGGTGGTGTTAGCTTCGTGGCAAATACTATTTTACCATTTTCGGTGCCACAAGATCCTTGGCTCGCACGTCTCCGATCACAAGAAACGGAGCTCGAATTCTACTAATTTTATGTATCTGGCCGAGCGCGTTGCACCTAAATATTACGCAAGTATCACCTTGGCATTACATGGGTATCACTTCGAGAAATCTCTTGAATTTTCCAAATTTTTTGGACATTTTTTATTCCGAATTATGTACAAAAGTAACTTTAATTATCATCCATGAAATGTCACCTGAGAAGCCATTTTTTGGCTCCTCTATCCTCCAGGGGTTAACCCTTTACCGCCCAAGAAGCCGGAAATGGGACTCCGGAGGTGCTAAAACTCAATTCGCATGAAATCCATGAGGAATTAGGCTTCGAGATTCGAGGTTCATATTTGCGCTGCACACATTACATGAATCCTCTCCGACAATCAGATCATGATTTGGATTTATAGAACTCTTGGGAAAGCTAGGAATACAACACGAAATACATCAAATACACTAAAATACAGTGAATGCCATGCCACATACTACGTTGTATTTCACACATGCACATTGATTTTGGTCTTAAATCTTGATTGAACTTTTTCTTTAAGACATTCTTTGTTGTTTTTGTGATTGTTGATCTCTCTTCTCACATACGAAACTTCCGTTTTGGGTCATATAAGGTTGGAACATTTTTGTATACAATCAAGTAGAAAAAAACAAAAAAATCACCAATAATTGTGTATAAATATTTTCTTCACATATGATATGTCAATGCGGAGCTATCAACCTGGTGCCCATGTGAACCACTTTTATTCAAAGTAAAAGAATTCGTGCAAGAATCTATTGATGGTTAAAGTAGTACACCGTCCAAAATCCACAATTTTCACGACCAGTATACAGTAACTTTAAACACTATAATCAATTCCATCAACCATTGGATGTTATGCAAAATTTCCCCAAAGTTCAAGTCATGGGTTAAGTTCAATTTTGTAAGGTTAGATATTAATATTAGGCATTGTATTTCCATCAAATCCGGTTCAAAGAAAAAAATCAGCAGAAAACTTGGTTTTACCAGAAACATATCTGGGCGGTAAAGGGTTATGCAATGTGCATACATTGTAAGGCTAACTTCTTGTATGTGCTAGTTCCTGTAAGAGAGCAGATAGGTTGAGTCCCATGTGGCACTTTTGGTATAATCTAAGTCGAACCCTAAAGCTGCATGTGTCCAACAAAAACTTACAGATTATAGTCATATTCAGAACTCAAAAAGCAATGGTCATGACTACAATCAAGAGGCAGACGCAACTCTTCAGAACATAGCATATTATACGTACAAAAATTAGCTACATGACTTCAGCGGGTAGCGTCCGCCTGGCGTTGGGTGCCTAACAGCAAGCCCTCTTCTGTTTGAGTAGGAACTATTTGAACACCTGTACCTGCACATGATAACAATGTGAGTCGTCAGGTGAAGCGAGGAAAAAACGAGGAATCGATTTGTAGGTTAAGGTTAAAGAAGTAATCCACACCTGATATTTTATGAGTGATACTTACTAATTTCATGACCTACAACACCGTTTAGCTGAAGCATACAACACGTAATTTTCTGTCAATACCACAAAAGTGGGTCACATGAATTTCCAGATTGTCAGAAAGGAGGGCTGTACCTCTTTCGATGGGCTGACTTTGGCCATTCGCAAGAGGATTTCTTAGCTTATTCAGAACCGAGCGAGACTGCAATCCACCCACCTCGACAGGAGTTTGCGTTTCCTTCAGTCGCTTGGCTTGCGAATCTTCACCCAAATAAAAGCACAGCAGCGACAACCATGAGGTGAAAACCAGTGATTGAGTTCTTTGTAAAGTCACCCAAAGTGTCAATAAGAAACGGGCTTCCTGACTTACAATACTACTTCTAATAGCTTTTGGATCAATGAAAGAGCTTGGCGGTCCCTCAACTAGAATCCTTCAATTCAGTCAATGGAAGAGCTTGGTGGTCTCTAAACTCAAGATAGAACACGTTGAGAAGGATAGGTCACGTTGTCCCATGAATCTGAACCGCCGCTCTCCTCATTGAGCAAATTGTAGAAATTTACAGCATTGTACAGCTGTATAGGACTGATTATAATAATCAAAAATGATAAAAGAGATCAAAACTGTTGGTATCTTTGCCTGACTCTATTCAGACATTTAATTTTTATTTTCTGACCACGAAAATGGGATTGCAAAAACACCAAGTCAAGTACCTGACACATTCTCTGTGGGCGGAACTTTCCGGAGGCGGTTGAGGACGACGCCGCTAGAATTGAGAGCAGTAACATAGGGCTGTCGTTGCTGAGTGGTGATGAGGTTGCCATCATCCAGAGTGGGCCCTGCATCGTAATAAGAACTCCGTCCCTGCGGCCGTGACCTCTCTGGAGCCTGGACATTCTCATCTATAGGAGGCCTGGTGGTCGGCGGAGCATCTGGAATCAAGTCCAGCTTCGACAAAATCTCTCGCTCCTGCTTCGCGTCTGTCTTACAGCATAGGAAGCCTAATCGAGAGAATAAAAATAAAAATATTTATTATGAGTTTTAACCTCTGTTAGAATTCATGAATCATTAAAATCAGCACTAAGTAGCTCTCAAAGAGGAAAAAAGCGGTTGAGATTCGTGGCCTCTTCTCGGCTAAAACTACGTCTAAGAGACCACCAAGGTCTCCATTCATCTGATAGCTATGAAGAGTGAGGATAGAGTAGTATTACAATCTAAAGAGGGGATATCTTTTTGGAACTTTAGGTGACTTTACAAGTGACTCTACTGAAAAGACTTGATTCTGTGATCAAGGTGAAAAGTAAAAGACTTTGAAGGATACATTCCTCGTCAGGATTGTCTGCAAAGCTGGAGTGGAGAGCGTTGCCCATACCCTGCAGGATGGCGGATGTTGTCATGGACGACTCTACGCATACAACCGCGGCTATGGCATCTGCTTGAAGTACCTCTCCTCTGAACATGAGCCTTGCATGTGCTGTAATAACGCGAGCCACAAAATTGGAATAAGCACAGTCCAGAACAATGCTGGAAAACACTAGTCAACATGGCATAACCTTGTCACCTACACAAGATAGTGTCGCTTACAGAAAACAATGGTCCATTATTACATGTATTTTGGAAGATAAAAAGTGTTGCAAAATATAGTGCACTACATCATGGTAACTTTCTCTCAAGAGGTCTAATGTGTGCAACGCTACATGTAAACAGGTTGTGTGGAATTGGTTTCTGTACCTTGTGCAAGTCTGATCAAACTTTCAAGCATCCGTATTGTTGTCCTGGCTACAACCACTCAAAAGATGTGAGCTGATGACAGCATTTTCCAACCAACCCTTGAGCTATTGAGCAAAACAACAATTAAACTGGTGCAAGAGGCACCAAGTGAAAGGAAAAATCAGTAACCATGACAGAGTTCATGAGAAAACGTACCTGCATTGGAAGATGCAGAGCGACGTTGCAGCTGATAATAGCTGCTTATCACTCGGCTTGCTTCGGGAGTCAAGGACGGCTTGAACTCGTCTCGGACGTATCGGATGTAGCTGAAAGACAGGCCAAATAGTTATGAATCACTACACTTTCGTACATAAGCGAACCTTTGGCCAGTTGGTTCGTTACATAGCAGTCATGGATATTTAACTGAACACAAGGTATAAGAATAAGAATATCGTACCTCCGTAGCATGGCCATATTCCAGATGTCATAACTTTCATTGTTGGAGTCTGAATCATCCCCTTTCGAATGCTGGTCAACCAACATATGATTAGATATAGTAATTTGTAAGGTCACGTAAAGTTCCAATATGATAATACCGTTTGTTCACACTTAAGAGTTATTAGATCAATAAGGGCATAGGTAAGGCCGAAGTTACCTCTGAGAGTATGTGTGATGAGACAATTTTGTCCCATTCGGCATTTTTAGTGTCCAACAGAACCAGTACGACATCAAAACGACTGAGAAGCGGTCCAGACAAAGTTGTGTTCACGGTGAGAGCTGTTTACGGTTTAAGGAAATCTCTTTAAAACAAAACAAAGAAAAATGACTATGACTTGTTTCCATTCGCTTCCAAGATGAGGATACGTTGTGCTGGATCGTAATGACCTTTTGGGTTGGTGACACCAAAAACAGTGGTCCTTGTGTTCAGTGTTGTCACAAGACCAGCCTGCAAGAGAAAATCTAGTCAATCGCATACCCTCTTGCAACAATGAACACAACTCAAATCGTTTACTAGGGAATTTGAAGTGGTACCTTGGCAACACTCAACGTCTGCTGCTCCATAGCTTCATGAATGGTAGCTCTGTCAGCCTCTCGAATACTGATAGAATATTTGAAGTTAATAAACATAAATCACGTCGCTGAAAGAGGATGTGAACCTCAGAACAAAATGCACCCAAAATAAAGTGCAAAACCTTAATGCATGTTATACAATCCAGACATGTATTTGCCAATGATTAATATCTTCCACAACGTACCTGTCAAATTCGTCTATGCAACACAGACCACCATCAGCTAGCACGAGAGCTCCGGCTTCCAACATCCAATCTCCTGCTCAAGACGATGAAGAATATCAACATAATTGAGCTATTTGTAAAGTCACCCAAAGTTTAAACAAGACATCACTCTTTTGTATCAAAGTCAAAAGAGTGGTGTCTTGTTTAAACTCTTTCCTCACTCTTAGTAGCTCAATGGAACAGCTTGGTGGTCCCCCAACTAGAATGAAAGACCTTGGTGGTCTCTAAATTCTAGTTTTAGCCGCCTTTAAAAAAGAGGGGTCTGCTGAACCATGAATCTTAGCCACCTTTTTCTGCTTTAAACTGACTATAGATTGATTGAGAGCTATTTAGGGCTGAGTTTAATGATTAAGAATGATAAAAGAGGTAAAAACTCTTGGTATCTTTGACTCACTTTACAAATAACTCAGCAATTCTCATCAGACTTACCTCCATCCTTGACGGCCGTCACTGTAAGCCCAGCGCTGGTGCTACCAAGGCCTGTCGTCATGATTGACCGATGGCTCAGCTTTGCCGCATACTTGAGAAATTGCGACTTGCCTGTTCCTGCAGAAAATGAGACGAGACAACAACCATTGAACTAATATTCATAACCTAGAGAGCATGATTATGCATCGGTAAAAGGAAGTCTTTGATCAAAAGCCTCAGGAAAATGCATATGTGAGATATCCATTCCAACCTCTTCAACTGATTAGGATAAACTATGATTAGTATTGATCGATGTCGTACTAAATAAGATCTGTGAAGGAAATGAGTCCTTTCACAAACCTGGGTCACCAACGAGGAGAAGATGCGACTCTCCTCTTACTCTTGTACCAGAAGCATCGACATGCTGTACTCCCCCAATCAGTGTCAATGCGACTGCATCCACAAGTAAAACATTGAAAAGGACATGTATGAGTTGAACAGAACTCCAACCGTAGCTATTGAATAGGAAATTTGAGTGAACAGATAAAATGTTATGAAAACCTCCCAACTTAAATTGTATGTAATAGAAAAAAGTATTGGATAGGCCCTTATTACCGGCAAGCTTGACAGTGAAAAGCCCATACACTTGAGGACAAATGTTCCGCAAAATAGTGTTGCGACCTTTGAAAGGAGTGTCTGCAAAACGTTGCCAGAAGTCTTTGAATTGCTGAACCATGTGCGGAGACACTTCCACGGACGTCTTCAACTCGTTTGCTTTTCTGACAATCAATAAAGGCAAGACACAATTTCATCAGGACCATCAACAACTAAGAATACATATTACAAAGACAATATATACTAAATACTACAAGGATATCACCTGATGTGATTAGCAAGGAACATGAGCTCCAAGTCACAGCGCGCATCCGGCGCAGGTGTGCGCCACTTTGCGAAGAGCGAACCAGTCACCATAATCTCCTCTGGATCAACAATTGAACATGGTGAGTACCACAGATACAGATGTGCAACATAAAAAAAAAGGTTTGGAAATCTCACGTACCACCGGCCTTCACTGTGTCCACCAGATCGTCTTCGAGCACCACCACGATTGAACGTGGTATGGACCCCATTCCTAGCGTTTGCATGCTCTCTTGGATCTTCACCTCTTGATAATCACGGCACACCGACATGGAACCCTCCACAGGTTTAAACTTCGTTCCAGTGCAAGGTCTATGCTTCTGCACACAACAAAAGCATGTGTAAGAATAGAAAAAGCGCCCTTCAGATTCTATCAGCTTCAATTTGCTCACCTCCGAAGGACATATCGAAGGTAGCTGAATGGTGTTGCCCAGCTCTGGCACCGCTTCGACCTTGAACCTGTCAACGAAGCAAATAAGTAAGCTGACTCAAGAATAACACCCTCTTTCATGGTGAGCAAGACAACCTATCATGTGAAGCATATAACATATTCACCTGAATTTGCATTTGCCACATTCGTAGTCTTGCTCTCCTTCGAGAATCTTCACCGCGCCTGATCGAATCACAGTCCCCTTCAACGTAAGGAGACGTCCAACATCCCGGGCTCGGACACGCCCAATGTTAGGCCGAGTCTCTGCCACTCAACGAGATGAGTAGTGCTCACCAGAGTGAAACAAACAAAAGATCTAACTCACATCCTTGATGCTCACCAGAGCACTCAAAAGCTGAGCCATGCACATTCAACCGCACATGCACGTTCTCTTTCTCCTTCATGCCCCATCCCTGTTTGTGCGCCATCAATGTCACTTTCTGCGCGGACAAAAAAACGTATCCATGAACCACCGGAAGAAAGCAAACCCCAAACACTCAATGAAAATCGACATGAGCCGCACCTGAGCCTCACGAGCTGCGATGTCAAAGAGAGGGAGCAGCTTGTCCGGTTGGATGTAGAGAAGATTGGCGAGCAAGGGACTCGCATCCAGAAACTCGGCATATCTGCAGCAGCATCACATGAGAAATCATGACCTGTGTCATCTGGAAGCCACAAGCAGGTGGACTTACTGCACTTGGAGGGGGTGATGGCGAGACGGATCCTCTGCAACCAGGAGCGCTTCCAGATGCTCTCCGCAGTAATTCTCCAGGAACAGCTGAAACTCTCGGATGTACTCCACATCGGCCGGATCGTAGTCCGGATGGCTGTCGACGACGTCCTTCTGCTTCTTCTTCCCCATCGCTTACCAAACTCGTGCACTAAATCTGCACAGAAAACAGAAAAACAATCTGATCAGAACCTAAATTGTTCGCAAACCAAAACTTCACACATTCAGGTCTCCACATGAAAGCACAGGACGCTTCACCTGATCATCATGTAGCTGAAGATTCAGCCTCATAGCCTGCCACAATTTGACACAATGCCCACCGCTTAAACCAACATGAAAGCATCATCCGAAGTGCAACCCTAAGCTCAAAACCATTCTCCAACTGATGATCCTTGGAATTACAAAACCTCCAGAGCCCAAATTAGGGTTTACCTCTCAAGTTCACTGAATTGCTGCAAAACCCATAAACTGCAAAGAGAAACTTGAAGAACAAACTTCGAAGCGGTGGCGGGAAAACCGTGGTTTCTGTAACACGAACGACTTTCATCCTCACGACAAAGATTCGGGGACCGGGAAGTTGAATTTCTCTTGCTATCAAAGCCTTTCAAATCATTCGAATGGGTTTTGTTGAGTTGGGTTTCCGTTTCGCGCCAGTGTCCCATTGCAGAATGTGAGGTTTGTGGCAGAACCGATGAGAGGCGTCTGGTTTTAGAGGAGAGAGAGAGAGCGCGCGGTTCTCGTTTCGGATTCCCAATGGCGGCATCAGGTTTGGTTCTTGTGGTGCTCTGAATCTCAATTGTTTTTGGAGTTGAAGTTTGTTTGTTTCATTTAGGGAGTGTGCTGTTTTTTCCGGCAGAATTTGAGACGGTGGAGGATGAGGGGTTCGTGTTCAAAGTGCGCAAGAAGCGTTTGGAGGAGATACAAGCTGCGCCTGTGGCGCCTCAGGCGGTTGCGGAGGAGGAGCCTGTTGTTGTCGTTCCTGAGGAGGTTGAGAAGAAGAAGAAGCGGTTGCTGACGCTCAAATCCATGTAAGGTCATCATCCCTGTCTTGGTTTAAACTTTAACCTGAAGAAGTTTTCTCTGGTCTGTGCATCTTCTGTTTTTTGAACTTGAGATGTTGGACCCTGGTTTTGAACGAATGTTGTAATGTAATTCTGTGTTGTGTGCATATTTGGGATGTTGAATTAGGAGAAAGTTTCATGAAAGTGTTCTAGTTTTTGAAAGTGAGATGGTAGACATGTATACATATGTTGTTGAGTTCACATTTGGGATGTTGAAGTATGGAAAATCTGTACACCTTCATGGGTGCTCTGTTTTCTGAGATGGTAGACCCTATGATTGTCATCATGTAGTCATACGATATTGGCGGATGCAGGTATGAAGCAGAGCTGAAGGCGTGGGAGAAACTAGAGGCGGCCACCGCAGTAGCGCCACAAGAGCCTCCCTCAACCTCAGAAAACGCCCTTCCACACCTCGACCCACACACAGATATGCTCAAGGAGCTCAAAATCGAGGTAAGACATCTGACTTCTTTCTGAAGTTTCAATAAGATACCCCCTCTTTTGATTGATAATACTACTCTTCCCCCACTCTTCCTAGCTATGGTCACTCAACTAGAATCCTTATTATGGAAGAGCTTGATGGTACGCTAAACTCAAGTTTGAGCCGCCTTTGAGAAGGAAAGAGATGTTATGTTGTACCATGAATCTCAGGATATCTTTGCCTGGCTTCACATCTTTTCTGAACTTTTCTGAAACTCCAAGAACCAAACATGAGCTCGTGAATGTTTCTGCAGGTGGAGAATGTGGAAGAGTACATCAAGCGGCTGCAAGACCACGTCCTCCTGGCCGAGAGCACGTACAAGCTGCTGGTGAAGGAGATCCGAGAGGACGCCAACTTCCAGCCTGCGGATCAGATCATTCTGGCTCTCACAGGCCAAGGCACCACCACCACCACCACCACCACCACAGCACCAGCAACATCAGAGAATGATAATCACGCTGTCGTCACTTGATAAACCTCGACATGGAAATCATCGTCTCCCTCAACTCCAGAGATCGTACATAGACCTTCTTTCACTCATCATCTTAGAGACTGAACTGTTAGAGACCTGTACAATAGAGGTAGAATCATTTGCTAGGGTAGAAACAGAATAGCTCCACATCAGGTCACTCTTCTGTACAACTGTAATGGTTTATTTGATCTTGTTCCACTTTGTTCAAACCCTGAATCGTGTTTACATGAATCAGTTCCTGCAAATCAACTATTCTTGACTTAAACTGCATTTCTGATCGTACTCATGCTTCAAACGAGGATGTATGATGGGAGAGCCAGATTTCTCACCTCCATCCTTGAAGGTCAGTTTATCCTCTTCAAAGCTGTTGTGTGATCAAGGTTTTCAAACCCCTAAATTGAATGAGTTTTCCTTTGATTCCGATTTCCTATCTCATCTGCAAATGTTTCGTATACTGCATTTTCAAAATGGGTGTGACAAGATTTGAAGGCCAGTCAGCTCATCCTTGTCAAAGTTGCATCATCGGTCTCTTTTGAAGATGTCAACCTTCAGGTGATGGGGGGAGATTCCTGCTTGCAGGCCTTGAAGGTGAGAGTGGCGGGAGTGGAGCGGCATGTGAGAGTGTTATTGTTAAGAGTATGAGGATGGTAGGGTTCACGGCGCGGGAGCAGCTGGGCGTGATGGTAGCAGCGCTGGTGTTCTTCCACACGTCGGAGTTTCTGCTGGCGCTCGCGTTTCATGGCCGCCGCCGCGTCAATGCCGCTTGTGAGCACACACCACCTCTTCCTCTAGGGTTTCAGGTTTTGCGAATCCGTGGTAGGGTTTGAGCTCATGTTGGATCTGCTGGGGTTTGAGGTTCTATAAACCCATGATAGATCTGATAGATGGGTTAGGATTTGAGGTTTTGCAAATTCTTGTTGCATGTGTTAGGTTTTGAAGTTTTGGAAACCCATGTTAAACGATTTGCAAACCTATGTTAGATGAGATCTCACATCTCTTAGGATTGCCCATTTGTTGTGGTCACTTTTTCATTGTACTGATCGTCAGGCTCCGGCCTGATGTTTTGCAAAATCCATGTTCGATGAGATTAACGATGTTCTAGGGCAAAGTATCTATTGCCTTCAGCTCTTCGTCCGACCTCTCATTTGTCGTTTGGAGATGTGCAGCTACTCTGATAAGCGGTCCCTACTTAGTAGCGCTGGCGTGTTCCATTGTGGAGCATGCGTTGGAGAGCCATTTTGTGCCTAGGCTCAAGGAGCACGCGCTGGTGAGCTACGCGGGGCTGGCGATGGTGGTGCTGGGCGAAGCCATCCGCAAGTTGGCCGTTGTCACTGCCAACAAGAGCTTCACTCATGACATCAAAGTGGAGAAACGCCAAGACCACAAGCTTGTCACTCATGGCATTTACAGGTATTCTTGTCTATCTTCTTATTGTGTTGGAAAGTGAGGCAATGGTACCGTGAGTTTTGACCTTTTCTCTCAGTTTAAGTTATCGAAATCAGCCCTAGCTAGCTTTCAATACCGTATCTGTAATCAAAATCCTCAAAGAGGGAAAAAGTGGCTAAGATTTATGACCTCTCCTTCTTCCATCTCAAAAGTGGCTAAGATTCAACTCTTTCATACTTGAGAGAAAGGCAGCTAATACTCACGATTGATCTCATGAAAAACTCTTCTTCACTCTCAAAGACGGCTAAAACTACGTGAAGGATAAGACCACCAAACTCTTGTATCGATCTAGTACCTACTTAGAGTGAGGAAAGAAATAAAAATAAGAGTGAGGAGGCGCATCATTGAAACCTTGGGTGCTCCAATTTTTATTCACCTAACGTATCCTTAACGTCAGGGTGTTGAACTCTTCTTTGTACCGGTTGGTGTTTGGCAGGTTTTTTCGGCACCCGAGTTATTTGGGGTTCTTTCTCTGGTCGATTGGCACCCAAGTGTTGCTTCTGAACCCAGTTTGTACAGCCGGTTATACCATTGTCACTTGGCGCTTCTTCGACCACCGGATACCGTATCCACACCACTTGCATGTTTTGGAGTAACTTTGCTGTCTTGTGATCTAGTTCCTGTATCGAATCTTAATTCATTGGCAAAGATATGAGGAATATTTCCTACGTTGCTTTTTCGGCCAAGATTATGTGGACTACGCCAACAGAGTTCCATCAGGGATGCCCTTCATCAAGTAACCCGTTAATTCTGTCAGGTCCGCCTCTAACCCTATCCTCCAGGGTAGTTGAGGTTAAGTTCATGACACATATCCTCTTAGATTCCAACACTGGGAAGTGTTTTGTTTTGCTTGGGCAGATGTGGTGTTGTTACCATGGACATTCGCAGTTTGCCGGGCCAAACCGGTTCGGAAACTCAGTCAACTTGTGGAGAAAGCCATGGGAAGATTTACTGGGAGGGAGCAGGGGTCTCTGGAATCTGCCCGAGGGTCCCGTGCTGCTGGTTTTCCATTCCAGCCGCAGTGAAACTCGCCCACAAGGTACCCCCACCAGTGTGAACAAGTCTTCAAATGCCGACTCTTGGACCACTCGGGTGAGCGTGGTGGCAGTGGACCCTAAAAAGTCCTGCAGTCAGAGGTTGTTAAACAGTACCATCAGATGTTCTCTAGTGCAAGTTATTATACTTTTTTCTTTGAGAAATGCATAGGTGTGCTTGTAAGATCGAAGGTTTCGAGGCTAGAGGTTTGGTATCTTGAGGTACTGGACCAGTTATTTGTAAAGTAAAGCAAATGAATTATGACGTCTTTTCTCATGAAAATCAGCCCTGAGTAGCTCTACAACCATCTCAAAGCGGAAAAGGTGACTAAGATTCATGGTACAGCATGACCTCTCCTCCTTCCTAGAGTTCAGAGACCACCAAGCTCTTTCATCGAAGGATTCTAGTTGACAGACCACGAAGCCCTTTCATTGATTTATTAGCTATGGAAGAGTGGTATTATAAATCAAAAGACTGGTCTTCAAGGAAACTTTGAGTGACTTTACAAATGACTTAAATGAGGGTTAGCAAATGGGATACCCTGCCAAAGGTGTCGTCATTCCACACTGTCACAAGGAGCATGTCCTGCCTGGCATCGTCGACGAGGAAGTAGAAGATCTCATCCCAGATTGGATTCAAGGTGCTGCGCAAAACCTGCAGGCCCAAAATATTGTACAATTCTGTCATTGGGTTAAAAAGTATGTTGGTTTTCAACGAAGGATTTGCAAGAGTGTCATACCGAGGTCCTCTTCCTGGAGCGTTTATTTTTTATCATGTGGATAACCACATATGGGTCACTCTTGCCCTGATAATCGGAGGGCATGAGGTTCTCAGCCTTCAACACAGTGATCGTCAACACCCCACGAATCAACTCCCACATGGCTCCTTGGCGAGAGAATCTTCGAAAACAAAAAGATCTAGTTAGTTGTAACGTGAGGCAAAGAGGCTTTACCGTATTGAAATTTTAGGTGACTCTCAAAATAACTCAAGTGATTACCCTGAGCATATTGAGTATCATGTGTAAAAAGGGTGAGGCATCAAGGTCACTTGGTAGTGGTTGATCATTAGATTAGGAGAGGTATGTGTATCACTTCTCAACAAGTGGGAAGAGCTGAATCACTCATTACCTGTCACTTAAACAAGTGCTCCTTCTTCTGTGCCAACTCCCCAAATCCATTCTTCCCAGAAAATTTGCCGAAACACCACGACTACCCTGAAGCTCTTCCTCATCATAACATCGATACACCAGCTCAACATTTACCTACACCACATCAAAATATTATTTGACTTTTGCAAAAAGGAACATCTACTAGTAGGGTATTTGATCCACAGTCTGAGGGTAAACAGAAAAGACGTGTTTCGGAACCAAAGCTTAGCAGGAATGATTTCATGACTATAGTTGAACTGGGTAACTAAAAATGACCTGGATAACCGTAATTGATCTGGGCAAACATAATTGATCTCGACAACCATAAGTTTAGAGCGGTTTACCTTTCCTCTGTACTTGCTTTCCTGCAAGCTGCCCATACACTGAGCATCTTCATAGACTTTAAGCCACTGCTCTGTAACGTGTCCCTCCTCGAGTCCCTACAATTCGCACCTCGATTACAAAACCTCCACACATTACCACTACTACTACTACTACTACTACAGCTTATTGCAAAATTTGAAGGAAAAAGAACCAGAGTTTTTTATTCTCACCTGCAAGTAAAACTGACAGTATCCTAACACCTGAAACTCAGGAGGAGCCGCGTCGTTGTACAACACAATCACTAGCTTCCCTTCTTCCAAGTCATAAAACTCCAGCTCAAAGAGTTCATTCCATATCGGATTCTTCGCATGCCTCTGGCACAAACAAACTCAAAGTGAGTACAACAAATCTACAGTTTCAGAGAATCATACGCCAAGTCTCGTTTTATCTCTAAATTTCTACAGCTCAAAGAGGAAAAAGGCGGCTAAGACATTCACTCTCAAAGGTGGCTAGAAATACTTCTAACTTGAGTTCGGAGACCACCAAGCTCTTCCATACTTAAAAAGGATTCTAGTTGAGAGATCACCAGGCTCTTCCATTGATCTAAGAGTGAGGAAAGAGCAGTATAATAAATTAAAAAACCTGTATCTAATTGAAACTTAATAAGTAACTCTAGTGTCTCTCCGGAAAGGTATGATAGACAGAAACCCACGACGTAAGGGTTAGGGCGTTACATGTTCCTTACTATGGTCGTGCTCCTCCTCATATGGCCCGGAGTAGCATGGATGTACAGCAGGGCAAAGGGGTCAGGGGGCTTCTCTATGTCCAATAGGTCCCTTCCCAGCACCAGCTTGATGTCTAGGATTCCCACCGGCGGCTGCCCACTCGCGCCCGGGGTCGCAAACACCACCGCATTTCGCCGCGGATAAAATTGGCGCTGCAGTCTGACCACAGACAGAGAACATCAATCAGCTTTTATTACAAGTATGCAGGAATTCAGTGAAGTTATCTACAATCCCTCTTATAACTACTTCTAACTTGAGTAAAGAGACCGCCAAACTCCTCCATACTTGATACGGATTCTAGTCGAGAGACTACCAAGCTCTAATAGCCACTAGTGTTGAAATCAAAAGAGGAGGTAACTTATCGAAACTTTAAGTGACTTTACAAATATGCACCTCGTGAAGTCGCCATCTACAGGTGATGGAATGATTTTGATACACTTCCGCATGGGCCAACTCAAGGAGTCTAACACCGCAGAGCGGATCATGTCCTGGCATCATATACAATGCGTCAGAAGAGATGATACTGTTCCAAGATCAAATGATATGAATTCTAGGAAATAACACATATTACCTGGAGTTTCTCGGCCACACCGGGAATATTCGAGATGTCGCCTCCGATAACCTTCACGACGAAGTCAAATTTTCTCTGGTCCAAACATGAAGAGAAATCAGCTCAACATGGACGAGTATTTGGTGTTATACAACTATTGAGGAACTTCGCCTAAATTAACTCCTCCTTTTGCTACTGTAGAGCATTCAGATATTTTGAAAGAAAAAGTCCCTAGACATGGTCAAGATGTTCAGAACCAGTATCGAGATCAGAAGAATACCTGTTTCCTGATTGAGTAGGTGATAGCGCCGAATCCAGGCAGCTCGTCAACCAAAGGCTTGAAAATGAACCGAAAGATGAATCTTGTGTGTATGTTTTTTACCTGGCATTCAAGCACGTACAACTGAATCAGGACCTGGTTCAGGTGGAAAGATGCTAAAACAGAATAATATGCTGGAAACCCATAGAGAAGAAGAGGATAATTATACCTGCACAGAGAAGGAGACGCCCATGGATGACACGACCAAAATGCAGCTTGCGTTTCCCAACCACCGTGTATCCACGTCCATTGAGATCTCTTTGGGTTCCAGATCCAGCATTCGAAGCCCTGAGATGAACAACAGATGGAAATCCATACACGGCCTAAAAGTCAATAAAACAGAAACGTTCACAGCTCGGTTCCTACAAGTGCTCATTTTACACAGTCAAAGAGAGCCCAAAATGATGCCAGACCTTCAAAATGGGGCGCAATAGAGCCAAGAGTAAGCTCTTGGAAAACCACGGAGGTAGCAAACGCAGGCTTGTACGTTTCAAGATAAGGAGTCCAATTCGCCATCAACATCCTGGAGTACGCCTGCCTCATCACATAAACAAAGTCAAATAACCAAATTCTCTACATGGAAGAGCAATGCAAGAAAAAGCTCAAAACTCTGCTCACATGCAAAATGCAATCATGTGACCTAAACTCTAAACTTGCCACGAAGTTTGTACCTCGTTGAAGAAGGGCCACAGCTTTTTCATGAGTACGTTCAACCAAGTCATCTGGCCGATCAATCCAGAAAAGGGATGTTAATATCAGGCCATTGAGTTTGCAAAAGGAATTAGGGTTAGGGCACAACCTTCTCAAGGTCGCTGCAATCACCGGTCCACCGAGGAAGTCCTGCTTTCGGAAACAAACGCCGGAAGTCCTCCTTCTTCATCTCAGAGCACAGAGAGATCAGAGCTGCCTGTTGAAATGAAAGAGACGAATCAGAAGCAATAAATGGAATACAGTTGCAGTTCATGCCTCAAAAGATGTTGCAATTGCGCAACGGACCTTCATTCTTCGCTCTCGTGACCGTCTCGTCTGCAAATGGCCGAACGCCAAAATTAATCCCAAGCCAGCGATGAACCCCGGCGCGATCCCCAGCAGCAGCGCCGCGGATGTGCTTCCAGCTAGAAACGCAGGCACTGTGCCGACGAGATAGACGTAGACGGCTTCCCGGCCAAACCTCTCGCCGGGCGTCATATGCGCCTGCACCGCGCCCCAGAAATCGTCCCACATCTGCCGCAGATACGGTAGGAAAGCGAGCCAGAGCTCATACAGCCACGCAACGGCGTCGCTAACCATGTCGCCCATGAATCACCAAACCCTACGCAAGCATCGTCGCCATGCGCACCATCCAGCAACTTCATCTCCAACCTCTCAACCTCGAACCAGAAAATCAGTAGCACTGATGTATCACCTTTCTGTGCGTACCTGCAAATCCATTCAAGCCACTCGGTAGCCTCCCAAATGCCTACATCTCCAATCTCCTACTCACAAACCCCGCGGACAAACAGAGTCAATCAACTGGTCGGAGAGACCTGCAGTGCTCTCTTCAAAACCATGAAACTAGACCTTCCACTCAAAAAATTGCACATCAATCGAATGACCCTCATTCTGTCGACTGGTTGCATGAAACTTACAGCGCTCTCGTTCCATTGTTTTCAAAAGCGTATAACTAGATCTTACACCCAAAATTTCCACATCAATCAGAGCACCCACATTCGACAAGTAGATCGGTCAACTATTTGCGTAACAGCACTCTCTCTCAAAACCATGCAACAAGCGTTTTCAACCAAAAATTGCAAATCATTCACATAACAAAAATTCGGGACGCAAATCCTATCCAACATCACAAACTGGGTTCTGAGATTCCAGATTCAGGACTAGAATGACGCTTCCACGCTGGATGAATGACTAATATACCCGAAAGCAACATCCGAATTTATATAGCCCTAACTTCGGTTACAAACTTTGGAATCATATCAACTTTGGTGCTTTCTGTAGTCTGGACCAGTCATCAAAGTGTCGTCACCATGCTTTGCATGCAAATTTGCTGCCAAGCGGAATCTGCGGCCATGGATATGCCGGTGGGATGTCCGAAAACTCCTCACCTCTGCCACTTATGAATTTGGCCTGAGAATGGGTGATGGTGGGAGAGGAGAGTGAAGACAAGCACGCTGAGCGGCAGCAGATGCGCGCGATGGGAGTGATCATGGGACTGGCATCAGCGGTGCTCGTGGTGCTCATCTTCACAGGACAATTGATAGGAGCAAGTTCTGAGAAAGGCGAGTGCAAGGTGTGGTTGGTGCAGTCCATCCCCACGGACATGCCGAAGCTGCAACCCGTACCAGGCGTGCTGCGCACAAGCGACGTCCTGCAATGGATCGCAGGAAACGCGACATTGACACTCGACATCACCGCGCAGTACTGGGAGCTCAATTCCTCGCCGCGCAACCCGTCCTCGGGAGAGTATGGCTTCTCGGACCAAGACATGGCGAGGTTCGGCGCGTCCGCAGGCAAGGCCGTGTACGAGTCGCTGCTTGCCGCTGCAGACCGAGGCGTCCCCATCAGGTGATCCCCCGTTGCTCCGCTTTGATCTTTCAATCATGTGACTGAGAGGTTTTTTGATTGGCAGGATTTTGCAGCATTCGGGATTCGCTCCGAGTTTTGACGCGGAGTCGGCGGAGATTGCGTCAGGGAGGGCGAATGTGAGGAACCGGACGCTTCTGTTGAAGGACTGGTGGGGCTCTGGCATCGTGCACACGAAGCTCTGGATGGCGAACAAGGAGGATGCGTACCTTGGATCCGCAAACAACGACTGGAAGTCCCTCACACAGGTTCGAATGAGAGTGCTGACATTTTCTGTTACTCAAGATTTGACAATCAGTGAACATCTCGAGGTTGTGCAGTTGATGAGTAGTTTTCGTCCCTCTCACAGGCAGCTTGAAACTGAGCGCTCCGGTTCCTGTGATTGTCTCTAGGGTGTGCAGATGAGCAGTTGACGTGATGACCATGTGCAGGTGAAGGAAGTGGGAGTTTATTTCAGGACCTGCTCCAAAGTCGTGCACCTGTTGGAGCGCTACTTCAACAACTTCTGGACTTTGACGGATTTGAATGCCACGGAGCTCACCTCGGTGGTCTGGGACCAGCAGTGGCAGCTGCATCGCAGAGTGCCGTGTTGGTCACACTTTGTGGACTCCAAAGACCGTTGCCTGTGAGTTCACCATCTCTCGTCCTCTTCCTGACATGGTTGCTATGAAACACGTCACATTAGATTAGGGCTCCTGTTGCAATGGACAATTCAGGAAGTTGAATGCAAAAGGACCAAATGGGGAGCCATAATCCAGCTAGGATCTGCAACCCTGATATCTGTCGTGATGTTTCCAGGTCGCCGCTTGCGAAGTTCACCTCAACAGCGCATGTGCAGGGGTACCCTCCGTTGTGGGATCCACCCTTCTTCAATGTGAGCTTGGAAACCCCTGGAATTGAAACTGGAGGCGAACTGGCGGCGGCACCGGCGTACATTTCCGTTTCGCCTCCGGAGGTGAGCTAGCGCTGAAAACATGAGCTTTGTTGTGAGAACAATGAGATCGATGAGTGTTACGTCTTCTTGCAGATTGCCTCGGGGCACGCCTTCCAGAGTGACGAACAGGGATGGCTGGACACGATTCTGTCTGTGCCTGTGAACGGGACGGTGCGGATCAACACCATGGATTGGCTCGGACAGTCGCAGTTTCTGGATGTGGATGTGTTCTGGCCTGCCTTCTCGGACGCCATCTCCAAGGTCCGCATCCTAACCTTAGAAGCCATAACCCCGTTGGCTTCGGGAGTACTAATTCTACATTGACATGGCAGGTGGTGTTCTCGAAGGGTGCGACAGTGAAGGTCCTGGTAGCGCACTGGAGAACTACCCTCGAAGGGACACGGAAGTACCTGCTCCACCTCAACGAGACCAACTCCCTTTGCAAGTCTTCCGCGTACAACCACTGCAGGGGCGCCGTGCAGGTCAGGTTCCACGAAGTGCCAGGGTGGGACGCGACGGGGCCCGCGGCCAACGCGAGCACGGGAGCGCGCACGCACAACAGGTTCCCGGGATTCACCCGAGTCAACCACGCCAAGTTTGCGGTGAGCGATGTGAGGGCGCACATCGGCACCAGCAATCTCGTCTGGGACTACTTCTACGCCACGGCGGGCGTGAGCTTCGGGAGTTACGACTCCAGAGTGGTGGCGCAGCTGCAGACCGTCTTCGAGGCGGATTGGGTGTCGCCTTATGCCGTTCCCTTATCCAGCGCTTCCTCCATCTAGCTACTCGGTTGCCGTAGTAGTTTCATTTGCACAAAGCACTTCTTGTCTCAAGTTCCTTAATTCCATCGTTACATCAAGGATTCAAAGAGTGAAATTCCATGGCAGCCATCCTGAACTTCAGCCAAATTTGTGAGAGTTCATCTTGTCCTACCTAGATTTCATCAAAAAATCAAACCTAGTGGGCTATGGAGGTGTCATGTCCTAACAGTGAATACTACTCATGGAAAAACTTTATGATGCATTGGATTTCCACAATTTGACTAATACTCGACACAACTACTTCATAATTTAGACTAGGTTTCCAAAAGATATTTAAGTTAGATTCAGCCACCTTGAAACCTCAAAATCCACTTTTACAAATTTCTAACCTCTCTTTCCTCTTCTAGTAGGACTTCCGTAGTATGGAACAAACAAACACCCATGCGAGTCCCTAGAGTGGACCAAGTCCTCTCTGTCCATTCGATCCAAACAATAAGGAATAGGAACAACCTGATCTTCCAAATTCCACATGAACATCACAACTCTTGTAAAACAAAAAGCGCAACACACAAAGCGCTAGCAGCATTGAAAACGTCCAAAAAAGCAACAAAGATCACCAAATATGTACCTGACATCGAGAGCATCAACCCCGGAGCATCCACGTTTGTAAGGCAAAGACAGGAATAGAGAGAGGGTTTACCATAGCCCAGACCAGCATTGAAAGAAGCAATGAAATAAAACCCACACATTGTTATGTAGTAAATAAGTCAAAAGTACTGCTCAGTGCTTGTCCGGTGCCAGGTTAAGCCCTCTCCCCTATTCCTCCCTTTGACTGCAAAATAACCAACAAAATGGTGTCACTTGCTCCATCCAAGTTGTTGAAGTTGTTTGTTCTGAAACTAGAAGGTGGTACTAAGATACTTGTCTAGAGTGAAGGTCTGATACATGAACTTGCCCTGTATAAACTATTAGAATGAACTCACAATCATCACCGACATTTACACGGCAGCAGTTTTATCATGTGAGCAATATGTGCGCCGACTGGTCGAGGTAATGATGAGCTTTTTGAGAATGTAACCAAAGGGTCTTCTTCTAAACTTATTTGAGATGATATGGTAACAATTTTGTGAAATTTGAGATAATTACAATCAAAGTGAAAAATCTTGTCCCCCAATTTGAGACTTGGTCCTTCAGGGGTTATGAAGTAACATACTTTATTCATTTCTTTTTATCAAGTAGAAGTTTTTGGGCCGACTCATTGTGCTTACTTCGAGACCAAATTGGTTATATTGGTTATATTGGCCAATCTCGGTTAGTGAAGGAGCCACAGCAATTTGAAGCCATGAAAGGAGTGACACTAATTTGGGGTGTAAACTAGAAGTCATGACAATGCCTATGAAGCCTTCAATAAAAGTCTTGAAGAATCCTTTACCAACCATGCCTTTAAAATGTGATGGAAGTCTTGACGAATCCTTTACCTACCATGCCTTTAAAATGGGCTATTAAGTTGCACTATCCCTAAAGATTTTTTTTTTATGTTTTTAGCTTACAACTGTACCAAATTCCAGAAAATTGAAATACGTTGTAGATTTCACCACCTGTTTCCTGAACTGTGATAAAACTGATGAGAGCAAATTCGATAGCTTTATTGGTTAAAAAATGACTCATTATGAATACTTACTGTAAAAATGATAATTTGTGTCTGCGAACACTTTTTTTCATGTTTTTAGCTTACAACTGCTTTGTGACCATCATTTGCGGGCCACAATAATGCCACAATAACACAACCGACGCTTTTCGTTGACGGTGGTGAAGGTGATATGGAAGTAACGTCAAAATACCTTAAACCGACACTTTAGTGATTCTGTGCTTCAAAAGTTGAGATTTAATTGCAAAAAAAATATGCTTGGGTAGAGAAATAAGGTTCTGATTTGTGAGAGAAAAGAAAATTTGAAAACAACGTTGTAGATTGTGAGAAAAAAGAAAGAAAGTGGGTTTCCTCCAATCAACCCCAAAGCGACCAGGTTTAGTGACAAAACCAAACCTTAAAAGCACATTAAACCGTCACCTCTATCCCACCAAACCGCCAGCTCCATCCAGCTCCATCCTTGCATTCATTGGTGGGCTTGGAATAGACTTGGAATATTTCTGACAGAACATATGACAGAAAACGAGAGGAAGAAATCCGGTTCTGACGAGGTCTGCAGTGTCGCTTCAGGGTTGAGTGTCGGTTTAAGGTATTTTGACGTTAAACAAAGAAAAAATAGCACTGATGACTTGGTTTGTTGGTGAGGTGGAATACATGGCATTAATGAGGAGGAGAAGAAGACTTTTTGACAAAAGGAAATCTTTACACAAACTACTAAACCAAGGCCAAACTACTACACCAAGGCCATGGTGCCGTGATATAACAACTAAGGTAAGCCCCCCTAAAACCGACAAGTTAAGGAATGTGCATATATGGAGAGAGGAGATAATTATACTATTATTTTTCAGTGATAGCCAATAGAATTACAAATCCAACCTAAGTGATTTCATATTTTTTCAATGAAATCTGAATTAGTTATGAATTTTCAAACTGTGCAGCCATGTTTAGTGGGTGGCTAGCAGTAGGTACCCCCCATAACCGACGACCAAAAGTAAGGGTCTTGACTAATAGCAAACCTCCATTTGGAGCTAAGTTGGTGGTAATGGGATGAAAGTGGGTAGGATATACCCCAATTTTATAGGCGTTGGCTATGGATTTTTGGTGGTTATGGGGGGCCTTACCTTATAGTAGCTCAATGAAGGCACACCCACGAGGCTTGGCTCACTGTAGATTTTTTATAGAGAGGGTGTGGACACAACATGGCCCCTATATTTACGTGGTGGGGCCCTTTCCAACAAAAAAAAACCCCCTATTGGCATTTAAATTAGCATGTTGGGTTCCTTGGGGTATTTTGAGATGTGGCCCAAAATTTGGCATAAAAGTTTCCATAACAATTCTTTGAACCCCCCAAAATAAGAGAGCTAGAAAAATTAGGCTCACCCTCCAAAAGATCCGTAGCAAAAAAATACCAAGGTACCACCTACAAAAGATCCATAGCAAAGAAATAACAAGGTACCACCTACAAATCAACTATCAGATTTGCGCTCATAGCTTAACAACAAAAACACAAGAAAATATGTACTTATACACCTAACGGTTACTATACTTTCCTTTGTTACATGGTGTCTACCTCTAGAACAAAGTAGGAAAGATAGTACTACTCAAGAAGAAGAACAAAACCTCGAAAGATAGTAGTGGTGGTGAAGAAAATTATAGTTTTCGAAGGAGGATTGGCGAGCATGAATATAGTGTGTTTGTTTGACGATTACTAAGGTGGTTTATGTAGTTTGGGTCAGAGTTGTTTATTATCCAATCTCCTCTTGTGAAGGAATAATGACATGGCATGTTGGATTGCTATGGTGTTGATGGTTTTAATTGTGATTCCAATGGAGATAATTGGAATTTTGAATATGTCTTTACTCAAATGCATAAAAGGAATGTGAGCTGCACCTTTAGCCCCCGCCATAATTACCATTAAAGGATTGAATTTCCATCCTTGTGTACTCACTTCATTTATCAGTGGTTGGCATTATTTTAAAATTGTATGGAGAGAATATGTCAATACAATATATGAATGCTATGAGCACTATGGTAAATTTTGGATATAAGTCTTTTAGTGAAGTGCTATTATATGTAGACAACGTACGCATAGGATGTTTGGTTTGAAAAGTGACATCTTTGCATGCCACATGTGTAAGGGAGTAGCCAAGGTGGTACCATGTTTTCTTGTGAGTTGTTATTGAAGCTACTAGCATTCATAAGAATAAAACAATAGGATTTCTAAGAGGTGTAAGTTGTTTTCTAAATCTTCCAAAAAAAAATTTGTGTCTTTTAACATTTAAAGAAAGTATGTGATGTTGTTGGCATTTGAGTAATACGTGAAACTAGGTGTCTTAGATTAGTAAAATTACAAATGACATGTGATGAAGGGATATCTTTCTATTTAAAAGAAGTATTGTTTTCATGCATTTACCATGTATTGACATCTACAAAATTTAATGCGACATGTTTCTTCTGAGTTTGTGATAATGAGATTTTTTCAAAAGTCAGCAGAGAGTTTATTATCAATGTTTTTATTTCTTACCTACTTTTCAATGCTTGAAAGTGTTTGGCAATTTCTTCTAGGTAGGTTTCTAGATCATGTTGTTCATTGAGATATTTGGATAGAAATCCTATGAGGCCACTGTCTAAGATGTGCTTACACTGAAGTGCTCAAGGATAAGTGCACATTTCATTAGTAAAAACTCTCTACAAATCTTTAGGTAGAAAATTACACCTTGTTCTACAAAGAGAGCTTACCATGGTATATTTTTTCTCTATCAGCACAAAATTATGTCTCTATGCACTTCTTGTCTTCTGCGATGGTGATGAATTCTGGTCAAATTAGAGAGATGTTGTGTAAAGAAAGATCAATAACCACAATAGATCGAGAGTCCTAACCAACATCAAATAAACAAAAAACATACACTAAAATAAGTATACATAGTACACCGTCAAGGAATAATTAGTGAATCACTAGGATAGTCAAGCGTCTCGCACTCCATGAAGGAATAATCAACAAGTGCAAGTAGTATAAGAGAATGTAAAGCCTTTGCTAATGATAAACAATCACTTACAAGCAAAGGTAATCACTAAACACTCTCTAACTCACTCACAAAGCTTGACTTGACAAAAACGTCAAGTCAAGGATGTGTGCAGCTCAATATGCACACACACGCAACCCTAAGTGAATGGAAAACATCCACGGATGAATGTGGTGCGCTGTTCTACGTCCCTAAATCCGTAGATTAGAAACAAACTAATGTACGCTAATACACTTCGATGCGGAGAGGCCTTTGACGCCACGTCTAGTGATAGCTGTCGTGTAAAGAAAATACAATTACCACAATAGATTGAGAGTCCTAACTAAATTCAAATAAACAAAAAATATACACTAAAACAAGTATATGTAATACACCCTCAAGTCCCTCGTCCTAGCGGATAAAGAGACCCTCTATCCAACATGACCAAATAGCACTAACAAGACTAAACGCCCCGGTAATGTCGCTGCAACAACTATACACATCCAGTCAAAGATGTCGCTCGTCGCCGACTCAATAAGCATATGAAGAAGTAACAAAGAGAGGGTAGGTCGGGTGCAATGTGAGCTCCATCTTTAATCGCCTCTAGCAACTTTGTTGCCAATCCCTTGGTCAATCTCCACGTTGCATACACGTGACTCAAAACCATGAATTCTAAGTGGATGGAAACGCACCCCTCAATGACAAGTCCACAAGAAATTCAAGTTGATTCATCGGGTGAAACGTGGCTTGAAGACCTCTGACAACGAGAGCAAGTCCAATCCCCGGGCGGTAGAGTAGAAAGAGGCGGCGTCAAGCAAGCCATATGCCAACCACGCTAGCAATGGTCATAAAGCAACATGGTAGTTGGGTCCTTCTTCTCACCACACACGAAATACAGAAGGCCATCTGGCACAATCGCCAACTCCGGATGAACGGAGCCATCAATGGGAAAATGGCAGTGAGCACAATTCTAAGAGTGCTACTGACACTCCTGGCCATCCTTGCCTTCCAGCAACAAAATGCCACTGGGTAGCACATCCTTCACGCAAAGAATGGTGCGCCCAGCCTTGACATCCAATGTCGTGGGTGCTTCAGGCTACAGATAAACGTAATCCCTGATGGAAAAACGTTGCTGCTGAGGTCGTTAGGCACCGCTACGATTCTACGAATACGAGCGTACGATAAGGTGTCACAGTGTTGAGCAATGGAAGAGTTCTCCATAACCATGTACATAGCCCGCTTGAAGAACTCCGCTCGATCTCGTAGACACTGGGCCCACACCTCTGGATCGTCCAAATCCACAATCGGAGCCAACTTTTCCCAAACAAACTCGGTAAAATTGGCTCCCGCCCATACAACAATTGATACAGACTGAAAGCAATTAGTGGAGCCTGCCAACTAAATCGGTACCCCATGGCGATCCATGGTATCATCAGATCCCAATCACGGTGGCCACCCCAAAGTAATCTATACTTCCGTAGGCCCGACTTTGCAGTCTGAACCACACGCTCTGCCAAACCGTCCGCTTTTGGGTGATCCTGAGAAGTGGTACGATGGTCAATCAAAGCCTTGGTAGACAAAGCTTCGAAAGCCCCGAGGAACTCACGCCCCTAATTAGTCAAAACCTTAGCTGGGACTCCAAAACGAGCCAACACCTGGTCAAGGAATGCCATGGCCGCCAACTCAGATGAGTTCTGGAGAAAAGTCATGAGCTCAATCCACTTGCTGAAATGCTCTACCATCACCAAGACATACTTGGCTCCGCACGGAGTCACGACAAGTGGACCAGCAAAGTTCAAAGACCATTGGTATCCTAGCTCCATAACGGGCAGAGGCTACAACTACGGTGATAAGGTGTTGAAGCTGGATCTAACCCGATCACATACTTCACACCAAGAAACATAGGTGGCAACCTGCTAATATATTCCGGTCCATTAGTACCGGCTGTGCAACATTGAATGAGTCCGTCGCACACAAAAATGTCCTAGGACTTTGTGTACTTGCCATACTAACAAAGCTCTCTAATCTGGCCTCGGAACTATGGGCTTTGTTGAACCACAAATTTTTTATTTTTTTTAGTTAGATAGTTAGAGATGATTAAGTGGATAAATTAGTTTAGTTTGGCGAATTAGTTATGCCAGAATTAGCCATTAGATAGAATTAAGGTTGGAGAAATAAAGGGCTACTCTAGGATCCTTAAAAAGGATAAAGTAGACCCTAAGGCCCGAACCTAACTTAGAGCCTCACCCTCGATTTCCAAGCCGGAGGCAACCGATCAACCGATCAACCTCAACCAGAGGCAACCGGGTACCCCAACTTAGGGTGGAAAGATCTGCAGAACTCGGACGAGCTCGAAGTCAATCCATCAAGTGAGGAAGGTGGTGCGGAAACCCGCAAGGAGTAGGTGGGAGGGACCCACAGAAGAAGATCACACGGCGAGTAGGAGCGCACCCACAACAACACTCACACGGCAGGGCAGTACTCACAACGACACCCACACAACATAAGCAGCACGAGGGTGCAAAACCGAGTGAGGAGAGCGCGAAGCATACACGAGGAGTGGCGCGGACCGCAGCAGCTCGGCAGCCAAGGTGAGGAAACATGTGCGCGGACCGTAGAAGCTTGGCAGCCAAGGTGAGGAAACCTGTGCGCGGACCGCAGAAGCTTGGCAGTCAAGGTGCGGAGCCTATGCGGGGAGCAGGCGCGGAAGGAGAAGGCTGGAGCAAGAGCTAGACGCGCGAGGAACCTCTAGGAGCTTCACAAAGCTGGAGTGTGAGGGAGCGGTGAGGACCGTACCAAGGCTAGCGCAAGACCTCACCAAGATGACTTGAAGCAGCGAAGGGTGCGCGGACGAGCACGAAGGAGAAGCGGTGCGGACCTCACCAAGACCAGCGCGAACGAGCACGAAGGAGAAGCGGTGCAGACCTCACCAAGACCAGTGCGGACCTTACTAAGGCCAGTGTAGGACCTCACCAAGACGAACTGAAGCAGCGAAGGGTGCGCGGACGAGCGTGAAGGAGGAGCGGCGCGGAACCTGGAGTGTAGCGAGAGGGGTGCGCGGACCTCATCCAAACAAGCACGATAGTGAGGAAGGCGGTGCGGATTCGGTGTGAGGAGGGGTGCACAGGACCTCACCACGACGATCAAGACCAGCGCGGACCTCACCACGAAGATCAAGACCAGGAGTGTGAGGAAGCGGTGCGGACCTCACCAAGACCAACGCGGACCTCATCCAAGATTACCAAGATCAGCGGTGGGGGGAAGGCAGTGAGCGGGGCCTCAACACAGAAGAAGAGGCCAAGGAGCAGTGGCAGCGCTCTCCCGGGTTGGATTTCAGCAATGGCTCTCTCTGTGGTAAGAGATATCTCTCCTATCGTTCCGAAGGATCCTCTTGAGCTCACGGAGCTCAAAGAGGACCTTCTCCGCATGGGATGTCTCTCTCTTCTCGAGTTTTGTTGGGGGTTTTGTATCGAGTCCATGGTGTAGGAGATGCGTCAAGACCCCTTGCCAGAGCCGGAGGGAGATAGTATCCGCGCTTGCCCGGAATGGTGGACCATGAGGAGGTGGCAGGAGGTGTACGGATTTCCAAGCCAGGGCGCGGGATGGACAAGTTTGAAGAAGGAGGAGTATGCCAAGGGGAGGTTTGGGGCCAAGGACGCCAAGAACGGCTACGCGTTGCAAGATTGCGTGGACCCCTGTGCCAAACGGGTCTTCTCATTCCTTGCAGGAATGCTAGAATGTGAGCAGTGAGTAGTGAGCAATGAGCAGTGAGCGGTGAGTAGTAAGCAATCTATTTTTTTCAGTTGGGCACCCTATAACCACAGATTTGGGGTGATTTACAAGAAACAATTTTACATTGTGACCTATTTCTGTAGTATGAAAAAAGATCAAAATGGGAGAAAGTTGGATTAAAAAACCCGGAAATAAACTATTTGGAGGATATTTGGATGAATGTAGATAGATGGATGAATGTTGATAGATGAATGTAGATGAATGATTTCTCAGCTTATAGTTAAAAAAATATAGCAACTTCTAAAATATTAGTAAAAAAAAGAAAAAAAAAGAAAAAGAAAAAACCAGCCGTGGGGCTCCTCGGTACCGAAGAGGGCCCTAAGGGCGAAACCAAAAAAAAACAAAAAAAACAAAAAAAAACAAAAAAAAAAACCAGTCGAAGGGCTTCTCGGTACCGAAGAGGGCCAATGAGGGCGAAACAAAAAAAAAACAAAAAAAAAAAATGGCTGAGGGGCTCTTCGGTACCGAGGAGTGCCCTAAAGGCGAAACCAAGGGAAACCAAAAAAAGAATACAAAAGTACAAAAAAATAAATTAAAAAAAATTATCACCCATTAAGAAAAATTCTCTTTAAGGGATTATTCAAATTGCCCATTTGGCACTTCAAACTTCTCCGTATATTTGAATACGAAAATTCTTGCTTTCACTACAATTTTACATAGTTTTACAATTCTTGCTTCCACTACAATTTGAGTGAGGGGAAAAATGGCACCTTGGTACCAAAGTGCCCATTTGGCACTCCAAATTTTTATGAAATTTTGAACACTAAAATTCTTGCTTCCACTATAACTTTACATAGTTTGAGTGAGGGGAAAAATGGCACCTCAGTACGGAAATGCCCATTTGGCACTCCAAAATTTTATGTAATTTTGAACACTAAAATTCTTGCTTCCGCTATAATCTTCATTGCAGTGGAGCATTAGGCCAATGCAAAGCGAGGGTGAATTGCAAACACTTATATTATGTATTCAAATTTTTGTGCAAGGCAAACCTGGAAGACGACAAGTAAATACATGCACCAAGTCTTAGTTTCAATGAAGTATAGCTCCTACTCCGCAATAGTAATCTCTAAGTTTTTCTTGTTTTGGTCATAGTAGTTATGGCAAGTTATTGCCTCATTCATAGTTTAACTTTGAAAACTACACAAAACTTTGGAGGGCCAAAATGGCTCCTTGGTACGGAGGAACCCTTTGGGCTTCACAAAAAACTTGTGAAGTTCAACGATTTTCACTTGTAGAAATAGTAGAATTTGTTGAGGAAAAAAATTTTGAAACATGTTTTACCCATTGTTGGGAACGGGAAAAAGAATCAAATAAATTAGACAAAAAAATAAAATTAAAATGGGCCTAGTAGGCTCTTTGGCACATAAGAATCTCTTTTGACTTCTTTAAAATCTTGTAGTTCAGTGATTCATCTTCACTCTTGAAAGGTATATTTTTTTAAGCGGCATGAATTATGAAACACTGTAAACTAATACAATTTTTGTTTCCCATTAAATTTCATGTCGCTCATAGAGAATTTTTTTGTAAAACTAGATGAGATCTTGAATGGATGCCCTAAACTTCATTCATCCATAAACTCTGTCCATCCATGAAATATATCATCCAAAATTATTCATCCATTTAATGACGAGAAATAGTCAAGTCCATATTAAAGTTTGGTTAGGTTTGTCCCTAAAATTCAACATTTACTTTTATATGAAGCAATTTCATAGCCCATTTGTAAGTGAAAAATCACAGAAGACATTTGTAAACCACGGTAATAGGTTGCAAAATTTTACTTTTTAAAGAAAATTCCAAATATCATTCATAGAAAATCCCTATAATTAGAATATTCATAACCATTTTTATCCTCCCTCCTCACTGCTCACTGCTCACCGCTCACCGCTCACATCCTAGCGTCGTTGTCATTCCTTGTACCCATCTTGTACCCTGAGAGACCCAACCGGGTCACAGTCACTTTGGCTAACACGTTGTATGGAGCCTACCTGGAGGAGAGGACGGTGAATTGGGCCATCATCGTAAAGGAGGTAGTGTTGAGGTTGGCCAAGAGTGTAGGGAGCACCAGGCGTTCGCCCATCTATCTATTCATGATCCATCTCTATCATAACTTCAAGGAGACCACCCTGGATGAGGAAGTGGTGTATGGAACCCAGCTCATGTTGAGGAAGTTCGAGGGAACGGAGTCGGAGCACAAGCCAGGATCGGAGGGAGGGAGCAGTGCATCGCAGTCAGAGGAGGAGGCACCACCACCCCCCAACCGACACAGGCAGCAACAAGGTGGAGCTCCTTCCACACGGACCCGCGCAGCTATTCGAGCAGCAGCCACCGGTTCAGCTCTACTCGGAGGTAAGACTTACAAGGCCTCCGAGTTGGTAGAAGCTCTCTGGGTGTATGTGGACGACGTGGATAGGATTTTGGGGCATGTGAGTAGCTTGGTGGGCAATCCACCTAGCCATGGATTGGTGGCAGCAGTCAAGGAGAAGATGGGAGGTGCTAGTGACCTCCGCATCATGGAGCAGAAGGTGGACCGCCTCAACCTCGACATGGCCAAGGTGAAGAGTCGGGCGTTGGAGGCAGAGTAAGGTTGGAAGGAGGCGTGTCTCCAAGCCAATGCCTCAGCATGAGCGTTACAGCAAGTGGAGGAGGCATTGCACTTTCCAGCGGATGCGATGTTGAAGGCCAAGATGTTCGATGCCAAGTTGGAGAGAGATGGCCATATCTCCAGCAAGAGGGTAATTGCTTTCATGGTGGAGCAGACGGTGAAGCTGGAGACAACTTATACTAACATGAGGATGTTGGTGAGTAACCTCACCCACATCATGCCCAAGATCGTGGAGGATTCTGATGGCGCGAGCAAGGATGATGATTCGGGTTCAGAGGCTGATTCGGAGAGGCAAAACTCGGGTGACCAAGACCTTCCAACGGGGAAGGGTGTGATTGATCTGGATAGCCCGGTTCTGCCCCCACGGACTCCACTTGTGGGAGTCACTGCTTGCCACTCCCCTTCAGATACCATCATACAGGTACAGAGCGTGAGGAAGGAGTGCACGGGTGCTACGATGGAGCCTCCGCGCATGGCTCTTCCTCGCCAATTTTCTCTTGGAGACCCGAGTCGCACTACATTGACCGTCGCTCCTTTGCAGGGCATGTCTTCTTTTGGGAAGACCACTAGTGAGAGTTCAGCTTACTTGCACCTTCCAATATGGACTGAGGGCAAGTTGGGACACACCTCCGTTCAGGAGGTCTTCATTGGGACTTCGAGCTTGGTACCGGTCCTTCCGGCCCGGTCTGAGCCCCACCAGGGCACTACTTCCCTGCTACTCACTCCGGGTGGCCCGGATGCCTCGTTGACTTTGATGGAGGCCTTGCCTCGGTCATCCATGGCCGGATCGGCACCCTCTTCATCTGCAGATTTGTTATCCCCTCTTGGGACGCTCGCGAAGGCCGCGGCCCACGTGACTTTGAGCAAGAGCGCGAAGAAGCGGAAGAGGAGGAAAGAGAAGAGAAGACTTGAGGAGTTGTCCCGGAAGTAGGATCAGAATCTTAGTTTGTAGGTCATTGTTCACTCTTGGACTTGGCCTGGGGTGAACGTGGATTTGACTTGGTTTTACCTTGGGATTTGTGTTTAGATGCCTTTGACTTTGCACGTAGAGTTGGTGGGACGGCGACTGCGTCGTCAAGGGTAGTTAATGCTGCCATGTTTAGTAGAAGGCATCCTTTGTTTTTGGACGTTTGTGTGTTTGTTGCAGTATAAGTGAGAAGCCTCTTGGCACCTCTCTTCATTGCTTGTTGTGTATATTTGCTTTCAGTTTAATTCTAAACCTACGCTCTCAGAAAACCTTCTATGGTTGGAGAGCTCGGATTCTATATGACTGTGAGTACCATTTCAAGTAGTCCACTTCTCAAGTCCGTACTAACCGTCGAAGTCATTGTTTCCTTGTTCCATCAAGTAGAGTTAGTCCAGGTGGATGGGAATAACAGGTGAGATGGTTAGATGGTTAGTCGGGCGTGACTCTAACTCTGACATTTGTAATGTTATCCTTGTTCCATCAAGTAGAGTAGTCCAAGTGGATGGGAATAACAGGTGAGATTATAAGTGGTTAGGGGAGGAAGAGGGGGGAGTGACGGGTGAGGAAGGAGTCTTGATATGTCTTGTGTGACCTATCGGCGGCAGGATGTCACCAATTGTGAGGATGTACTCTAGATCCGAGATGCATCAACATTTGGTTGAATAGGTTGATCCATACGAGTGTAACATTACCTTAGCGTTCGTGTTAAGGACAGAGTAGACTGGTTTGACCCTAAGGGGCAGTAAGCCCAGAACTTTTCTAACAGCTCGGATTATCTTGAGAGAAGGAAAGAGATCCAACTAACCCCTTTGCGCGGCGACTCATCGGAGTAATAGGAGGAGGACTTCGTTCACTGAAGAAAAGGAGTAGAGTCGATTGTCCCTTGAGAGTATGGCTTTGTGATATCCACCGGATAATACTCTTTTAGCCAATTCTGAGGTAAAGGAAGGACAAACAACTCGGAGGGTAGGTAGGTAAACCACGTACTTGTCCTAGAAGTAGTGTTAGTCCTTAAGGCCCAAGCCTTATTCTCCCCTACGGAGGAAGTCCAGTGAAACCACTACCATCCCAAGTTAGTGAGTAGTAGTGACCTCGGGGGGTGCATTGTACTAAACATGTACGAGTATACGTGAGTGCACAGGAGGGGTATTGATTAGAACCTTGCCGTATTACATATACATATGGTATATATATTATATATTGTAACTACTTACATATATGAAAGGCCTTTAAGAAGTATACAACAGTTGTACTTGTATGGTAGCGTTACCATACTACATAGGATAAGTTTTCATATTGGATGAAACTAGGATGAATGATTTTCATTAGCAATGTACTTGCATCAGGGTAATATCGGGCAAAAAGGCAGTATTAGGGTTTTAGGACGATTCGTTAAGCTCATTCGTTATCTTATGGTCGGCCGCCGCTGTCCCGCTTGCTTGAGCGCTCCCTCGTCGCTCGTTGCTGTGCGTTCATTGTGCTTCCTCAGCGTTCCAGGGCTCTGTGGTTTTAGGCTGGCTTCGACAGTTCAAGTATGGCTTTGTTTCTCTTCGTTTCTCTTGTTTCTCCGTCGTATGGCTTTGTTTCATCTATGGCTAGATCAACAAGATTAGAAAAAAGAAAAAGAAAACATAAGAGAGAGAAGAACAATTAGGCATAAAGCCAAGGAGAAAAATTAAGCCAAGAGAAGATTAAAGGCTTAAAACAAAAGCCTTCAACCAATCACTAGTTCAATTGCAGTAGTCACATGCAAATCGTGACATGATATTAGGTAGAATTGGATAGAGTAAAAAATCATGAAGTAGTGGCATGTGGGTTGGGACGAATTTAGACAACCTTAAACAAATTTAAGTGGAAAAATTTGCACCAATTATTGGCGATCATGGGTTGCCCTTAGTGGCATGCCCAAATTTAGGAATTTAAAACCTTTTTTATTTTTTGTTTTCTTCCTTCCCTCGAGCTGGCTCGGGGGAATTTTGGATTGTTCCAGGGAATATTCCCGGAATCCATACTGAACTGGCGCGCAAGGACTAGGGCGTGTAGAGGCTGCCGTGGGAGCCAGGCGCCGGTTCTCGCGAGAGGGGGTCGGAGAGCTGGCCGAGGGCTCTGTGGTGTTTGGCTGAGTGTGGGTTCCGCGAGAGTTGGGCAGGAGTTGGAGTGCTGAAATCAGCGAAGCCCTGGCGGATTACGTTGGGAAGAAGGATCACGAGTTGCAATGAGATCTAGCAAGTAGGAGAAAGGCGGAGCAAAGCCTGGGAAGAATTCGGAGAGAGTCGGCCTGAATGGAACGAGGATAGAGCTAGGGTTGCGGAAGAGTGCCGATGAGGGCACCGCATAGAGATTAAGTTTGATCAGATCTGGAGAGCGCTGTTTGTAAGGCGGCGGAAGCGACAACGTGGACATATGACATCGAGGGGGGAGGAGAACAAAGGACGGCGAGAGGGAAAGCCCCCTAGTCCAGAGAGAGGATAAACGGCGCTTTGAGCGCCGAAGGGCTGGAGCAGCGTGCGGAGCGGACAACGAGGTGCGGAGGAGGCTCTGGCGTGCGTAAGGCAGTGCAGGGCGAGCGATCGGGAAGGGCCCGAGGAAGCACCGAGGCGAAGGCGAGCAGCCAGGCGGATCGGAGCGGGGTTGGTGCGCCGGACGAGGGGATCAGCAGCAAGAGGCGACCACGCGGGCAGCAGACTTGATGGCGTTGAGTGCTTTGGGAAGCTGCTATGAATGAGGATCGAGGAAGTGCGCTCGGACGAGCGATAGTGGCGGAAGCGGGGGAACGCAGGAGGCTGCAGCAAGGGTAGACTAGTTGCGAGATCACCCAGGCCACCGATCAGGGAGTCCTTATGCTCCTCAGTTCTCATGTTTCTGTGATCGAGGCTGAGGTTTTGTTGTAGATCCTTGCATGCTTGGCGATAAAAAGAATTTCTGGTTTAAACTTCAGTGCGGAAGCGCTGCCCAATTTAATTAAGGATTTAGGTCATTCAGTTAATGCATCAATCCATTCAAATTGCATGTGAATCGGCCTTAGTAGGAGTCAGCTCATGAATCGCGTAGGATCGGACAAGCACTTAGCTTCAGCTGGACAAGGCTGTGAGGCAACACTAAACGCATAGGTCTTGTTGTGATTAATTCTATGGATATTGATGCTAGCAGTCTGCTCCATGTGCACTTGCTCAGCCTGTGAATGATATGCGAGTTGTGGGTTAAATTGTATGTGAGATGTATGGGAAGTATGAGTACAACGTCATGGTTGTTGGGGTAGTGTTGTTCGTCCGTATATTGAGGCTACCCAGGTCTAATTGAATGGTTGATAGCCTCATCGTCAAGAACATAACAAATCGGTACAATGGGTGGTAAAAGCGCCCAATTCCGAGTAGGCCTCCTGAAGTGATGGATGGTCAAAGTTATGCCTTGAATTGTGAATGTAGTCTGTCGCTGGTTGTCCTGATTGGGTCGATACTAGAGTCTGATCTGAATTTTTATTAGCTCATGAAGTTAATCATGAAAAATCAGTAAGGTTAGGCTGAAGAAATTCCCAATTTGAAGAAATACACAAGAAGTTCTTCACGTTGGAAGTTTCTGAAATTTGGAAGAACTGTCTGCTGCTTGGCTGCCTGGGAGGGTCGTGTGTTGGTCCTGGCTTGATTTCCAGGGGTTCAATCAAGTTGGCAACGGGCTGCTGGTCATTTTAGGAAGAATCAGAAATTGGATCCTCAGATCAAATTATATGGGCTGCTGAAGTTGGACCATGAGGTAGGGCAGAATTCAGGCTAATCAGCCAAGACTAATCAAAGACTAGGTGGAAAAAAAATATATATATATATATTAGAAAATTTAAAAGATTTCAACGTAAAAGAAAAGAAAACAAGGAGAAAGAATCAAAAAATATATATATAAAGAAAAGAAAAGGGGGAATACAACAAGAACAGTCGAAGTAAAGGGGAAACATTCCTAAAAGGAACCACAATTAATAGCCAAGTGCCTAAAGAACCTTGTGATGCTTGTAAGTGCATGTTTAGAGTATTGATTATGCAAGGGTTGAATCCCTGAAGTAGGGTCTTGTGTTCAAGATAAGCTTCCTACAAGGGGGGGTTTATTTGGCTCATAGACGGTGAGGGTGTATATACACTAATTTGACAAAGGTATTCACGTCGAACTTAAGTGTAAGTAAAACTTGAAGGGAAACCTTATGTGTGTGGATATTGTGAGCTCGTGACTGCGAGTTAATTGCTCTTGAAAATCTAATGCAAGAGAATTCTCCTTCTATTTGCTGAGCTCAAACGGAAGAGAAGTAAGCTTACATTCATGATCGGACTTTCTGTGTTCAGAAGTGGTTGAGTAGTGGAGGGAACGGTGCAAACGGTAAAGCCATACAGAGAACCTCTACTGCATTGGAAGGAAGAAGACCAAGAAGAGGTAACTTTTAAAGAGCTCCACTTTCTAGTACAAAAACTAAACATCTCTACCATCTAGAGCAATGGCTGAAGAGTTAGAAGTGAAGGTTGTGTCTGTAAATTGTGATGACGAACATACCCAATTGGGTTTTGTCTTCTCTTCTTTGGGTACCACTTATAGTTCAGATGTAAGGTTGGCAATCAAAGAGGATGAAATTACCACATCTGAATTTCAGATGTTGAGCATTGGTGGGAGTGTTTTTTCATCTAAACTAGAAGAGAAAATGAAAGTAAGAGGGGATGTTGTTCATATCCGATTGATAGTTAGTCCAGATGGAGGTACTAACAAGCGTCTCTTGTCATCGACGGCATATTCTACATCCTCAGAGGGTGATGGTTGTGGAAGTGGGTTAAATGATAACATGAATAAACAACCAATTGAAGAACCTTCAATTGAGGTGATGAATCTAGAGCTTGATGGGGCTGTACTTGGACATGCAAGTTGTTTATACAGTAAGGTGGCATTGGCTAAAGATGTTCAGAAGTGGCACCGTGAGATTCTCAATACAAGAAGGAAAATTAAGAAACTTGGGCGACATGATGCTTTGGAATTGGAAACAAGGGATCAAGGAAAAAATGTATTTTTCCATCTTTTTTGTCATGAATGTCAAGAGAGATATCAACGATCAAGTAGCAACAAGCCGTGGGATGCATGTGCTAACTATTTACGGTCACACATAAATTCTGATGGACATTTGAAGAATTACGAAGTTAGGCATGGGCTGCTAAAGAACTTAGAGCATGCAAAAACAGATTATAAAAATGACAGTGAAGAAACCTTGGCTGAGAACAAGTCTAGGGTCCAAGAAGCACTTCAAAGAATTAAACTCTTTGAAGTTGAGTTTCCTACAAGTAAATTTGAACTTGTTGACGCCACCCTTGGCAATTATTCTAGACTTGGGGCAATGAAAATTCGTTGTACTGCTGATAACAAGTGGATGAATTTGTTTCCAAAAACTGGCTCTTTAGAGGTTAACCTGCATGAGCATGTCATTGGAAAGTCCCATCATGATGCAGTTTCACACATCTCTAGTGGTTGCTCCACTAAATCAGATCCCAAACCTAAAGGTCGTCCTTCTAAACCTTCATCATCAAAGGATCCTAGGCAAAAAGATTTAAGTTCATTTTTGGTGAATGTAAGTGTCCCAAGTGTTGATGACTCTTCTACTAATGATGGGGTTGATGCTTTATAGCAATCAAACAAATATTCCCATCTTTTGTCCATGTGTTGGGGTTTGTGGGATGACAGCTCGGACTATAATGGTGTGACAATGGATTTAAAGCCATTCTTGGACGACCTTAAGAAAGGAAAGAAGTTGTATGCTGAACCTTTCACTCGTGCTCAGATTCAAAATGGTAGCAATGTATATGTTATCAATAGGACTTTTCGTCATGTAAATTGTGCTCGCGTTTCTTTGAGTAGAGGTGAAGGTTTTGTTGGACTTCAATGCTCTGAATGTTTGTCAATCCCTGCTGAAAATGATTTTAGAATGAGGGTTTATCGTTCTAAAAAGAGCAAGACTCAAAGAGGTAAACGGAATTTCAAGAGAGGTGTCCGGTTGGGATATTATGGTAGGCTTGAAATTATTAAACTTGCTCAATCCTCTCGAAAAGAAGCTAGGTCTTTACGGTCTAATTTGTGGCGAGCAAGAGTTAGAGTTGCAACTCTTTCTGTGAAGGTCAGATCATTGCGTGAATCTTCAGCTGAGTATCATGGTAGAGGTGATGTGAAAGCTTTTTGTCACAATATCATTGTGGCACATAACCATGGTAAGTTTGAAGGTAAGGAGTCATTATGGGACTTTCTTACTGATATAGGCAAGAATATAGGAAAGGATGATAAGGCAAAAAGATACAACAAGACGACCAAAACAATGTTTGAAACCATCAAATTATGGGGTGGTCCTAGACTCCATCATTTCTTATCAATTAACATGGCTAGTCCCTCTTTGGATACCACCAAGCGAGGACTTCGAAAAGGATTGAAATACAAAATTGGAGAATGTGACGAAGTTTTCAGCCACATTGCCGGTGTGTACAAATCTGTTATGGAAATGGAAAATATCCTCCTTGGAAAGGTACCTTCTATGGTGGCTGAAGATGAAACCGTTGTTAAAAAGGCTGTGAGATGGATAGCTAGGGATAATACTTTGGTTGGATTTTGTGGTGTTGCTGAAAATCATCATTGCATCTCTAATTTGTTGTGAATGTAGGGTCTGAATTTGAGGGATATGAAAATATTGTGCAAGCGTTTAAAATGAACATTAGAGCTCATTATGCCCGGGTTTTGATAGTGAATCCTTTGCATCCTAGATTGCCTAGGTTAGTGATATTAATTCAACTTACTTGCAACCGTTTTGATGTTGCGTTTGTTCGTAATCAATGGGAAAAAGTAAGGGCATTGTGGTCTATCCATTTATTGGATGTTGTTGGTCCATTGATAGGTCATGCATCAGATGGAGATGCTCGTAGGAGAAAGCTGATGCTTGAGGATTATGGGGCAGCTGATGGTATTAGATTTACCATTCCATGGGATGGATGGTTATTTAGTGCCAAGGTCTTAGCAAATTCCAACGTTTATGGTTTACATGATCAAGATTTTGTGCACAATGGGAAGAAGCTTGTAAATCCTTTGGACTCACCTACACGTCATTTGATTTTAGGCAACGAACATGCATCCCTTGACCACATCTATCTTGTATATGCTTCTTTTTCTGTTGATCAACATGGGTTGCAAGAAGGAGACATTAAGAGAGAGGATCGACAGAATTGGACTGCCGTTCAACGCCTTGCATCCACAAAAGTGCAAAATTGTTTATTGGAACTTCGAGAAGGTGCACAACATCGAAAGGAGAGGACAAAGGGTACACAATACTACTTAAAGGTTGTATCTTCCTATATAGATATCTTTCTTTCTACTCACTTGTCTTTGTTTGATAGATGTAAAGCTGCATCAAAAGTATCATTTTTTCTTCGTTTGTGGAAACTATGGTTGCATTTAGGAACGCACACTTATTCTTTGAAGACAAATTTTATTAGTCGCCAAGCTTATTTAGATATGCAGATTTCGTGTCATTATATTGTGTTGCTTATCAAGTTGTTCAAAGATAAGTACAACCACTTAGAAGTTCCATTTGGCTTGCTTGGATCCGATGTTTGTGAAAAAAAATTCAGTAAAGTTGGTGGTATGATTTCAAACGAGAGGAGCTATGATGAGATTGATCTTGTTGAAAGTGCAGGAGCATTAGCATGCATTGCGGAGTTTGAGGCTGATCCTAGTGGACCACATTTTGGAAGAGCTCACAAGAAACAAACTCACATATGGGATGAGTTGGAGAAGAATTCAACATTAGAAGCTGCAGATTTGGGAGATTATTCATGTGTGAAAATGATGATCTCATTGTCTTAGCTTTGAAGTTGGGATTTCAAGAGGCTCAAGAAATGTGTGCTGAATTGGGTATGAAACCCGATGTTGTGAGAGATGGTAGTTGGTGGGTAGAACCATGGATACATGAAAAAAAAATTGAAGCTCATTCATTTGGAAATATGGAGGAAGATGAATGTGATTATGATCACATTTTGATTGATGATTCTAATATACAAGGTGGTGAAAAGGGGAATTGTGGTGTTGAAGAAGGCAATTCAAATTCATGCAAGGATGCTTCCATAGACGCTGAAGGACAGGAGTTATTGGCTGAAGATGACATAAATGAAGATGTTGAGTTGGAGAGTCAACTTCGACATACTTTGGATGTTCTTGTTGATGAACATGAAGGTGCTGAAATTTCCTCTCTATCAAATGTAAAGTCAAGTGTGGCTTATGTAATGGTAGGGGAGTCTAGAATTTTTAAAAGTACACTTGTTAGTCAATTGAATGGCAATCCTTCTTTGTCTAAAGATTGGTTGACTCGAATTAAGGCTGGCATATTGTATATGAAGCCTAAACTCCTTAGTCCCGGAAGCCATGATACTTTGCTAAAGCTTGGTTGTGACTGTGGTGTGTGTTTTTTGAACACACCTGAAGCTAAAATTGTGAATAAACGAGGGAGGCCAAAAAAATCTACTCAAGTGAAGGTTTGGTTTGTTGGAAGGGTTTATAGGATGCGGAGAAAGTTTGGTAATCGTTGGGTGGAGTATAGGGATCCAATTGACTTAATGGACCGTCCATCAAATGTGGAGATTGGTTTATGTTGGTATCAAAAAGGGACTAACAACAAGTGGACATATGATCTTACTGATCATTTGATGGTAGACTTAGAGACAATAATTGCATTGGCTACAATGACATATATTGCCGAATTAAATGTTTATGAGTTACATCCACGTGATGAAAAAGTTTTCAACGACTTTGCTGATGAAAGTTAGAATATTTTGTTATACATATTATAGGGGTTGATTTTTGTTCAAAAGTATATTTGTATACTTATGTTAATGACTATATATGAATGGATTTTTTTTGTGTATACATATTGTCACTTGTATATTTATTGTTGTAATTGTATGTATATTACCTCCTTTCACAAAAAGAAAGTTGTATATAGGGGGTTTTAAAAGTAGGTTGCGCACGCACATGATTCTAGGTTTTAATGAAAGGTGCACCCCCCGAGGTAGTGATTGGAGAGACCGTGAGGAAGAATTGTCGTTACCCATGCAAACACTAAAATCTCTATGAGTCCATGAACCATCGTTCATGGTGATAAACATTCTCTGGATATTAAAGTACCCGGATGTCTATAGTGTACATAGTTGTAAAGTCATTCCCGTCCGAAACCAGTGAGGACCGCAGTGAGGACCGCAATGAGGACCGCGTTGAGGATACCTCCCTCATTTTTGATAATGGGGAACAAAGATTTGGTGTAACTAAGCCTTGCCTTTGTAGTTTATCTTCCTTTCTCTATCTTGTGATGTAATTATTGTGGTATGTAGAGTATTGTATAGAATTAGGCTTGTTGTTAGTTGTTGTAGTTCACGAGTATTCTCTGTGGGAACGAATACCTTAGGATATCTTTTGTATTAAGATGTGAATACTTGCCAACGTGTACTACGACAGGCTTAGTCCCATCCGGCCACACCCAAAATAGAAGCCCGTTCTTCCAACGAAACCTTGCTATTCGATGCCCAACTCTATCACGATCCAAATCGAAAGAGTTGGGGAAGTGTCCCATGTTGTAGCTTGTATAAGATTTGGATTGTCTTCCCACACATTGTTAACAACTTGGGCCCTATTTGGTCCCTCATCTGTTGCCAAATCAAGGAACGCTAATGCGGAGCCAGACATCAACGTAAGGTAAGCCGCTGCATGCCACCTCGGGACTGGCTCCCTGTCACAGTCCCCATGCCACCTGGCACCAATCAAATCCTCCTCCAAAGGACTAGGATTGCGAGATAGACCATTAGCATTTAATTTCGTGATGTCCGCCCGATGTACAACCTCAAAGTCATACTTTTCGAGCAACAAAGCCCACTTGGCACGCTTGTCAATAAGCTTGTCAGACTCCATGAGCCACTTCAAAGGATGATGGTCAGTCATCAACGTAAAACATTGCCGATACAAATAGGGCCTTAAATGGGCTATGGCCCAAACCGCGCCCAAACCTTCTCCCTCATAGGACGAATAGTTGGACTTTGCGTTGTTGTTGCTCCTAGAAGCAAACGCCACAACGTACTCCCGTCCCTCATCATCCTTTTGAGTCAACACAACCCCCAATTCCACAAAACTCTAACTTGTGTGCAAATGAAAGGGTCGTATAGCATCCGGACGTTGATGTACAGGCGCTGAACCGAGCTTCAGCTTCAAAGTAGCAAATGCCTGCTGTTGTTCCTGTCCCCAGGTCCATGGCTTATCCTTCTCCGTGAGAATAGTCAACGACTTAATTATCAAGCTGAAGCTTTTGACAAACCGGTGATAGTAATTTGCCAGGCCAAAAGAAGCTCAAAGCCGTGACACGTTGGTTGGGGCAGGACTCTTCTACAATGCATCCACTTTGACCTGTTGTACACCAAGACCCCCTGGAACAATCATATGTCCCAAATATGGCAACCGGTCGTGGAAGAAGTTGTACTTGCCATGGTGCAAGCGCAATCCCCATTGCCGTAACCTCTCGAACAACGCCTGAAGATGCCTCACAAAGCTCCTCAGGTGCAGGTCTCTTCAAACAAAAAAACAGCTGTGCTTCCTTGATCTTTGTAAGATGTGACACCGTTGCGCGCTGACCATCAGAGTTTGCCTCCAACACGCATGGATGGTCACGCAAACGGCGTTGAACGGCGAAGTAGAGGCCACAAACCCAAACGAGGGTGTTGAAATCAATGGCTTGATCCAACAAATAACGACGTTGGCTCTCATAGAGATCCGGTGCAGCGTTGGTGCTTGTCAAAAAGGCCATTGCGCGCTCCTTCTCATCGGCACAAGGCTCCTTATAAGTTTAGAAAATAGAATCCCAAACCATATCCGGACCGTGTGTCCTAAAGGTACAAGACCCCAGAAGCACATCAACGTGGGAATTTCCCCCCGAGTGAAACCAACGCGGTTCACCACCGCCAATGGTGGCTCATCATCCTTGATAACCTCCATGGAATTCACGGTGGTCGTCCAAGATGTCATCGACCTCACGGCGCAAAGGGCATTGCACTTAAGCAAGATATCAAACGCGCGGTAATGATGGTGCATCCTCGTCGCACGTAAGCCAACCAAGATAAATAATGCCTAGAGATGCAGCATATGTGAATCTCGATGCGGATAGCAAACAATAGAAGCGCCTAGAGTCTCAACATCAATTAAATATTTAGGAATAACGATAGATGTTTTTTTCTGAATTTATTTTTTGTGTACAACGTCGGAATGAATATATTTTTTGTCATATTTTGTGAAAAATAATGTGTCATTTTGTGTGTAGAAGGTATTAATCCAAAGGCTTCTTTTGGTGCATTAATCTCATGCCTTTGTATCGCAAAAAAATATTTGTCATGTGCAAAACTAAAACTACCTTTAATAATTTCAACATAGCGAAAGTATTTTTGTTTTTTAAAGAAAAATACTTCCTTCTCTTCTTCTTTATTTGTGTTTTTTTGTTTTTGTTTCCTTCTCCCTCTAATTTTGATGAAATTTGAATATTTTAAATGAGCATAATATTTATTTCTCCTCCAGGCTCTCCCTCTCCCTCTTCCTCGTCATTCGATCTCCTTGTCCATGTCACCGGGATTCCATGTCCTCGTCATTGGGACAATGTTTCTTTTTGGTGGAAAAAAAGACTTTTTTTGGATTCTTTGCCCAACAATGTGTAGCAATGTGTGAAAATCTTTGACTAGGAATAAAATGTGATTTTCCAGTAAAGACAAATATTTTTTCAACAATGTGAAAGGAAGTAATATTACTTGTTAGTATTGAAAACCTCAAATCTACTAAAGTGTTTTAGAAAAAGTTTTAGGAGTTGCCCAAAGTTCCCGCATGCGACAATTATATCTTTAAAATGGCATAACTTTAATTCCAGAAGTTTTTGGAGAATAAACAATATATTCCCACGTACTTCTTGTCTTCTTGCATCTCGGTACAAAATTTCAATATATTGCAAATATCGATTGCATCCATGGGATTGTGCCTAAGATATACAAAAGCCTACTTCGAGATTCTTTTCATTTAGGGGTTGAATAAAATCTTCATTTATTGTCTGTTCTTCCTTTCCTCTTCCTTCTCTTTCCATTTTAGTTGGCAGCTGATTTTTTGAGTTGTCCCCCTTTCCTCCTAATTGAAATGAATTCTTTATTTATAATTGGCCTCCTCTGTCTCTTTGTAATTTGGTCAAGATCTTTATTTAAATAATCACCCTATCCCATTTCCTCTCGTTCTAAAGTACTTGAGATCTTTATTTAATTATGATTGTCTCTATCTCTTTTTTTCTCCGTCTCCTTCTCCTTCCATCTTAGTCGAGGATAATAAATTTGTCGTTGTTTCAATCTCTTCCTTTTGTCCCTTTTATTTATTTTTAAACTTTTAGCAGAACTCTTTAAAACAATAAAACAAAACTGAGGTCGGATTCCTCCTAGGATGCCTTTTCCAATTTAATGACTAGCTAATTACAATCCACAAGAAAATACGGTCTCCCCCATGCCAAAGTCCATGCCCATGTGGTACTCAACAATGACATTGTGAAAGACATGGGAACTTGTATTTTGTGGTTGATGGGGGTTTTAGATGGGCTTAGGCTGGGCTTGGGTTGGGTGTGACCTTCCCCCTTGGAATTTATCTTGGACAATATTTTATGTGCTAATGGAGGTGAGAATGGGGCGGACAATTCAGGCAACAGAATTGACGTGATAATAAATATTAGAAGTGGCAAAGTAGAAACATACTTTGAACCTCAATATTTATAAATTCATAATGGGAAAAAAATACCCCTTCATAAACAATTGTACCTATATGGCTATGTCCATAATGGCAGCGACATGGACGAGGAATTTCTATTATACTTGTCGTAGTCTAGTAGTTTGTAATTCTCAAAGTTAACCAAAATTAACCTTAAGCAAGCCCACTTAACAAGATCATTTCGAGGGATTTTTATCGCGTATCAAATTCTCTAAATCTAAGGACAATTCACACTAAATACCTCACTACATTCCGGAGGATGGCTTCCCCAGTACCTCAGTGACCGGTAACAAATATCCACAATTGTTTAGTTTAAACTCTATTGAACATCAGAGTTGTTTTCCCGTTAGTTTTTACAGTGCCTGGAAAGTCACTACCCTCTGTTCTCGCAGTCCAAAGGCAAAAATCTCCATAACCTAACTCTACACCATAAAAGAATTAAAAGGATGCAGCTAGTTCACCAGCCTTCACAATTTACCGGAAAACAACCTCGAAAACAACCTGGAGAACAGTCCCGGTAAACCGATCACGCTAAGCCAGATTCCAACTCCAACCATACCCAATGAATTAAACAAGGAAGATACAAGAAACACAACAATCTAGTGCTAAGTAATTCACATAAGTAAGACAATTTTCCACGGGTATCAAGGGACCTCATCCACTGTAAGGGTAGAAAATCGGGAATACTCTAGACTCAGGCTTAGCCAGGATCTCTCCCGGTGTACCAAGAAGGGGGATGTCACCTCTCCCCCCCACCAATCCAAACACTTTCCACTTAAGGGATGCTATTATAAATAGATGTGGGCTTTTCAAATCCCATCCGGTACGCAACTCTTCCCGGTCCAACTTGTCAAGGATTTAGAGTAGATCCCGGATCTTACCCCACCATCTAGCTTGAATATCCTACTCCCTCCGGAAGCCTCATCTCACATTCAACCACATAACATTCAACAAGCCACTATCTTGCACATCCTAGCAAAGACCCACTAGAAGGACTCAATCATCTTCTTCTCTACTTACACAAGCTCAACAAATAATCTAGACACAAGCAATGAAGGCAAGGCACAAGAAAATCAACAAAGAGAAGAGTACATATTCCTAAGAGCCCAAGGCTCTTTAAGTACACAAAGGTCACAAACTATCCTCCAAAACTAGATCCCCAAAAGGTGGGAAACGGCATCTAGATCCTAGAATTAAAGGTTGCCTAGTCTGCGGCCGATTATCAATTAGATCGATAAACCGGAAGACTCTCGATCCGAGATCGGTAAAACATTCTCTAACAAAAGTAGGTAGCCGGAGAAATCACTCAAGTGGTAGTGACCGGGTGCACAATGGGGCCCCATCGACATCACTACTCTCACTCTAGCGTTAATCTAGCAACCTAGCAATATCCTATCAACCCATAGGATAAACCCACATTGACATATAACATATAACTTAGGCTCAACTGGAAGACTCATCCGGAAGAATAGAATTATTCCCCGGTTGATCCATGGGGGGATTGGCTGGAAGATTGGGAGTATCTACGGGCACATAGTCAAGAGAATCCACCAGAAGGTTGGAAGTCTCAACCGGGAGGTCTATCGGTGAATTGGGAATATCCACCGGTATATTGAAAGTATCCACCGATACATGAGAAGTCTCCACTGGATCAACAAGCATAGCTACCGAAGGCTCAATTAAAGAATCCGTTTGTGAGAAAGAAAGATCAACCAGTTCCTTTCCGGGAGGTTTGAGTGGGAAGCCTCGTTGCCTCTTATAGACTTTCATACCTCACTCTTTGGAAGATGGAGAATCTGCTCTACTTACTAGACATTGAGTGGGTAGATCATCATCTTCTGAAGAAGTAGAACTGGTATAGACAAACCTCCTCTTATTCGGGGTTGGGCTTTGGTCTTGCCTTGGTATGATGGCACTTCTCTATCCAACAAGTAACGTGGTCAGTGCCACCATGGTCTCTTGTGCCTTGACCTTCGTGTCAAGATGCTCCTTTTGGGATGTCTGGAGATCTTTCATCACCTTGGCCAATTGTTCCCGGTCCTCTGGACTACAGCCAAAATGTCTCCAGTGTTTTCTACTCCAAACACCTTTTGAAAAGCACTCTAAAGATTCCTTGCCTCCAAACTCTCTTCTCTTCCGGTTCGAGACAACCATAATACTCATACAAGTGCATGAGATATGGAGTCAAGAAGGTCTTGGAACACCGACCTTGTTGAATTGCACATAACTGTGGCAAAATTGCTTCTTCCATCCAAAACCCCCAATCCGGGAAGGAATCCTCAAAGAATGCTTGCATGTAGGTTGTGGCCAACCACGCTGTGATTCTTTCACGTCGGTTGAAGTGGAAGATTGGGTTTAAAAACTCAACCTCCCTCTTCAACCGATTGTTCGTGAACTGATCACTTTGGTAGCACTCCGATACGTTGTAGGAATTTGATAAGTGCTTATTCAACAACTCCCGGTTGATCCCGGATATCCATCCCTCCTCTTCTTGAAAAGAATACACCTCACCCCTTACTTCTGTGGTCCATGTCCAGGGATTAGCCCGGTAGACTCCCTGGATGTCCCGGGAGTTAACAACTCCGCAGTTGCATATCCCTTTTGAAAGACCCATAGTTTCTCGTATAATCCCATGCAGGCCATCCGGGTGAGATCTTCCTCCAATTTTCCTCCTTGCTTTGTCCTCTCCCACTTGTTAGGATCAATCTTGAAAAGCTTCAAGTTTTCAACGTCCTAGGTGGAGTCATGTTGTCCGGAATAGACTAACTCCGGGATGTGCCTATACTTCCACCAATCGCCCTATCAAATTATCACAACTTCCGGTCCGGCCCGGAAAACACAAGCATAGTAGCATACCGGACAACCGGTATACTTTCTCCGGAACACTTTACTAGATTAAGTCGATGCAGGCATCTCACGTATGTAATAATACAACTAACAAAACAACATCACAATTGACCACTTCCAGCAAAAATAGATGAATTAGGAGAACAAGAATTTTTGAAGGGGGTTTCCCAGGTGACCGTGGAGACCAGGAAAAAGATTAAAATCATAGGCAAGACCTAGAAAGGGGGAAAAAATAGGGAAGACTTAAAGGAAGACTTGCCACAAGGCTGGGATAATGAAAAATAAATGATGTGACAAAGAAGTTGACGCACAAGTAACAAGAACTCAAGATCTAGGACGTATGAGGTCTAAGTAGAGTCTACCAGGAGACTTTTCTCTAGACCGGAAAAAGGCAATCGGAATTCACCCCGAGAAAAGGAAAATGAGAAAAGATATAACAAACAAGGAAGTAGTACAAACAAGAAAAACTCATCAATTGGCAAGAATCACCTTGTTCACAACTCCTTGCCACCTCCTTGTTGCACCCACAACCTCCTTGAAATAGTGGTTTAGTCTCTAAATCTTCTCGCCGTGGTCATGAATCTCCTTGCACCGCCTCCACGCCTAGGAATCTCTACCTCCGTTGTGTCAAAAACCTCGTCCACCACAATCTTCTTACAAACCCTAGGTTTGAAGATTCAAACCCTAGGTGCTACAACTCTCTTTCAAAACCCTAGCTCCACAAACCTTAGGTAGTTGCACTTGAAAAACCATCCTCTTGCTTTTGCAACTCTTGCTCTTGTTCTTACTCTTGCTCTTCTTATATAAAGTCTTCCTCCTCCTCCCGGTCTTCTTCCTCCTCAAGGTCTTCCCCTCCTCACGGTCTTCCTCTTCCTCACAGCGTTCTTCTTCCTCGCGATCTACTGTGAGAGGGCAATTTGTACTCGGTGCACTTGTGCCGGTTGGTACCCGCTGCTCTTGTGCCCGGTTGGTACCCTGCTGCTCTTATACCCGGTTGGTACCCTGCTGCTCTTATACCCGGTTGGTACCCTACTCCTCCTATACCCGGTTGGTACCCGATTGGTCCCTCCAGTACCCAGTACCCAATTGGTACCCGGTACTGGCCGGTTATCAACCGGTGTTTTATTGATTTTTCTATTTTTTAAATTTTCTTTTCCATATAATATCAAATTCTTACTCTTTCGAGGTAAGAATTTAAGTTTTCTACAATGAATAAAGTAGAAAGAAAACCTAAAAAACTAAACTAAAAGGAAGCACTAATAACTAGTCTACCTACTTGATGAAGACTTTGACTAGCTTGATTAGTTTTAAGTGGTGATTTGGACTTTTGTCCCCGAGATCCTTCCGGGGCATTCTTTTTAAGTTTCACCGGGCATAATCTTGGTGGTTTTAACTTTTAAGGCCCGGTTATATTACCACTGTAACACTAATTAACTAGCTAGGCATTCACCTACTTCCACTAAATATTATACAACCTATTTCTACGTATTACTAACAACTTTGCCGGTTATCTAAGCTACTAATCACAATTTTAACTAATTTTTTTGGTAGGGCAACCAAGTGGGAGTTTTAGACTCCCACAATACTAATTGAAAGGGAAAACTGTTGCCGATCATATTACCCAGTTTTCTTTCTTTTACCTTGGAAAATTATTGTCGCGGTCTTGAAGGGTTGGAAGAGGCACCGCCTTGTGCACAAACATCGCGTGTCCCATATCCATGGCGTTCATGGAGAATCACCAATTCCGAATATTGAGGTATGTCCCCACTATTTAGCCATTCCTTCACCTCTAGGGCAACTTTGTCCAAAATGGCATCGAGCGCCGCCACGAGTTGTCATTTACGATGGTAGCATTCTTCCCAAAACAAGTCCTCTGTTCCATTGTTATCAGCTAATGGAGTTCCACGATAGGCTCTACGTAGTTCTAGGGTCTCTTTCGCTCGCTCACCAGATAAGTTTTAATATGGTTTTGGTCCTAAACCGTGCACCAACTCCTTCCTCTAGGGATTTCAATGCCACCCCATGGTTTGATAAAAAAACATCTTCATGCCGTACTTAAGTGTGTTGTCATGATACATCTCGTTCGCAGCTTGATTTAGTTTTTCTGCATCATCTTTCAAGTTTCCCCCTCCAAATTTATGCCACACTTGTGCCTTTGACATATTGTGCCTCCATCTCTACTCAACAGGGTGGCCCTTGAAGTTGCCAAGTTCAAAATTGTAATCATCTTGACAATACATCCAATCGATTTGCATGAAATCCCTGATGCCAAATTGCAGATACAAATGTGGATGTAATGGCACTCTACAGATATTGCACGTATGTGAGGGAATCATACTCTTGATTAGACATTATGGATGGAACGAATGGCCACATGATTCAATTGTAAAACACCCTTCTGGGCTCCAAGCATTTCTGCAGATAGGACATGACGATCCGTCAAATGTCATCGGATGTGGTTTTAGCCACAATGGCTTCCCAATCATATCTAGTCGATGGTCATGAACATCCTTGATGTTCCAATGATGATCATCTTTTTTGACGTGCTTCCAATCAATGCTATAGTTGTTCGTCTTTATTGATGGATCCTTGTTGTCCCAACTTTTCAAATACATGGTTTCATCTAGAGGCCACAATGTGAGCAAGAGGGTCCTCAATTTATTTTCCAACCTCCATTCGGCTACAATGCTCTTGAATTCCGCCTCATATTGCCTTGCTCGTGCCACTGCAAACACCGTTGCGAGCATCATCTCTTCGCGCTCAGCAATGGATTCTAAAACTGAAGCTTTCAGTTTATTTCTCTTTGATTCCTCATTCATACTATTTGCCTTTAACGCATCCACCTCACGTTGGAAATTTGCACGTGTCGCCTCATTTGTAGTATATTGTCCTTTGACTTCTTCTAGCTGCCTTTCCAATGTTGCAATTTCGACCCTGGAATTTCCGATATTGTTCTTTACTTGGTCAAGTTCATCGCGTAACTGGGCCATTTTGGCAAACAAGGTGCCCTTTTCTGCCTTTAGCACACGTGCTTTCAATGCAACTTCTACGGCCACGTCTTTATCGCACTGCAACCTTGTACTTTCCACATGGAGCACTTGTAATTGCGCCTTTAGATGAACACACGTATCTCAAATGTTGGGGTCTCCATGAGCTTGCAAATCACCAATACAGACCATTGCCCTTGTTCCTTCAAATGCCTCTTCCAGTGGTTTGTATTCATGCTCACTTCCGGTTTTGCCAACGAGCCCCTCAAGGTCACTTATAGTACTAGGGGGCATGCATGTTGTTGGTATTTGAATGGCTTTGTTTTGAGTAGCATTGATCAACTCCATAGATAAAGATAATGGCATTGACTTTGCGTTATTCTCATTATTGATATGGATGCCCAACTCTCTTGCATGTGTGACTCCAGGCTTGCGTTTTGATTATTCAAAGGCATCCACTGCTTTTGTCGTTTTAATTGCTCTTACCTTTTGTTTAGGAGGTGCTTCTCAATCCACTGGCAATGGTTCATTAGAGTTGTCAAACAAGCTTGGGTTATTGCAGAACCATTGAGGAACGAATTTTCTTCGAATCTCTACCGATTTCTTTGCAGAAAGGGGACGCCAAAGAATACCTAAACCACAACAAAGTTTGTGGAGCGTTGACCAATCCACCCTCTTCCTCAAGTGATATTCCGTGTATATCAATGCCGCGATACTTCTAGGAATATTATTTTTGGGCCATTGCTTCAAGTTTGGAATGGCACATAGAATCTTAAGGAACCTTGACTTCACATCCACGTCTTTGATGTCGCGGTATGTGACCGCCAACGCCGAACAATGTTTCTTGATGAACTTTTCAAGCCACCATCTACCCAGATGGGCAAACTTAATATAGTCCATTTTATTTGTGGCAGTCCATGGCTTGCGCACACTTTTTCATCCTAGTTCTTCTAGAACATTACGATTTTGGTAAACTTCAAGCTCCAAATCGGCAGGGTTCCTCTTTGGCTTCTTTGCACGCCTAACGGCTCCACCTCCACTATGCATCGTAAGAAATTATTGGAAACCTCTATGGACTCCCGCACCACAAAACGATATTATGTTTAAATATAATATTTTGGCATTATTATCTATTGTGATATGAGAGTTCCAAATGACTGCTCAACTATAACAACCCTAAGACTACTTGCACTTCAAAATAGTGCTCAAATAATGTCCCAAGCGTGCACTTCAAAATAGTGTTACCTAGGAGTGTTAAAAAGCCGGCCTTAAAGGAATATATGATGTCTTTTGTACCTGTTCAGTTGCCTATGAGGACAAAAATCCTCCCTAGGAAGAATCTTGTTCCTCAAAAGGACCATTTTCCTACCTGAAAAACCGACACACCCGCTGTCAACGTAGAGGCAAGTGCGTCAAAGCGTCCTGATGAGTGTGAAAGAGTGAGGCCACCTTAAACTCCTCCGCCTTCTATAACATGTCGACCTTGTCCGCGATTCCGATCCACAGTCATCACCCGTCTCCATCCGCTTCCATCCGCACACCATCTACTCCCACCCGTAAATCATCCACAGCTCTGATCTGCACACCATCCGCAACTCCCATATGCAGTCATTCTCCGCTCCCCATCCGGCCCTATCCGCAGTCTCCATCAGCCCCCATTCGCTTTCCACCCGCTCCCCATCCGCGTCCTATCCGCACCCATCCGCAATCCCCACCCGCATCCATCCGCCTCCATCCGCTCCCCACCCGCTCTCTATCCGCAACTTCCATCCGCAACTCCCATCCGCAGTCCTTGTCCGCTCCCCATCCGCGCCCTATCCGCAGTCTCCACCCGCCTCCATCCGCTCCATACCCGCTCCTCATTTGTACACCATCCGTAGTTTCTATCCGTCCTCGTCTGCTCCCCACCCGCCCCCCATCCGCATACCATCTGTAGTTACCATCCGCAACTTCCATCCGCTCACCATCCGTAGTTACCCTACGCAACTCCCATCCGTTGTCCTTGTTTGCTTCCCATTCGCGCCCTATCCGCTCCCACCCGCTCCTCATCCGTAAACCAAAGGCAGATACCATTCGCAACTCTCATCCGCAATCTTGTCCGCTTCTCATCCGCGCCCCATCCGCTCCCATCCACACACTATCCGCAACTCTCCATCCGCGTCCCATCCGTGCCTCGTCCGCTCCTCGACCGTGTAGTTCCCAATATTCTCGATTCGTCGGAGCCTATTTAAAGGCAACAAGGCCATTGACAATGTGACTTTTCTCCTCCATTCCTTGCCCAATGGGAACCTGAGACCTTGTTACGAGAGTAGCATTGCACGAGCTTCGACGGTACAGAAGTTTGGAGTGTTGATCAGCCATAAATCTGGTTCTAAGAATTATTTTGAAATGAAATTTTGAGGTTTTTTTCTTTTTTAAGATGCGCTTCCATAAAAATCTTTTTTTCTTGATTTAGGATTGTGAAAAAAAAGTTACAAGCGTGTGAGTGGAGGAGGGTCTGCTACCACCCAACAAAAAAGAGCAGAGATTCAGGCGACCACAAAAGTTTGTAGTTTTTGCGTCTCTCTTTGAAAATTTTAGGCATTGTAGAACTATTTTTTAGATTTTCAAAAAATTATCACTCAAGTCAATGGAGTTGTGTAGCAAAAGTTATGGGTTCTTGATTAGAAGTAGGTTTGTTGCCACTTTCTTTTTAAACCCGTAATTCGTACAGCTATCAGTATTTTTTGGAGAATTTTTTTAAAATGAAACTACTTACAAAAGATAGGAAATTTTGTTAGATTTCTAGTAAGCTATTAACTTCTCAATTTTGAAAAAAAATTCAAATATTATGAGTTGAGAAGCAAAAGAGGATCTATTGTCTTCTTATTTCGTGTAGAATGTGGTTAGGATGAGAGTGGAGTTGAGTTTCTTCTCAATTCTTGAAGACTTTGAAGACTTGAAGAATTGAAGATTGAAGACTCTTATGTTGTGGCTTGTGGCTTTGATATTCCCAGCTGATTTTGGAGGCTCATTGTCTTTTTATTGTTATTCCTAGCCTGTTTTGATAGCTTGTTATTTTCATTTTTTGCATTGTAAACACTGTTGCGGGTTATGTGATTATTTTCGATTAGCTTCATTTTTTTATGTTTGTGGCAAAAAAGTAGGGTTGATCACCCACATAATCGATCTTCTATGTTGTTCCCACCGGCGAGGCACAATTGTTGGTCACCGTGGGTTTGAAGTTCACGAGCCAATCTTTCGGATGGTCAACTTGTGGTTTGGCCATCCCGTTTTACCCGTTAGAGGCTTTGGTTTCTTATCAGCCACCCATACCCTTAACCTTTTACAACCACCACAAGATAGGCCAACGGGGAGGAATTTGAAGACTGAAGACTGAAGATTGGAAGATTTGACAGAACTCCATAGCAGAAATAAAAAGCCGCAGCCAGATACCTCGTATATTCTCAAAGCGCATTCCTCTCTACACGACAACGCTACTTGAATCGAGGTGCTAGTGGATTGGAATCGTTGGGAGAGAGACTGGCAACGGTTGTGGAGGGCATTGCTAATGAAGAGATATTTGCCGAAGATAGACGTCGTTTATATCGTTTTTTTTTTACCATTGAGGAGTGGGTAGACAAATAAGCCCCAAATGCCATTTATAAACCCGTGGTAATACTTTGGGATGTATAGGCCAAGATACTAAAAAAGAAAGATCGCATGATCTCTGGGAGGGAAGAATTATTGAAGGTGAAGTTAGAGAAATTCAAGGATGGGATATTGAAAGTCAAGCCTCGTAAGAGATCTTGCCAAAATGTCCCTTGTATTGAGCGTGATTTGTCCGCGCGGATTGCAACTAGAGGTCGCAAAGGGGTGGTGTGGCTCCCATTAGAGGCGGAGATTAAGGCACTGGATGGAAGGAACTATGAAGGTGGCTTTGGAATTGTGTAACGTGTAAGCATTGAAGGTGTAAGCTGCTTTCCACCAAGTATAGAGTTCGTAGAAAAGACAATGAAAGCGGATTTGAGGACGAAGAACCAGGAGAAACAATCAATCGAGGCGCTAGCGTGTCTGGTGGACCATGTAGGGTTATCAAAATTATATTCCTCGATAGAAGAATGTACGAGTCATGTACTCTATGGTGGAACGGTCACTCACTTGCATCTGTTTTGAGAATTGATTCAAAATACGATGAGAAACATGAAGATGACAATCTAAGAACTTAGAAGTGCTGGAATTGACCTCGATGCACGTCTAGAATTGTGCATTTATCGCAAAAATTGGGCGTATTTAGCATGGGCACTCATGTGCATCATGGATGTGATACATTCTCAACGGGTGTTGCACAATGATTTGAGTCCCATCAATGTTATGCTTCATTTTCCAAAGGACAAAATCAACGCAGTACACATTAAAGTATTATTGGGATATGGCATACTGGGGCGGTGAAGATAAGATGTCGAACTACGGTCGACCATCTAGTATGGAGGTGCAAGCTTACAGAGGTAAATACCTACATGCGGCCCCCGAGCTATTCCATGTGTATGGCAAGCCCAGAACGCCAACATCACTAAGGAGAGTGGGAATAAAGCATAAGCACTACTATAGATCTGAGGCGTATGCGGTGGAATACCTGGCGAGGAGGATTTACAACCGCAATTGCTCTTCAAGCTTGTTCCAGAAGAACAGATATTCAAGTTCATAGTCGCGTCGATTTGAGCAAAATATGGATAAGTTGTTGAAACTTGATCTACTAGAGTGATCCACCTGCACGCATGTAGTAGACATGTTGAAAAGACCGCCATACAACCTAGAGACCATATCGGAATTCTTCCGCAATGAGTAGTATATTGTAATTTTATAGACTTTATATTTTGCTTGATATGTTAGATCTTGTTAGTGGTGTGAAGTGTATAGTTCTTTTGTAATCCCTTTGTAATAAGATAAATCCTACATGGACTTCTTTGTTGTTTTGAATAAAAGCAAAGTTTTTCTTAGACGATTTTTTTGTCTTCCATCCTGCTACCCTAAACCTCACAAATAAAACACATAATAACACAATCCACTATCGCACGACCGCCCCGTCCGCGGACGAGGCTATTTTGCGAGTGTAGAGATGCGAGCAGAGAGCGGCGAGCCTTGGTTTGCGAGCCTAAAGCGCAAAAAGTAGAGAGTTTTAAGGAAAAAGTAAAAGTTTCTTGAATTATTTTAAAGAAAAGCACTAAATTTAGTACATCACTGGCCCTATTACCGTGGAGTAGGTGCTTGACACATCAAGCAAGCCAAAATAGTTTTCTACAATTAAAGGATTTTAAGAAGAAAAAATTGCAAGTCATCAAGAAGAAGGCCTATGACCGTGGTGATAAAGTTATCCAATTATGGGAATTTATGATTTCTATTGTTGAGAAGATAAAGAAGAAGTAAAGATAAATGGGTAGGTAATGAGGGAGCAGACAAAATGTTGGTAGCAAGAACACAATTGAGGTGGATAAATAAAATGATAGTGAGAAGCACTGTTATGGAGGGACATTGACTCGTATTGATAAAGGAGTTCATGTAGGGAAATGGTGAGAATCAAGGAGAGTGAGAGGGTAACGGATTAGGGTTAGTTCAAAGTAAGATGGAAAGGGTTAGTTCAAAGTAGAGATACGGTTTAGAGGAAGATTGATAGAGATTGAGTTAGGACATAATGTTTGTGAGAGGGACAACGAGGGTCCGAGGGGTACAGAGAGGAGTAGGGAGACCTAAAACAATTCTACAGGTATAGAACACATGTGCACTAAATATTCATTCCATCATTTTCATGTGATATACAAGAAAGTGCTCATGAAGAAAATGTTGACGTTGCCCTTTTAGTCTCACTGCAATTTTCATAGAAGTAAAAGAAAATAGTACCCTGTAGAGTTTTGAAGTATATTTAAGCACCGTAGTGTTTTAGAAGAAAAATCCAAAGGACTCATTTAATCTCATTCTATGTGAAACTAGGAGTGTGCACTGTGACATCTAGGTCCTGGTCAAATCCACAAATTATGGTAAATATGTAGTGGAGGTGCTTGTAGTAGGTTCCCGCACCAAGCATCCCAATTGACTTGTTTGACATCTCTGTGAAAGATAGAGAGTCACAGTACGGGAACCGGCCAATTGTCAATATAGCATGAAACCTTTGAAATGCTACTGGATTGTAAAGTAATATTATAGCCATGAAGGCGGTTCCAGAAGGATGTTGCAGATCTTTGCACCCATTGATAGTGGAGAGGCACAACTATTATGGTGTTTAGTAATTGGAGCTTTAGGATTCCTACGGATGTTCTTTCTAAATCTCTTGGTGGAGTAGTCCAAAGGGTTAGGAGGAGGAGGATGATTTGCAAGGTTCAATGAAACGCCTTGGCCGAACAGCTTCGCTTCATACATCTCCACACACTTGGCAAGTCTAAACCTACCACATTTGAAAGCAAGTATCTTGGACTTGCTAAGGTTAGTGCCCATCTTCACCAGCGAGACGTCTAGGACAAGGGGTTTTGAAACTAGCTACCGTCATTGAGGGCTGTGGACACAACAATGGATATCGTTTCTGTAGAAGAACTACATTTTTTCTAGTTTGGTCTATTTGTAATTTTCCATGCATGGCAAAGCAAGCTTTTAATGAGGTCCTAAAAAGTCATGTAATGTGTCATTGCTCTTTGTCACAATCAATCTCTTCAGCAGATTTGATAATCTGCACAAGGGGCGAAGAAGGCGGATTCTTGGACAAATCAACCTCGGCTAGAAGAGGCTTGTTTTAGAGGGCGTATCAGAGTCATAGGATGTGAAATCTTTAGATTATTATGCCGTCTTGTAAGCCGTAGACGGGAAAAATTGATCTTGTCTCGGCAATGGGAGTCAAATTCAAAACCACAAGGGAGTTCTGCTTTTTGATTCAACAAAATAAATTCTTCTAAACGTTCCAGGTGAGGATCCTACGTGCAGAATTTGTCTGCACTAGACATTGTGGCAAGGTCGCACAAAAACTCTTTGCATTTCTAGTGCGTAAGTAATACGATAGACAATACAAAGTCGGAGTTCTTCTTTGTTAGGACCAGCTCTCGGCTTCTCATCCTTGAGAAACTGCTAGTAGACAACAACCTGCATGAATGCGCAGCCATGTCATCAATATTGGCGACTTGCAGATTGTTTTTTTTAGTTAATAAAACTTCTTCATGTAAGATTCTCTGTCAATATACATGACGACATTTCCACCAACTTAGCATCGGTCAGAACCTTACATGAAGAACTTTTATTAGCAATGACTTAACATGTGAAGTTAGAAGTGCAGACGAAGATCCAAAGTGATTACAGTAGTATAGGAAAAGACATGGTAGAGCGTGTTCAGTGTTGGCAATGCTTAAGGACTAGGACCAATCAAAATCATTTGCCGCCATCATGGATGAATGCTATATCATACCGAGCTCTTCTAGGCAGCCGACATCAGCTTCGTAGAAAGCTCCAATGGAGATAGTATATTATATAAAGAAAATTGAAGACTATACTCCTGAAAGCTTTGATGGAGCAAAGACCGTAGGCAAAAACGTTGCGAATGCCGGCTACGTTCAATTGCCAAAACAAAGGACAATTGTAGTACCCTCAATAGGCAGCCAATATCGGCGGCCTACAATCGCGGTAGGGGAAAATTCAGGGAAATGAAAACTCCAAAAGATTAGGAAAAAAAACAAAAAAATATAATTAAAAAGTGCACTGGCAATGTTGGCAGTGCGCCATCGTGGAACGAAAAGGGAAATTAATGATAGAATAGATTGCACTACCGATGTCAACGGACATACAATTTTGACCTTACTTGACGGAAGATACTTTTTCAATGGTTCAAAGAATCTCTAGAAGAGGTCTTCTACATCAATATTTTTTTTAAGGGCCCTTCATATATGTAGAAAGGGAACTTTCTAAAGGATATTGCCATCAATAGTCCTCTAGAGGGGCCTTACAATATTTTAAAAGGATATTTTTAAAGCGGATGGCGACATTGGCAACCTTGAAGAGGGCCCTCACATTGTTTAGAAAGGAAACCTCTATAAAGACTGCTGACATCAACATACCTCTAAAAAGCCCCTCCAATATACATAATAGAACCTCTAGGAGAAACGTTGACATTAAAATCCAACTACATGGTCCATTATATTTATTAATGGAATCTTAGAAAGGGATGCCAATATTGGGACTCCTTTAGAAGGCCCTTCTGAAGTATAGAAAGGGAACCTCCAAAAGAGGTGCCGACATCACCACCCCTCAAAAGGACTCCTTATATGTACTTAAAGGGAACCTCCAAAAGGGGAGCCGACATCGGCTGCCTCTCAATTGTAAAACCACGCTCTAGAGAATTTAAAGGGAATTCCGAAATGGTATTACACTTTATCATTGAACGTTATACGGATGAGTTATCAATAGATGAAGTTTCGAATCCTACAACTTCATCCGCAAATAAATCATCCATAAATCATCCTATGATAAATTGTAATACCATTTCGGAGTTCTCTTCAAATTCTCCAGAGTGTGGTTATACAAGAAAGAGGTGGCCAATGTCGGCTCCCTTTTTGGAGGTTCCCTTAAGATACATTTAAGGGGTCCTTTAAAGGGCCGCCGATGTCGGCTCCTCTATTGGAGATCCTCTTAATATACATTTAGGGATCTTTTAGAGGGCCGCCGATGTCGGCTCCCTTTTTGGAGGTTCCCTTAAGATACATTTAAGGGGTCCTTTAAGGGGCCGCCGATGTCGGCTCTTCTTTTGGAGATCCCGTTAACCCCTAAAGGACCAGAGTCTCCTTCGGGGGGATTTTTTGATTTTTGGGTAGGTTCCTAAAATTCGAAAAAAAATCAATTTTCTCTGAAATTTTTATTCTAGATTGCCTTTGATAAGAGCTTCGTGGACATATTTTTATTTTATTTTTTGGATTTGTGGTTGGAAAGTTAGTACCACTTATAGTTTTTGAGGGAAATTGTCAAGGAACATTAGGGGTTAATATACATTTAGGGATCTTTTAGAGGGCCGCCAATGTCGGCTCCCTTTTTGGAGGTTCCCTTAAGATACATTTAAGGGGTCCTTTAAAGGGCCGCCGATGTCGGCTCCTCTTTTGAAGATCCCCTTAATATAAATTTAGCTGAACAACTTTGTGCTTCAAGTAGAGTCCTTTTCATCAATCTTTGGACTTCTTTCTTTACCTTTTTTCACTTGTTGTTGTCTACATAATTTCCCGTTGGCATCCTCTTCATTGAGAATTACTATTACTTGCAGCGCCTTGGTTTTAAGGGCGCGGATGTTGGCGGCCACTCTGCTTGTCCTCTTCCACTCAACTTGGTGTTGTTGGACTGTCTCTACTGAGTGAAACACTATTTCCAACACTTCTGAGAGATATAGTAACTGTACCAAACACAAGTGTTGAGTGGCCGCCGACATTGGCACCCTTTATTCAGGTGTGCGGCTGGTCGGCCTTGTACTCAACCTTCCTTCTTAGTGATGACTAATTTGCACATTTTCCTTTCTCATTCTGTGGTGTTTTACCTCGTCTGCAATTGAAGAAACAAACTTGAAGCGCCGCACTATCCCTTCACTGCAAACACTTTGCTTTGATTTGATTATAGCATACGTAAAGGATGGCCTTTCCATTCATGGAATCTCTATGAATGCAACTCATATTCTATTCTAGAACAAATATTTGGTTAAAGATGTGGAATACTTGTTCAAATTTAAAGAGAATTTTCTCTGCAAAGCAGATGCTATGCTGGTCTTTGCTTTAATGTTTTGATATCAGAATAGAAGTCTTTTCATACGCGGTGCCTATAATCTGAAAGTGCATCGGGAGTGATAGGGAATCAATGACCTTCCTCTTTCCTCTTATGCAAACCCGGGAGTTAAGGTTAGCTTAACTATTCAATTCACATTGTCTTCTATCTTTTCTTCAATTAATTTCTAATGAACTTCATTTCTAACTCCGTTTCTAACTCCATTTCTAACTCCGTTTCTAACTCCATTTCAAATTATTTCTCAAAGTTGTTTTATTGTCAATGATTTCAAATTCTTCTCTTCATCCAAAATGCAATGGAGGGTGATTGCTCCTAAATTACTGTAAATGAAGATCTTGTGGAGTTTGAGATGGGGGTCTCGGATTCAATTGTCCTCTTCAATTATACTTTGTTTGAGTCTCAATCCATGAATGGTTCCATTCATTAGGAGGCGCCCGCGTGAAAGAGTGAATCTTCCTCCACACGCTCATTGCGGCCCTTACAAAGGGGAGAGATGTGGTCCTTGACACCTCCGCCACAGTTGGTACGCACTATTGCACCATGTTATCATTGTCTATTTCTAATTTTGCTTTGCTTATCCATAATGATTGTATTTTATGACTAGAAAATTCACATTGGGTTTGCATAGCCATTGGCCATCATCATAGTAGACATCTACAACGTCCTCAAATTCAACCAAGGTTCTTGCCAAATTTTGAGGCCCATCAAAGTAAATCCCACTCAAGATCTACAAAAGCACCAAGAACAATTTTAATCCCTTGATGGAAATGTCCGGTGGATCCACCACGGAAGTTATTCCTGTACGCATCTCATGCTTGAACATTGCTTTAAATACTTGCGAGTACAAAGACAAAACCCACTTGAGTGCTTTTATTGATCCCTCAATCGCATTGAATGTCATGTCAACATTGTCTTCTACTTCCAGCTCTATCAAGATCTCGTAATTCCTCCAAAATAGAAGCTCTACAGTGCTATGAGGTCCCTCTCTTACCAGCTCGGTCAAGTCCACATTCAACCTGGATTTTGCCATCCTAAATTACAGTCTCACTATTCTCTACAACAGTTCTTGCCAAATTTAAATAATGTTGCCCACCTACAGGTAATTTGGACACTCCTCTCGCACCACTAAATATGCACCACCTCTCTCAGCTACCTCCAAAATCACTCTTGTTGTATCTCTTCTCTCCTTCCATTGTTTTGTTCTTGCCATTTCTCCTCTCTCCCATTATTTTATTCTTCCAATTCCTCCCCTCTCCTCCGATTGTTTTATTCTTGCCGTTTTTCTTCTCTCCTCCCATTGTTTTATTCTTGCCGTTCCTTCCCTCTCCTCTCACTCTTTTTTTCTTTCCCTCCTCCCTTTGCAACTTGGCTATTTAAAACCATTATGATCGTTTTTACCCTCTTATTTCATCTTTTAATGCATGTCACCTCCTATGTGAATAGACCATCCGACTATCCGAAATGAGGCTTCCACAAGAAGACGTTGTTGAGGATTTTTTGTACTTCCAAAAATGATTCAGGGCCCTTACAACCAACCTACTAGTTCATCTTTACATCCAAGATGTCTTAAACGTCATATCTCCAGCTATTCCCACATATGAGGCTAAATTGATGTTGTTTTCTGAATTTTGTATGGGACCATATCTCCAATAGTTCTATCGATCTTTGCGCACGTGCACTAGATTGCTGACATCGGCAGCCTATAGGCGAGACGCCCATTGCTTCACCCCCGCATATTTCCACAATTTGAGTTCATTATACTGTAACATATCTGATAGAATGGACTTTCCACAATTTACTAGCGGTAAAGTCCTTCGTTTTGGTTCCCTTTTTCTTCTCTTTTAAATATCATTTTATTAGCATGTTGTCAATTCAAAAGAGTTGTCTCAATATCTCTCCTTGTCCACCGTCCCTCTTGTAGTCCCTTTGTTCTTTCTCTGTCATGTCTATTGAGGACATATTGGTTTCTAAATTTTGCTTTAGAGAGTATAATTTACATACTGTTACTGTTAATATTGAATGACACCTTTAGTCACATGAATTCATGAATGTAATTTTCACTTGATTTAAATTTGAAGTGCTCCTCTTTAAAAACCCTCTGACTCATTCTAATGAAAAACAAATTCAAATTTCATTTTGAATCCAACTTTGCTCCCCTACTTTGCTGCAATCAACTAATTTCTTCTACGCAACTCCTACCACGGTCATAGGGTAGTAATACCCATGTCAACTCTAAACCTTCCTCTAATTTCAATTGAAGTGGTGAACTAGTACATCATGACAACATTTGAATCTCCAAATGTGGTCCAATTTCCACGGCTATAGGACCCTATCCTAAACCATGATTTTCAATTTTCCTTTAACTTTAAATTTAAATTTTACTACACTTTTATTTTTTGTACAAAATCTCATTTTTTTTGCGCTCTACGCTCACAAACCAAGGCTTTCCGCTCTTCGCTCGCAGCTCTACGCTCGCAAAATAGCTTTCCCCCCCGTCCGCCCCCAATTTGTGGCCCATCCGCAGTAGTCCGCGCCCCATCTACTCCCCATCCGCGGCCCATCTACTGCCCATTTGTTCACCATTTGCAGTTCCCATCAGCAGTCCCTATCCGCAACCAATCTTCGCCCCATCCGCGCTTGTCCGATCCTCTGTCAGCCACAAAATACAAGTTTATAAAATCTTCATCCAAGGATTAACATTACATCCCTAAAGGTAAAAGAGATAATATACACGTAGGATGTCATTGCCACCTAAGTTGGCCACGTCGATGCCCTCAACATTCGTAGGAGTAAAGCCCATCTTTGACAATATTTTGACCCTATTCTGTCGTAACGATGTTGGATAGAGAGGAACGCGCTTTGAGAATACACGACGTATCTAGCTACGACTTTTTATAGTCTGCTATGGAGTTCTGTCAAATCTTGTAATCTTTAGTCTTCACTCTTTAGTCTTCAGCCTTCAGCCTTCTATGGGATTCCATTCCTACATGGTGCCGGAAGTTAACCTTAAATTTCGGCCAAAGCAAAAAAGTTAGTTAATTAATTATGATAGTTTGTGCTAGATACAGCCAATAGTCTTCAGGTAGGAATAGAGTCGGATAGACCTGACTGCAAACCCTAATTAAGCCTATAATTCTCAAAGCGGAGCCGGAGCAGTTACCGGAATTCCGGGTCAGTTAGTGATCCGGAACTGTCAGCCGGAACTGTCCCCGTCAACCGTCATCATGATGCCGTACTAACGGCCAGACTACTTAAGGCTGGGGTTTGGTGGGATACTCTTTCTTCTCACTTCGTCTTCCCGTGTCTAGGGTTTTTCTCTTTCTTTCGCTCTCGCTTCTTCTCTCACTCTTACGGTTTTCCGAACCGCTTACCGTTAGGGTTTGAAACCTAGACGGTTAGAACGGACGTGTGTCCGTTAGGGAGGGTTTTTGTGAGGTTGGTGCGTGTAGGGACAACCTCGAGAGTCTGTGAGGTGATAGGCAAGTCTCATGAAGTCTGTGTCGATGGCAAAGAAGAAGAGGACGGATAGAGATGGGCGCGGCCGAAGAGACGAGGAGCCGGCAGTTGCACTGCCTCCTTTAACCCGCGTTCTCCCGGAGATATCAAAAGATCCGAACAAACTCAACATGTTGGAGAATAGTCTGAAGTATATGGGTTGTGAGGGTTTGCTCGAGATTTCGTGGGGCATCCGGGAGGAGATCTACGTCCGGGAACTTGTCGGGACGCCGGACGAGAAGTACAAGGGGTAGATGAGAGCCCATCCAGAAGTCTGGGGAGTCCCGGAGTGGTCTCAGGCCTATGACTTTCGAGCCGGCCGCACCAAGGTGGTGGAACGGCGGGACGAGTTTCTGGCGGAGGAATTCGGAGGACCAGCAGACCCGAAGGATGGCTACAACCTCCAAGACCTTCGGCACCTGGATGCCCAACTCGTACTAGGGTTTTTAAACCCTATCTTCCATCCGGAAAAGCCGAAGCGGTGGTGGCGAAGTGGGCCTGCACTTTCCTTGGAGCACTTCGGGGGAAGATCGCCGTCGACTAGGGAACGTTGATGACCGACCTGATCAACCGGCTCGTGGCCAATTTCCAGAAGGTGAAGAAATCAACAACACCTCTGGCCTCGTATGTGGTGCACATTTATGCTCACCACCAGTAGCTGACCCAGACGGAAATCTTGCAATACGATGAAGTCCTTAACTTCGAGACGTATGGAGGGGACGAGTCGGAGGAAGAGGAGTCCGGAGGGAAGGCGACTGTGCCGGAAGCAGCAACCACAGGCACTCCGGAAGGCCGGAAGGCTCCCAAGATACCTCGGGGAAGGAGCCCGAGACGGAGAGTCCGGGCATACGCAACTCCTCTGCATCATCCGGAAAAGACGAGTCCGGACCTTCAGAAGGGACCAGCCGGAAGAGGAGAAAGGTCGACAAAAATGATTCCAAGGGTCAGCTCAAATTGATGGATGAGCTCACCCGGGATATTGGCTGGAGAGTTGGGCTCCTTAAGGAGACCAACTACATCATCACCACCAGCGTGGAGCAAATGTTCCGGAGTCTGGATGTCGACCGGCTGGAGGACGCCATCAACAGGGTGGAAGAACTCCGGAACCGGGAGACGGATGCAAGGGCGATGCATACACAAATCTCCACCATGTACAAAGCCAGTACGAAGATGGAGAGGAAAATGAAGCATTACCTCGCCGAAGCAACCCTGGCGGTGACGGCCCGGAAGTTGGCCGAGGCGAAGGCCCATGCTTCAGCAGCGGCCCTAACGGAGGTCCCGGTGGCCCTGCAATTCCCGGTCGGCGTGATCAACTGGAGCCGGCTCTTCACCGAACTAGTGGAGAAAAAGGAGAAGGTCACGAGGGCCAACATCATCTGGTTTCTCCTAGACCAAGCGGAGAAGATGGGTCGGACCTGGGAACAGATCAAGATGTTGGTCGACAACGTCACCGTGGAGCCTCCGAAAGACCGAGCAGCACTTGGACCAGACATCACCACGACACCAACACGGACCGCAGCCTCTTCGAAACCTCCGGCCAAGTCAACACCAACTCCGGGCACCTCAGCGAATCCGGAGTCTCTCGACACTCCATCACCTCGGACACCAACGGAGGGAATCGTACTTCCTAATCCGAGTACGAGTGAGATCCTGAAGACCCTTCCAGATCTCTTGTCGCCACCAAACATGCGTCTGCCAGATCCTCCGGCGGAAGACAATCTTCCGTTACCCCCCACGTCTGTGTCCCGGAGGTTGGCGTCCGGACCGAGGAGTCCGTCCGGAAGCTACAGGGACCTGGTCCAGGAGACCAGGTCAGCTTCTGCAACGGAAACGCCAGCACCCCCGGTCCCGAAAGGATCACCGGAACAGCCCCCTCCACCGCCGGACACCAGGACTCCGGTGTGTGCTGTTCCTCCAGCGACAGGACCATCGACTCGGAAGACCGACCTTTCGCCTGCAACGTTGAAGAAGGCGAAGGGCAAGTCGCGTGTCCCGGTGGAGATCTCCTCCTCCGGCCGAAGTGGGAGAAATCGGGGCCCAGGAGCTCCGACTTAGGTTAGTTAGGTTTTAGATTTCATTTGCTTATTTTTCTTGGACTTAGACTTCGGATCCGCAGCGATTAACGATGGGGCCCCAAGTGCACCCGGATGCTGACAGAGTCGACTGTCCATTTTGGTAAGTTAGAATAGGGATTCCGGAGACGGAACTATTCCGTGATTTGTGGATTTGAGATCCGATCTAGAACATTTCCGGATTTCTCGGATCTTTTAGATAAGATCTAGCGGACTTCCTGTAGATAGCTAGAAGGGAAGCTACATTCAGAGGGACTTGGTTAGTACTTAGTGGTGAGGTTTTGTCAAAAACCTTTCATTTTGTCTTCTCACTTTGAAATATACACTTCCGTCTTTGTACCACTCTAGCTATCTCGTGCTTGTGGGTGGTGTGTGGAACTTAGTGACTGGCGGATCCATTCTTGTGGGTATGGTTGTGTGAGTAGTTCTTCCGGAATAGTGTAACTCAACTGTGTTGCCGGAGGGGGAAGCTATCTAGGACAGTATTAGGAGATTGCCTGGGAGAGTTGGAGAGAGCTATTGCACAGGTGTTCATGGTAGTCTCCAGGGTCCGGAAGTAGCCAGGAGGGGAAGAGATGAACTGCAGAGGTCTTCATGGTAATCTCTAGTACACGGCAGGATCCGTGTTAAACTGGATTCCGGTCAATACCGGAGTTCTCCCCTGAGATAGGAAAAAGTCTGATACCAATATCTAGACAGAATAACCATAGTGAACGGTGAGCCTCTATTCCGGAGAACTGCAACCGTACCCACCGGAATGGCGTTGTAGTCCGGACTTGTCTCTGTGTGACCGCATCCGGAGGGCCTTCCGGATGTCATGAGAGTCTACGTCTGGCATCAACAATCAAATCACCAGTTAGCAGAGTAGGGAGAGTGGTGTTCAGTCACTATAAGTTCTGGACAGTGGGTGCCTAGCCACTTAAAGTCACAGGGCAGTGGAAAATCCAACCACTTACACAAAACATGATCAGTGGATTCCGGCCACTCGCTTAAAAACTCCAAGAGTCTCTCTAAGGAGGAATATAGATAAATTAAACTACCCTTCCCCGGTCCGGAAATTACATCCCGGACACGGCTGTACAGCATCCAGACTCTAGGAGCATCCGGACCTAATCTACGTAAGTTTAGACAATAGCTAACTAGTAAACGAATTGCTAAGGTAAGTTTAGTATTCCGGAGTATTTGGAAAATAACATTAGGTCTCTGTGGGAATGAAACCGGAGCGGTTACTTTGGAAAGCACTTAGTGACGATTGGGTGCATTCCGGAGGAATACTGACATACTGTCTCTACGAACCGCAACACCTTCAATTTTTAACTCCTCCCCATTGACCTATCATGTGGTGGTTCTAAAGGGTTAAGGGTAAGGGTGGATGATAAGAAACCACGGCCTCAGACGGGTAAAACGGGACAGCCAAACCACGAGCTGAAACCGTCCGAATGATTGGCTCCTAATTTCAAACCCACGGTGACCATCAATCGCGCCTCACCGGTGGGAACAACATAAATAAGACCGTGTGGGTGATCAACCCCACTTCGTTGCAATAAAATTTACGAAACAGAATTGAAAACAACTAGCCTCCAAATCCGGTTTGGAATAACAAAATAAAGACAACAAGCTTCCAAAGCCGGCTAGGAATAATAAGCCACAAGCCACAACACATGCGTCTCCATGTCTTCTTGTCTTCAAATCTTGAAGTGTTCAAAAACACAAAGAAATTCAAAGGAATTGTTCAAAAACACAATGGAAAAGCTTCCATCAAGGCTGTAACCTTCAAACAAGTGCTTCAGATGACTCAAAACTCCAAATATTAAGTATAGTATTTCTTTGAAAATCTAATACAAATAATTAACACTCCTCTAAATTTCAAGTCATTCTAAACTACTGTCCGAAAGTTATATGAGTTCAAAGTTCCGCCCCTTCTAGATATTCAGTCGCTTTTAACTTCTTCTTCAAAACTACAAATCTCAATTTTAATATATTTTTGAAGAACTATAACAATGGTTCACATACATTTCAAATCTCAAACTATTCTAAACTATTGTTCAAAAGTTATGGCTTGTTAAAACCTCTGCCCTCTTAATGGATGGCCTCCGGGTTTTTACAATTTCAAACCTTCATAACCTTTGCAATACAACTCCAATTATTTGTATTGCAATTTAATTGGTTTTTGGAAAGTTAAGAAATAGTTTTATAACTCCAGAAATTCTCAAAGTGAGACAAAAAAACTACAAACTTTGGCGGTGGCCCGAATCTCTGCTCCTCTTCGTTGGGTGGCAGCAAACCCTCCTCCACTCACACGCTTGAACTTTTTATCTACAACTTTTAATCAAGCAAAAACAATTTTTATGAAAGCGCATCCCAAAGAGGAAGAATCCTTCAAAATTTCATTCCAAAATGTTTCTTACAATCAGAGTTATGGCCCATTCAACTCTCGGCTCTCTACACCCACACACACTTCACTCTAAAAACACACTAACTCTTTTTTCCTCCCAAATCCAATTAAGAGGGATATAGAAGATGCTTATCTACTCTCTAAACCCCCTAAGGTGGATGAGATTAATCCATGTGCATATCATATGGGCTTTTGAAACACCCATTGGCCCTAGGAAATTCAAAAGATAAGTACCTATTAATCTTATGAGGTCAACAAACCTCTAGAGTTCTAACTAGGAGGTAAACTACCCTCTATCTACCATCTTTTAATTTCTAACATTCGAATGAAACACAAAATACTTATACTTAGTACAAACCTTCAATCAAAATCAAGTAGAGATAAAAACTAAAGTCAAAGAAGAGTGTTATTCCATCTGCAAGAACTTGAGAATGCGCTTGATAGTGATTGCGATATAATCTGCACGTTGAGTCTTCGTCAAATGATTCACTGGCCCTTCTAACCAACGATGGTGGTCAGCGCTTGCCTCGATTGGCCTATGTATACAAAAATAATGGTCTTCGTTCAAGCCCTCGAAACTGCTTTAAAATGTTACTTCATGGGTGCCCGGTTCAATACATCCAGTTTGAAGTAAGATTACTAAAACACAAGCGCCCGTTTGGAGATTACAATGTCAACGCCGCTCAACACGAGGCTGCTTCAACGGACGAGAAGATCCAGTTTCATCCTGTGGGTGATTGGCAATGGTGTGGAAACCGCCGGCTGGGATGATTGAATTGGCAAATGAGACAAGAAAATTCTAATTATACCTCCGATTTAGGCTCTAGATCTTGTGACTCCATAAGAACCCTCTAGTTCGTCATTGTATAGTTCGAACTTCGAATCCAAGTACAAACTCTAAGAACGTAAATGAATAATTTGAATTGGTGAATATTGTTTATGGCTTTTGCCTTTTGAACAATTCCATGAGCAATAAGCGTCACCTTGAAGCTACTAGAAGCGTCACATTGAAGCTAGTGGAAGCGTCACCAATAATTTTTGTCCATCTAATCAAAGATCTTTCCAAAAGATAAACAAGTAAATGTTTGACACACTGTAGATATTTACATTAGGACAACGAGAGGGTCCGTCACGACAAGACGCGTCATAACAACGCATTACTATCACAATGTCACGATAGACAATCTTGTTTATTGTGAAAAATTCAAGTATTTATTATTATTGTATAGTGTGCATGTTTGAGGGATCTGTTTTAGGTGATTTGTATATGTATCTTTGGTATAGCCAGACAATTTCAGTATCAAATGGTTGGGCTTCTAGTTCTAGGTTTCCAGGGTTGTTTAGTTGGGCCTAGTATTGTTTCCATAGCCATTCTAGTTGGTCAACGATGATGGTTATTAGATGTTTCCCATTATTTTTGTAAATGCTTGCTTTGTCTTGTTGAATTTGTATGGTATGTTTTTGTGTGTTAATGTCCTCATGTGGATTGCATTTGGTGGTAGATATGTTTGTGGATTGTATTTGAAAGGGAGGTGTGATGGGTCTAGTGTCTCTATTTTGCTCTTGGGGATGGTGTGCTTGTATAATGTTTTTATAGAAATTGTATGTTTGTTTTGGTAGTATTGTTTAAGACATGTTGTGTGGTGTGATGAAGAGTTAAGATTGTGCCACAAAAATAGGACTCGCTGTGTTTGCCATTTGTTGTATACATTGTCTTGGATTTTCCTTTGGAAAACAAATGACATAGCTTCTTTTTTAATGTTATTAGAGTCACTGTATTTTTTGTGTTTGTGATCTATTATTTTGTGGAGGGGGTATGCTGTATTGTTTTTCAGTATGTGTAGTGGAGGTGGGAGATAGTGAGGTTGGGTCGGATTAGGGGGGTAAATGGGCGGGGTGGTTATGTTTAGGAGTAGATTATTATCAGTGCAAATGTATTCTATTTTTAAAATACATGGGCTCAGGTGTGCATTACAAGGATGGGGGCATGCGTCTCGGCATTCGAAGCGACAAAAGAGTTGTTTGGCTTCTTTTAGTGCACTTTTTATGAGTCCGGTGGGCGTGGAGTGATATTTGGTAAATTTGTCTTTGTTCATAAGTTGCGTACCATTTGGCATAGTGATTTTATCAATTGTTGTGATATTTGCAGCAAATAGTTTTTGTAGTAGCCTCATCGATGTTTGCTCATTTAGATGTGGGAGTGTCGAGGCTTCATGTATCCAAATTTCTAGGGGTGCAAGTTGTAATAAAAAGCCATCTAATGTACTTTCTAGGTGGGTTTTTTCCTAGGTTTTGAGTAGGAATAGCGTTTGGGTGATGGGGGATATGGTGTATTAAGCTATTGTATATTTTTCCAAGCCTCCTTTTGTTGTTGAGGGCGTTCAATAGTTGTTCTCCAATACATCTTAAATAGCCAATTTTTAGTGAGAATGCCTCTAATCCGAAGAAGAAGAAGAACCCGGTCTTCGAAGGAGATCGGCGTGAATATAGTGTTTGTTCATTCTCTTCACTATATATATGGCCAAGGGACATAGGCTAGTGTAATAGAACTACTCCCCCTCCTTGAGGGTAAATACTTTTCTTCACTAAGTGCTTCCCTACACTAATTGCCTTAGAGACAACCGACATGTCATCTCCCCCAAGGACTTTGTGGGTCCCCATACAACAAGGCCTTCGGACCCCCACCATAATTGGGTGGACTATGGTGGTAGGCACCACGCCGACAATAGGAATTGAACTCACAACCACCTAACCGGTGTGCCATGACCCAAACCTCTACACCAAGGCCGTCGTGCCTTCTCTAATCCGGATATGTTATGTGGAAGTTGCAACTAGGAAGTCCACATATTGTCTTTTGTGATGCTATTATTTTCTTATCAAGCTTTTTGATTGTTGTTATTGAGTATGGTACTACGTAGAAACTGTAAAAAATGCCTTGTCTAATAACGATGTCAACCATTTTGATTTTTTGTTTCATAGTGGCTGAAGAACTTATCAAATTTTTGCATTGTTTGTTGAGTTTTGCAGTTGTAATATGTGTTTGAATGTTTAAAAATGAAAATAAACCAAAAGACAATCAAATAGATAAAAACGATAAATTCATTTAAGGGTCTTTCTTTGAGAGAAAACATGATCACATGTTCATTATCAAACTTTGGTGAAGACATGATAAGACAAGGCTTGCAAAATACACACAGAAATAAAAACATCCTTTGACTTTGCTATGATAGTGTCCAACTTAATGAACTTGTTTTAGACTTGGTACAACTTGTTTTAGAGTGGAAGTTGAGATCGAGAGCATGACTCTATAGCTGTGGTAGTACTACATTATTACAATCGCCATCACAAGAATGAATTGATCTGCTACAAATTGTACCTCACCAATGTATTTGCGGAAGTATCTCTCTTTACTTTGAGGACTTGTAGTCTCTTTAGTTTCAGGACTTGTGGTCTATGAAGGATGTGAGGCTGATGTTTCATGCTTAGAGGACTTAAGAGTTGGAGTTGGGGCCTCGGAATATCAAATCGACCCATCAAACTTCAAAGTTTGGTGTGGGTCTGGACAATAAGCCTTCAAGTTAATTTTTGAATTCTCACCAATCACAAACAGATTTAATTTGGAGGTTTAAACTCTAAATGTCACGAAGGTCCTAACTAGAATCAAACACTTTTAGTGAGACACAATTTGTTCATGTCCATGAATTTGTTAACATTTTCAATATCATGAGTGCAAAACAAAGTCTTCAAGTAGCTTGCCTATGAAGTGTTTTGTTTTCCACCTCCATGCAATACTTCCTTCGGATAAAACTCCTTCCAACCCCGGTCAAATATCAAGAGCATGGGTAAATGAACTACAAATGTTGAAGCTCTCCTTAAAAAGAGACAAGAGATGGTTTGGCATCAACTACAATCTTAAATAGAAAAGCATGTAGATGATGTTATTGAGAAATTAGAGTAGAAAGACAACTTTATGTAGATGGCCAAAAATACTGCCACAAAGGGCTAGCCTATAGATACTGAAATCAGAAAGAACAACCTCGGATTATGAATAGTAGAGTACTTACCCTTGTCACAGGTAATGTATTACCATCTATTGGAGCCATTTTCCCAATAGAGCCTTGGCTACATCAACGGATTTAAATGAATTGCAATAAAAATAACACAAAGTCTATCATTCTTTAATCACCACACTCAAAGCACTAGATAAACAACTTTTAGATAATTGCAAATTGAATCTCCAAATTTGAAAGAACATGAAGCGTAGATATTTACGTAAGGGCCATTAACTTCAAGAATGTCTTCTATTGACAAGAATTGTCCAAGAAAATTGCCTTCATTGATCTCCAAAGAGCTTGACTAGAAACGCTCCACTCATAGAGCTCATTTTCAATTGTTTGAGACTGGATGGTTCTGGCTCTGAATACACATAGTTGTTAGGCATAGGGAACACATATGCAAAACCAAGATCCATCAACAATGAATCATACATTTTCTATTCTATTATGATTTTTTTTCCTATTTGTTTAGATTTCATAATCTTTTAGCAATAAATAAGCATTTTAGTTTAGAAATAACAACATAGAGTGAGTTACTTCAAGTGCTTTATGTTAACCTTCAAGTAATGCTCATTGCAAACCTACAACTTGACACAAACCAAGAAATGCCACATGCTCACTTCTGCCTGCAATCGCCGTCAAGTCACCAAAACTATGCATCAACACCACAGAGCTTGCAAACATTGCCACGGCTTGCAGAAATCGCTGCATCAAACCAGAGAGTTTACAATCATGCTAGATGTCACACCATGTGTAGAAGCCCAAAACTCTTGCAATCACCATACAAATGAGGCAATCTAGATAGACATAAAAAAGATAATTCAATCACCGCTCAATGCCACAATACACACATCACCATCTCAATTACATTGATGAAGCCTAGGGTTCCCAAGTATATAATGGATTTATAAAGTATAATGGGTATGTAATGGATAAATAACAAGTACATTTGATTTTGGCATTTACATACATGTACTTAACTGGGAACTGCCCTTCCCTCGTCAGGGACGACGAGGATTCTTACAGAAGATTACAATCATGTTTTAGATTAGAAGAAAATGGCACTTGCTACACATCTTTCTAAGAAGTAGCCATTTCCATGCACAATTTCACAGTTCAAGGTGGTCATTTTAGGGAGTTGTGTAAAATTTAGCCATGTCCAACATGTGCAATATTTAGCAACATCCAATATTGCATTTGGTAATGTTTTCCATTTTCCTTTGACATGGTAAACTACGCTACTTCCTAAAGTGACAATTTGCAAGTACAATCAATCACAATCATAATGAGTTACAGGCGGACAATTTGGAAGAACAATGAATAATACATTCGTGTATTTACATGATTACACTTCGTAGTGACACTTGATTCTGACATCCTATGTTAGGGAGATCAACAAACACCACAGGACAAACACAATACACCGTATTCCACTTCCACAAATGAAGTCAAAGTCACTGAAACAGACAAGACGGCAACCACGGCTCAGCAAGAGCAACCAGAGGAAAGCGCTTCCCAACAATCACGCCTTCGCCATCGCTCAAATCCATCTCCTCCGCACCAGCAAGAGACCACTCAAAAGCATGGAGCAGGATAGCAACTTCCAAATACATCGTAAGGGACGCAAGCGTCATGCCCGGACACGCCTGTCTCCCCAATCCGAAGGGAAGGAACTCAAAATGCTGGAACTGCACTCCCGCGTCATCAAGGAACCTCTCCGGCCGAAACTCCAGCGGACTCTCCCAGACTCTGGGATCGCGAGCTATGGCCCACGCGTTCACAAACACCCTCGTGTTGGCGGGAACGTCGTAGCCTACGAGCTTCGTTGCGACCTGGTTTTCGTGAAAAGCTAGCAGGGGAACCGTCATGTACAGCCGCAGCGACTCTTTCACGATCCCTTGGAGGTAGTGGAGGTGTGGAATGTCGGATGCTTCCACTGTGCGGTTGGTGCCGACGACGGAATCCATCTCTGCTCTGGCTTTGGCTACTACAGGTGGATTTCGAAGCACCTCCGCCATTGCCCACTCGGTTGCCAGTGCGGTCGTTTCGATTCCCGCAGCAAACACATCCTTGGCACAACAACCACAATCAAGTTTTGAGTTTGGCTTCTCTGCATTGACAAATTTGTGATTTAGGCCAGTTGCTTACCCAGATGATGCCCTTGACATGTGTTGGAGCATCAAACCTCCTTGCACCATAAGCTTAGGCATACCCTGTAACATTGTCACCACCAACGTAGTCTCTGTAGATTCATCCTTCACCTCGTCATCAAAACACTTGTACTTAACCAGGCACACTACCTCATTCTGACCAAGCTTGTAAGCTTACACTTCAACATGGTATCAGAGCGTATGACAAGTGAGCCCTGCTCCTTGTAGAGAGAGATAGGTCTAGAAGGTAGAGATCTGATCTGAGAGGTAGAGATCTAGATCTAAGTTAGAGATCTAGAAGACACAGATCTAGAGGTATGGCAGAGAGTAGCAAGAGTTCGAATTGTGAAGTAGGAGAGTCCAAAAAACTAGTTGGGCCTCTCAACTATAGCAATTGGCAGATCAAGATGACTGCAATAATGAAGAGAGAAGGGTTATGGCCGCTAGTAGGAACTAAGGTAGTCACATCTGAATATCCAATGACTGTCTCGAACGTAGTCTACACTAAAGTGAAGCTGATGGAGGCAAAGCAACGTGCATTGACAGGTCTAACTATGTCCGTAGGAGACAACTTACTTCGAACAGTTAGCCAACATGAAGACCCAACTGATGCGTGGAGTATGCTCAAGTCCATGTTCTCTGCAGGAGATCAACAGCAGATCCAGATGCTCAACAACAGATTGCACGCAATATCAATGAGAGAAGGAGAAGACATCAACAACTACTTGACCACAGCAATGGACTTGCGCGACCAACTCAAAGGCTATGGAGAAGAGATGGAAGACAAGACCCTCATCAACCTCGTGCTCAACGGACTTCCTCACAGCTATGAGATGATAATACAAGGTATTACGTATCTTACTAACCCAAAATTTGAGATTGTGATGGGGAAATTGCTTACTGAATCACACCGCAAGAGCCTGAGAGAGCAGAAGAGAGGACATGATGAAGCACTTGCTGTCCACTTCAACAACAATCGCGGAGGAAGAGGAAGAGCACCTGGAAGGAGCAACGGCTATGGCGGCGGTGGAGGTCAGTGGGTATGGAGACCCGGCGGCAATTCCTATGGAGGAGGTTTTGGCAGGAGTGCGGGCGCCGCAGGCCCGCATCAACTATCAGCACGCTCACATCATGGCGGGCATTGGCCGCTGTAGGGCGGCGTCGGGCCCCTGCAGGGCAGCCTTGGGCCCCCGTAGGGCGGCCTTGGGCCCCTGCAGGGATATGGGTCCCCACAAGGGGGACCACAATCCGGCCAATACCCGGGGGTAACGACCTGGGTATCAGGTCACCTGGGGGGCCAACTTAATATGATCATGAGACCATATGGGCAGCAGATGTATGCACGACCAGCAAGTGGTCGTGGAAGAGGGTTAATATGTTACAATTGTGGAGAGGAGGGTCATATAGCAAGGAACTGCCCTTATGGTTATTATGCCACCGCAAACTATGTTGAGGGAGATACTTATATGGATAGTGAGTGGGACTCCACAGAAGCTAATCTCATGGAATACCAAAATGCCACGTGGTATATGGATTCTGGGGCAAGTCATCATGTAACCGGAGCCTATGCAAACTTACACAACATAGGAGCTAGCTCTTATGGGTACAATGTGACAACTGTTGATGGCAATGCCCACCATGTAGCAGCAGTTGGGTCTGCCAATGTCAACACTGGCAATTCCGATGGAATAAATATTGATCACGTTTTGTATGTACCGGCCTTGAAGAAGAATCTATTATCCGTAGGCTCCTTGGCTGATCAAGGTCACACCATCATTTTTACAGGCAAAGATTGCCTTGTGCTCAATGAAAACAAATCTATTTTAGCAAGAGGACATCGCAATTTATCAAACGGTCTTTATCAATTCACCAACATACAAGACACAACTATGGCGAACTCGGTTGTCTCAGAATCAAATATGCACCTATGGCATAAACGGTTTGGTCATATGAATTACGCTAGTCTCCAACATTGTGCCAACGCCAAGCGAGTAAATGGGCTTCCTATCTTTCCTACTATAAGGACTATTTGTGGCAATTGCGTAGCAAGAAAACAACATAGGGAGCGTTTTCCAAAAGAATCTATCAACCGCACAACTCAGGTACTACAACTCATTCACTGAGATCTTGTAGGACCCATTCGTACCCCGTCACTTAGCGGTTCACAATACTTTATAGTCTTTACAGATGACTACTCAAGAAAGAGCTTTATTTACTTCATGAGGAGTAAGAGTGAATCCTTTCGAAAATTCATAGAGTTCAAAGCCAGAGTTGAAAAAGAAACTGGAAAAAATATTATGACACTTAGAACCGACAGAGGGGGGGAATATCTTTCGCATGAATTTGCAACCTACCTAGTACACCATGGCATCCATCACCAACTTACCATGGCACTCACCCCCGAACAAAATGGAGTTAGTGAACGTAGAAATAGAACCATCATTGAAAAAGCACGAACCATGTCTACAGCTAGCAAACTTCCTGGATATCTATGGACAGAGGCTGTTAATACAGCCAACTACCTAATCAATATTAGTCCTACTCGAGCCAATCATGGCATGACTCCTGATGAAAAATACTACAACCTCAAGCCGTCTGTTAAACATCTTAGAGTATTTGGAGCCTTGGCATATGTTCACATTCCGGACACTAGGAGATCCAAACTTGATGGCAAAACCCTTCCGTGCATCCTCCGAGGCTATGATAGTCAAAGCAAAGGTTATAGACTCTTTGATCCTCAAACCAAACGCATCCATCGTAGCAGAGATGTGGTATTTGATGAGAATCAAATTGGACTTAATGCTATCCCATCAAAGGTCAATCCTCCCGATGATATTGAACTATTTCCCGAACCCTCAAACTCAAACTCAAACTTAGGTGATCCCACAGATCATCCACCTACGCAAGATCCATCAGTTGTTGAAGAGGATCCACCGTCACCTCCTCAGGCAGCTCCAGTTGATCAACCACGAAGATATCCACTTCGTGAACGACGTCCTAGTACGAGGTTCAAAGACAGTTACCTCTTCTCCGCAGAAACCGGGACATTTATTGAACCTCGCAACTACACTGAAGCCATCAAACACCCTGGCTGGAAAGATGCTATCCAACAAGAGGTTGATTCAATCAAAGAAAATGACACATGGAAATTAGTAGACCTACCTCCTGGCAAACGTCCAATATCTGCAAAGTGGATATTTAAAACCAAACCTGGACCTAGCGGCAAAATTGAAAAACTTAAAGCTAGGCTTGTGGCTCGAGGATTTGAACAAGAAGAGGGTATCGACTTCTTTGAAACATTTGCTCCTGTGGTTCGTTGGTCCACTATTCGTAGCGTAGTTGCACTTGCCGCACGGCAAAAATGGAAAATACATCACCTTGATGTTAAGACTGCCTTTCTGAATGGTAAAATTGACGAGGAAGTCTATATGATCATCCCCCCCGGATTTGAAAATAGCGGCAAGGTGTGCAAACTCCAACGAGCGCTATATGGCCTCCGACAAGCCCCTCGAGCCTGGTATGGTGAAATTAACGCCTATCTTCAACAACAAGGATTCACAAAGAGTAACGAAGAACTTAACCTTTACTTCTCTATCCGTGATGGGAAATACACCTTACTTCTCCTATACGTTGATGATATTATTCTAACAGGCGATGACCATGAAAACATTGCCAACCTTGACGTACAGTTGAGAAGACGGTTCAAAATGACACACCTTGGAGATGCACAACTATATATTGGTGTTGAACTACTCTACACTGATGATGGAATTTACTTTCACCAACGAAGCTATATTGAACGCCTACTTGAGCGTTTTGGAATGCAAGACTGCAACCCCCTCTCCGCACTCATGAACTCCAAGATCAAATTATCGAAAGACACAAAAACAAATCCCGTAGACAAGCTTGTCTACCAGAGTCTTGTAGGTGGATTACTCTATGCTACTATAAGCCGCTGGGATATACAATATGCAGTCAGTTGCGTCTCTCGCTATATGTGCAATCCTCAACAAGCACACCTAACTGCCGCAAAGAACATTCTCCGCTATCTAAAAGGGACACTCAACTATGGCATCTTTTATCCTGCCAATGATACTGGAGAATTATCCGTCTTCACAGATGCGGACTGGGCAGGGGAATCAGACTCACGAAGATCAACCTCTGGCATTTTATATAAACTAGGTTCTTCTCCAATTGCTTGGACTAGTAAACTACAACCCACCCTTGCCTTATCTTCAACCGAGGCAGAATATCGTGTTCTTTCAGAAGCAGCTCGTAACATCACCTACTTTCGACGTCTCCTAGATGAGCTAAAACTCAGTAGCCCCTCTCCCACCCCTATCTTCTGTGACAACATTGGTAGTATCAAACTTGTTCGTAACCCGGTAATGCATCAGAGAACTAAACATATCGAGTTGGAACATCATTATATTCGAGAGAAATATAATGATGGCTCAATTGTTATTACATATGTTCCCTCTCATCTCCAGCAGGCAGACTTACTCACTAAACCTTTGGCTACCAACCCATTTATTGCCAATAGAGATCTTACAGGTCTCAAACCTTTACCATCATGCTATATCCCTACGTAGTATATGATCCTAAGTGTAGATATATCTTTTCACCTCTCTCCTCACCTCAAAATATGATTCTAGTCTTAGTCCTCTAACTGTGAATATTAGTTTGTTCTCTCGTGTCACTAGCCACCTCAGCTGATTTCTCAACTGTGTTGTCACCCCCTAAACTCTCTTTGATTTCGACACCGTGGCTACTCCAATGAGGTTTGAGAGGGGGTGTTGGAGCATCAAACCTCCTTGCACCATAAGCTTAGGCATACCCTGTAACATTGTCACCACCAACGTAGTCTCTGTAGATTCATCCTTCACCTCGTCATCAAAACACTTGTACTTAACCAGGCACACTACCTCATTCTGACCAAGCTTGTAAGCTTACACTTCAACAACATGTTCTTCGGTGATCTTGACAGGGGCTTCCGGGTTATTGATCTGCTCCAGAAGCGCATCAAGCAAAGTCTTCTCCCGTTCCGAAGCAGGATCCTCCCTGTGCCGTTTCACCATGTCAGCGTAGAACACGTCCACGCGAGCCTTGAGCTTGCGGAAGCGCGCATCCAACCCTCGCGGATCCAGCCACTCCGAAAATAAATGGAACACGTCCCGCACGTGGATGGCGCCGAAGCAGAAGTTTCCCTCGCTGATGATGTCCATCAACTCGTGGTTATCGGAGAATCGTCTGTTGAGAATCCTGCCCGTGAGGATGTTCGTGGACAGGATGTTAAAGTGCTTGTTGAGTTGAATGGGACGGCCTGTCTCTTGAGCGATCGCTCTGAGCATGTGTGCGGTCTCCTCCTCTCGTATATGTTTCGTCGCTAATAACCGCTTCGGGGTGGTGAGCTCACTCACGAGGATCTTCTTCAAGTGTCGGAGCACTGGTGTCATGGTCCAAAAGTTGAGACCTGAAAGTTCAAAGCTTAGTCGAAGGGTAATGTTCGTCGAAACACTAACTTTGGTGGCATTTCACACTACATGCAAAGACTTATGTCAAAGTTACTAACGACAAAAATCCTGCTAACGATACAATGCCAGTTGAAATATGGACTTTTGCAGTTCAGCTCTTGTCCAGAATGACTTGTCCCAAAACAACAGAAAGCTGTTGTTTTTGGAGGGTAAGACCTGTTTGCAAAAGACGAGATTTCTGCACGTGCGATTGACACAGTTTAAGTTGCATATATACGATCGTACCTTCTGGTGTAATAAGCTGAGTAGCGCGGAGGAGGGGCCGAGCCGAGAAGTTGGAGTCCTGGAGCTTGAGAACCTCCTTTGCAGTTTCGGGAGACGTCACAACAATGCACCGCCTCTGTCCGAGCTGCAGGGACATCACGGGACCGTACTTGTGGGCCAAGTCAGTGAAGGTTCGGTGGGGGTGTTTTCCGTATAGAAGGTGCAGGGATCCGATGATGGGCAGCGGTGTTGGCCCAGGCGGCAGGTTCAGGTTCATGTGTGCCGGAGCTGCTTTGAAGTAGTACAGCAACATGCTCCCGAATATGACTAGCAACACGGTCGCAATCTCCACAGCCTGCATAAATGTTCGCACATTTCGATAAATCATTTTGAGATAGTGGAAGCACCAACACTATCAGAATATCAGTCTGTTTTAGATGGTTAAAAAGTAAGATCTCGTGTAGATTCAGAACAAAATCCGATGCAGCTCTTTGAAGCAGAGTATTTGAATTTTCGGAAGAGATGTAAGGGGCTGTCCAAGCATAGAACTAACTTGTCTTACCATAAGAGCATCAGTGGTCAAAGCCATCGTCAAGGAATCCAGCGCCATCATGTGATGCTGCAAATCCCTCAGTACCAACACAGCTGCAACAAAGACTGCAGATAAGTGCAGACACAAGCTAGTAGTTCTGGTTCCTTCGTCCTTAAGAGTTAAACATGACTGCAAGAGGCTGAAGCAAGTAGCCATTGAATGTATATGCAATCCCAGCTCTTTTAAATAGTCCATCCAGGTTTTCCGCCATCCACTGAGTTTTACATCTTCTGAAGTCCTGCACTCAACAGAAGTTTTCTGAAAGTGCTTGAAATCCGAAGGGGAAAGGCAGTATGAATATCTTTAACCTCTAAATAATAAAAGTTCCGAAGTGGGCTTTTGCAAAACTCAGGCACGTTCCCATGGTTGCAAGTTATATTTTCAATTCTTGAAATTTTGCAGAGAGATGCAAGAATACAAGAGGTATGTGGGAGTGTAATTTTTATTCTCATCGGACTTATAAAAAATAAATTGTGCCATCTTAAAGAAATCTTTGTAGAGTGTAGGCACGTCGGGCAACTCCAAAAACTTTTGCTAGGACACTCTAGTAAATTTGAGATTTTCAATACTAGCAAGTAATGTTATTTCCTTTCATAGTGTCATAAAACATTTCATGTCTTTAGTGAGAAATTGTATTTTATCTCAAGTCAAATATTTTCACAAGTTGCCACACATTGTCAAGCAACGAACCAAAAAACTTCTTTTCCACATGAAATTTGAGATCTTCATATTTTTCACTTTTTATTTTTTATGTCACAAGATGTGTTGTTGTGTAAAAAAAGATCGATAACCACAACAGATTGAGGGTCCTAACCAATATCAAATAATCAAAAAACATACACTAAAACAAGTATTTGTAGTACACCCTCAATGTGTGAATCATCTATAATAGTTTAGACTGTAGAATAATTAACAAAATAGAAGATTTACAAGTGTGCACAGTCTTGAATAATCAAAAAAAGAAAAAGAATCAACAAAAGTGATCTCAAGAAAACTATCGGTTGAAAGGGTAACACTAATTTTCTAGAAAAACACAATGAGTGTTGTTGGGTGAAACACTAAATGTCATCTAACAATAATCAACCATTTTAGTGTAGTTCCTACGTATTGAATTTGAAATGGAGGGTGTCCCATGGTTTTCGAAAACTATGCTCCTTGTTAAACATTATATAACGTTGAAAGGAATAAGTGATTTTGTACTATTGATCTATGTTCCAAAAACATGGGCTTTGCCATGGAACAAACAAATACTTTATTTACGCTAGCCTCCTTTAAAAGATAGGGTTCTATTTTTACATAGTGGTCAACAAGTATAATCACACTTGGAAATAAGAGCCATAAGTCGAACTCAATACCTTCAATTGTAGTTTTAAATGTTGTTTTTGGAAGAATAATGGATTGGTATTTCTATAAACCACACTCGATTTCGAATTGCCATTCTTTTGACCACATTCTTGCACGAGGTAAGCAAGTCAAGTCAGTACACTAGTACAAAAGTGGGAAAAAAACCACACTCCATTTCGAGTTGGGGTTCGTTTGACCACCGTTTTGGAACAGTGCTGAATTGTTCCTAAAATGAGCTGTCCCGGTTTTTTGGCCATGAATCCCTCATGTTTAAGAGTTTCTGGACGTATAATATATTTTTGGAAGCGCCTTGAAAACGCGCTTTCAACGATATATTACACGTCCAAAAACTCCAAAACCTGGGGGAATTATGGCCAAAAATCCGCGACAGCCCGGTTAATAAACAATTCAGCATTGTTCCGACAGCGTGGTCCAAAGAATGGCACCTCAAAATCAAGATGGAGTGCGATTTTTTTTTCTCCCACATTCGTACTACAGTAGTGGTGGCCATGTGGCCCATGAGGTGACAAAGTTGACAAAGTTGGGCTTGAGAACCACTTATAAGATTCATGATATGTCACGAAGTGGGAGTATATGTAAAGGCCTCTTTCCTCGTGCAACCATTACACATCTTCTACTCACTTCGATATGGCTGCCGTCGGAGGCTTATGCATCTCAAGTCTAGCGTCGACGACGTACAGTTCCGTGTCTCGCCTCTCCTCTCGAGGCGGTGTCCACTTCGGTGCGCGAGTAGTTCGGCAGTCTTCGAGGAAATGCAGACTCGTGGTTCTAGCAGTGGACCCCGAAGTCAAGAGCACTGCATCTCCTCTAGAGCAAGAGAAATATAATTCAGGAATTGTAGATACTCGTCTGCTTGAGCTGGCTGAGGCATCTCCTTCCTTGACGAAGGAGGCAAAGCCCAAGCCGGTGCTGGGGCTCACTGACTCGGACTTGAAGTCGAGCCTGGAGCACCGGCTCTGGGTGGCATTCGGCGCGACGGCAGTGACAGGGATGCTGGCGAAGACCTTGTTGGCGTGCGAGAGCTGGGAGGACGTGGTGCAAGTCGCGGCCGGAATGGTGGCGGCGTGGGTGATGTCGGACCTAGCCACGGGATTCTTCCACTGGGGGCTGGACAACTACGTCATTTTGAACGGCAAAATGCACGGGTGGCATCACAAGCCTCCGTACGACGCGAACTACTGCATCGTGAGTGGGCTCTGGAATCCGGTGCTGAACCGCACCCAGCTCTTCAAGCGCTTGGAGAGGTTTATCTTCGACGAGTGGAGGGTGGCACCCCGGTCCTGGAGCGAGACTTCGGAAGAGTGGTTGCAAGTCAATTCGTACTTCGAAGACGGCACCGAATTCGACCCGTCTAAATCTTCTTAGCTCATATTCCATGTGGATTAGCTCACATTTCCCAATCTGTATTATTAATTTCACTCAACAAATCTATCAATTCTTATGCACAGATTCTATCACGATGATGGTTCGAGCTCCTCTACTCATTGAGCATCGATTGATGAAGGTGTTCTGCATATGATCGTCTAAGATTCAGTCCATTTACGGCTGCTCCCTCTTCCAGTATCATTCTGCCGCAAGACGTTAAACCATCCATCACGACGTTAAACACACGACGTTAAACATGAGCATCCATCACGACGTTAAACACGCGACGAATTCCGTTTTTTCTCCTACGGTCTCACGCAAGACCTTTAATCTAAATCTATAAATCTATCTCTCTCTCTTGCTCAAAATGCAAAGGTGTTGGGAATTTTTTGAATATAAAAACTGCCATCGTTGACGTGCAAATGGACTCAACACATACGGACGAATTCTAGCTGATACCCGCAATCCGTCGGGTATATCGTTCGAGGGTATGTGCTTTAAGATACCAGACATGTATCAACATAGGCAAGAACCAGCTAGTAGAAAACTTTTTTTGGGCGGCGTGATGTTACCCCACGATCTCCACTTTGTCACTACACTAAACATCACATTTAGTGTAGTCACACAAATAGTGTAATTACCCTACTACACTATTTGCGAACTTGTTGACAATTAGTGTTAGTTGCGGCAAGCTTTTTCATACACTATTAGTATTTTATTCACTACAGCAAGCTTATACAGCTACACTAATTGTGTACAAGTAAAAAAAAAAAAACCACCCATTTTTACATATAGTGTAATGTTTCACATTTAGTGTAATGTTGTGTCGTTACACTAATTGTAATTCTTCCTTTTAGTGTAAGGGTTCGTATTTAGTGTAGACGACACTAAATGCAATGTTTAGTGTACTGTGACAACATGTCACCAGCTAAAACTAACCAAGTTTTAGTTTTCGGTAAAACCGGTAAACAAGTTTTAGTTCTCGTGACATGTTGTCACGGTAGTGACAAAGTGGAGACAACATGTCACTAGCCACATGTCACAGACCATCCATGTCACATGTAGTGACAACATGTCTGTGACAACATGGTCTGTGACAACATGTCTGTGACAACATGGTCTGTGACAACATGGTCTGCGACAACATGTCTGTGACAACATGTCACTACTGTGACAAACATGTCACCAGCCAAGTCTGTGACAACATGTCACTTGCTTATGAACGCCAGTCACCCATTACACTCCTCAGTATTTTGATAGGGAGGTGCACTTTGGGTTGAAAGCTGTGGTCACGGCTGTGTTGTGCGGAGAGTTTTGGTTCTCGTGGACGCCGGTTTACGAAGTTGCTGCTTGAGTTGTGCGCGTTGGCGGATGTCATAGGTTACTGCCGAATATGGCGGAGCACACACAGGTGGCGATGCTGCTGGCATGCGATGGCTGCAGTTTTTTATAGGGTTTGGCGTCATGCTTGTGGTGTTGCTATCATGTTGTGATCACATGAATAGCATTAGCGGTTGCTTTTGTCTTTTGCGTTCAATGTGTGACATCGATAACAAGATGGAGTTGGCTGAAGACACCTTGCATACGGATCACAACTAACTTCGGGTTCGTTGTTTTCCATGGGTGGAGGTGAGGTCACTCCTTCACATTTGGAGCAAAAAACTGCAACTCGTTCTACTTCACACCGGGTGCATTGTAACTAGTTGCTATTTTCATTTAGTTGTACAATCAGGAGGTTTAGTATTGATCCTCTCATTTCTATGACTGGGTCTTCTTACGTGAGTTTTGGAATAATAGGTGTTTTTGAAACCCTTCCTGTCTGTATCACTTACGTATACAGAACACTAGTTTACTTGCATGGTTAATTTGGTCTATCAAAATCTTCCGTAAACTTGAAACCTATCTGTTTTTGGAAAGATATTTAGCTATTTCCCGCCCACCCACCCTGTACTGGTCAAATATCGAACTGGTTTTTCCCTTTCTGTCTTGAAAGTCAATGGTATTGGTTCGTATGGTCTGATAATGATATGTCTTTACAAGAACTTGATAGAAAGTGATCTGAAAAGATCTGTAAAGATCTACTCTTTCTCTCTCTATTTTGCGCGATCCTTGATCACCTCCAGATCACGCAAGTATAACGCAACTGCAGCTCCGGAACCAATGTAAATACAGTGGTCAGCAGAAGTGTTCGGACAGGACGCTTCCACTTCCAATATGAGCTAGTTTTCTTACGTAACTCACATTCAAGTTGTAAAAATTTAAACATACAATCACATAGTTACAAAAAACATGTAACATAACATTCATAATAAAAAATGTCAATCAAGAAATCAATCAAAAATAAAACACATGATGTGGGTGTCCAATTCTTTATGCAAAAAGTGAAGTGGTTATCTATTTACATTGGAAACAAAGCCATGAGCTACAAAATCAAGCTAAAAACTTGAATGTAGAATCATGAGGACTACCTAAAAACTTGAATGTACAATCATAATGACTACCATCGTGTATAGCCACCTTTTGCTTGATAAACATCTGCAGCTCTCTCAGGCATAGACATGATCAATTTCCTCACGGTATCAATCTCAATGCTATACCAAATTTCTTGCAATTTCTCCCACAAATCCTTCTTGTTAGTGGGTTTCTTCTTTGACATTCTCATACGACGATCTACTTCATTCCAAAGGTGTTCTATAGGATTCAAGTCAGGAGATTGAGCCGGATGCCAAATTAGTTGAAACTTCTGTGCTAACAACCAATCTGTAACATACTTAGAAGTATGTTTGGGATCGTTGTCGTGTTGAAAAATAACATTCTCCTCTCCTAAATCATACATGTGTATAGTATTCATGAGCTCCATCTCCAAAATTTCACGATACACAAACTTATCCATGTTTCCTTCTATAAGACGAAGGTTGCCAATTCCCTCCCAAGTCATACATCCCCAAACCATAATGTTTCCACCTCCAAATTTGATAGTAGGTTGCACATGCTGATCTAAAAGATGCTCTCCTCTCTTCCTCCAACAATACTGCCTCCCATCTGAGCCAAACAAATTGAATTTTGACTCATCTGAAAAAACCACATAACTCCAGTCCATCCAACTTGCATGCCTACACTTCTTTGCCCATGCATATCGACGTGCTTTGTGTTTCTTTGACAAGAATGGCTTCTTAGTTTTCACTCGTGCTCTCAATCCTTGCCTCTGAAGACATCTTCTAATTGTATCATCACTCAAATCCAATCCTTGAGATCGCATTTCTCTACCCACTGCTGCAGCTGTACCATTAGATGGTGCATTCAACAACCTTACAACCTCACGATCACCACGTTCATCAAGAATTCGAGGTCTCCCTTGTGAAGGAGCATCTCTCAAATGACCTCTCATTGTAAACCTCCGCACAATAGCATGGCAAGTGCTTCGAGAGATGCCTAGAACCGCTGAAATTTCGGAGTACGAATTCCCTCTCTCATGCATCTGAAGAACTAACTTACGTTCAGCAAGAGTCCTTCTAGGAGCCATAGCTAATCAAGAGCAATCTTATTCAATCACAATGTATCTTGAAATGCAAGAGGTCTCCATAAATACATGTCGATTCTCAAGATTTTTCAGATGCACAACTTGTGTGCATAATGAATTGGACACCCATGATTGACACATCATGAACTGCAGCCCATGCAAGTGGCTCAATGTGAATGATGGTACTCTTTCTAGTTTACAAGTGGCTCTTTAGTTATAATTAGCTGAAAAAATCAGCACCTACCTACCAAACTCGACAAGTGTTACTATTAAATTGAGATTGTAATTACTGTCCGAACACTTCTGCTGACCACTGTAAACTTGAGAGCCGTCTGCAACCACAAATGTCAGAAGGCTACACTTGAAGTGATATTCTGTGGTCAGAATATCACTTCATGTATGTGCGGATTGAAATCCTCACCTTGGAGACGACACAGACGACTTCGGATTGCGAGGTTTGGTTGCTCCCAAAAGCGTCAGCGAGGTCGCCGAAGGGGAGTGTCAAGAGAGGTAGCGAGAGGCCGTTGCCCATCGCACCCACAGTGCCAACGACCATGAGCGTGTAATCCCAAGCATCTGCAAACGAGAAAAGCCTGAAGAAAGACACGGTCCCATGTTTCTTAGACTCCTTCTCAAACTCACTTCGGTCGTTCGTCTTCCCGTTGTCTAAGTCCTCTTGAAGCACAAGAGCCATTGTCGACGAGCTTACTGCATTGTCCACCATGGCACCTGATCGAATGACGTCTGAATCATTGAGATTGATTTGGACGATTCAGGGCTTCGGCAACGGAGGGAGACGGCGAAACGGAGGGTGCACACCATTGAGGCCCTGAGATGAGAGCTTTGACTTTCGATTTCGAAGACAGTGGAAGAATGTTCTGTGGTACTTCTCATTGATCGCCAATTCCAGGTAGTGAAGGAGCTACAACTTGAGGTGATATTCTGAGCACAGAAAAACTTGCTTAAATGAGCGTGCCTTGAGCACCAAGTCACTTTGCTAAAAGAAAGTTGTGAATAGAGGTTAGTGTGAAATACCAGAGTCATATATAATGTGTCAGCATTATATTTATGAAGGAATGCTGATGAGGTACTAATCATTTTCTTAAGCTCCCCAGGTAGAATAAAGAATATAAAAAGGTAGGAGATTTCTATTCAAGTACTCATCGTACATGTACCTGCCGGACAAGCAAAGTTGCTGAGGGTCAGGACAAGGGGAAAAAAAGTAGTTACCGCAGCCACACATTCAGTAAACTTGTTAGCAATTAGTAAGTGACTTCATTATGTACCAAAAATCATTACAATTCTTCAACCTACCTAAGTTCAATTATGGACTTACACAGCAGAATGAACCGAATATGACTACTTGTGGCGACTAACAAAACGAAGGGGATGGGATGAGGACAGAAGGTTTTACATGTACACTAGGCAGAGGCAGCAGCAGGTGCAGATCCTCCAATGCCCATCTTCCTGCCCAACACAGCAAGCTGCTCAATGAAATCCTTCCCTGATAGAATCTCAGTGGTTCCATAGATGATGTTCTTGGCCGGTTGTTGACGCTGCGCAAACTCCTGCAAGCTCCCGTACTCCAGATAGTTCCCTCCCCCAATCATGAACACTATGGCCTCTTTGAATGGTCCCTTAGAGACGGAAGACGAGGCCGCAGAGCCTTTGGGAGCGCGTGGATCGAACACAAGGTAGGAATCAGTTTCAGGTGACGGTTTGCCCTCCATCAGAGCTTCCACCACACGCGTCAGAGCGGCTTGTCTTCCACCTGAGAGCAAATTCTTCACACCTGCAGTGATGGAGCTCAACGCCTGCTCATAGAATTGGCCCCCCCACACACCAAGGTTGCTCTTGCTTGCAGCCTGAGCAGAGGAGAGAGAGACGTTCAGGGACTTGATTCTCTTGACGTACAGGAATGCTGAAAGATCTACCTCGGCCTCACGCAACGCGGCTTCCACAGCTTCGAGCTCTGCTGGAGGCGCCGCTTCGACTGCGAGTAGATATACAACGGCCAGCCGTAACTTATCTTCCTTGGTGCCTTTGCCTTTCAGATGTGCGATGAGGGCTTTGTCGACGCTACCCTTTGAGAGCATTTCGTCCTCGATTGAACAGAAGCTGTCGAGAGAACGCGTTTTGATCTCCTGTAGTAAAGCGCTGGCGACTGTGGTGTGCTTGTCGATAATCTTCTTCCTTTCGATGAGCTCTGGGAGAGATCCCGTTGCCTTCTTCAGCGCAGTCGTGCTGCCCATCAACTCGTTTTCGTCGAAGTCTTCCGCGTTGGCCCCTGTTTTCTTGCTGATTTCCTCAATGTCTTGTTTGTACCTGGAAATCCACACGTTACGGAATCAGTGGTGACCATATTCATCCCTAAAATAGAATTTGAAACAACAGGGCAGAGAAAGCATCGTCATAACCAACCATCTACCACACCTGGTTCACCCGACCCAGCTAGTTACAAAACTAAGACAGGTCAAGAGGACGAAGCACATCATCTGGTTAACACTGACTTGCTTAATCGAACTTCGACTTCTTGAGCAACTTGGGGGAACACAGCGTTCGCGTTAGCGACCCAAAACGAGTCCCCGTCATCGAGCTCGTACGGTATTCTTTTCCCGTCCGTCTGAACATTGACACGGTTTAACCTCATGTTCAAGACATCGTGAACAAGTGGCCGGTAACTCCAGACGTGCTGTACAGCCACTGATAACTCGAAGTTACGGTCAAATAAACACAGGACCGGTCGTTGGAAAGAAGTGCCCAAGCCGCCCATGTGCCCTGCCTCTGTGAACAAGTTGTTTCGAGAAACCAGATGGTCGCGTATCCGCGAGTCAAGAACACCAGCTACCATCTCTGCCGGCCCACCCCTGTCAACCAAAGGATAAAATGATAAGAATCAACACTAGATCCTTGAACGATACTTAAAAATCCATTATTACAAGCTACAGATGAGAATCAGGGCACCGCACTAGGTTTGACATCCGACATGGCATGAGAAGCTATATTACCACTTTCACAGCAATTTATTACTAAAATAATGAGTTTCCTGAAAGATACCCTCAAAACTTCTTACTTCCACTAACGAGTCCATTCCAATGAATAGCATTCTCGCAACAACCATAAGCTACAGTAGTCCTACACCCTAGCATCAAAGTTTGGGTTGGAAACAAGTCTTCAGTAACTTTTTCTACCAAGATTCAGAACAATCGTTAACATGTTGACAGGGGTTGATCGACATACCTCTCACAGCGAATCACGGGCACCACGCCCAAAGTAGCAAGGACGGAAAATATTCCGTTCGCGATGCAATCAACCACAGCTTCCACGTCGTGATCTTGCGCAGCCGGATCATTGAGTTGCACATACGAGAGCGGCTGGGCAAGAGAGAACATTCCATTTTCAAGGGTCACAAACTCAAGATACTGGTCATAAACCTTAGCGACTCTCTGCAAGCTATCTGATTTGAGTATACCCGTGGCGAGCTCCTCCAGAAGAGGCCGCGGCAGCGACGACGAGAAGTTGAGGTGCAGAGCCTCGTACATGCTCCGCGACGCATCCACAATGATCTTCTGAATGTTGGAGTGCACTGGTTGTACGAAGTAGATGGCAGGCACGTCCGGCACGTTCTGCCGCTCCTTGTCGATCCCAAGGTAGAGCGTCACCCCGTGCTTCCGCAGATCGTTGACGCGGATCAGCGGCGCCAGCAGGTCGCGGCAGAAATTGTCATAGACCAGCACCTTGTACACCTCTTCATCCGCCGTCCCCCCGCTTATCACTGGTTGATTCAGGTTCAGCATCCGAACCACCGCATCTGTAATCACAAGAAATCACCACATATTGTAACTCTGTTCTTGCAAACTGACACCAAATCAATTTAGCATACAACTTACTCTTACATGATAAATCGAATACTTTTCACAGATGCTCAAGGCGTTCTTGATTCTTGAAAAAACAGAGATATCCTCAAGATAAACCAAAACAAACTTTCCCAAGAAAGTTCCAAAGATTATAATCAATGCTCATAATAAAGTTGCTGATGCCTCACTCAACAATTTGAAATGATAGTGACCAAATGACACTCTTGATGGAGTCTTACTCTTTCAAGATTCTAAACTGATGGTAACCTTAAGCAAGCAAGATCTAGTGAACTAAGCACACAAGCTCCTGCCATTTGATGATATGTATCATCATATGCTACTAGCTTAACTAATCAGCAAACCATTCACTCCCTCACTGAAACATCCGCATTCATGTTCTTCCATTTTATCAATCATAACTCAAATTCAGCATCTCAAACCATCCACCACATCTTAATTCTCAAAACTCAACCACCCTATTCACTCACTCACTCAACTCTCACACCCTCGTCACTTCACATTCATTACCCTAAATCAGCAAATCACTCCCTCGCACTTCCACCACTTCAAACCCATATATCTCAAATCAGACAGCGATGTTGAAGTAGTTTATTCAGAAATCCGGAATCGGGAGAGAGATCTTCATTTCTAGCACGAAACCCTAAACCCTAAAACACCAAACACCTGCTCTCGCTCAACTCCATCAACTCACGATTCCGCAATGGCGGCATTTCACATTGTTACATGAGCCTCAAATCAGAGCGTGATACTCACCGGACCATAAGCAGTCAAATTCTCCCAAACCCTAAATCCGCAAACCACTCCCTTCCACACTCACTTTCACACTTATTCATTTCATACATAAACCGGAGATCAGATGAGCTCCCAAACCCTCTAGAGGCGAGATCAGCAAGCCAGTCACGCATTTCCGGCTTCTGACATGGATTCGACTGATTTTTGAATGTGAGGACATGTTTTACCTCGTTGCTTCTGGCGGAGCGAGAGCGCCATGGTTGGGGGCCGCGGCCCGCCCGAGCTGTGACGATGGATGGCAGCAGCTCCGTCGTCGCGCACGAGCTCTCCAGCGATCGCGATGAACTCCGCACGTTTGTTTGGAATACGCTCTTCGCTCTGGTTCGTGTATTGAGTTACAGCTTCGATCTCGCCGTCGATCGGGTTTGGCTGGAGACGGCCTCGCCGTTGGATCAAAGTGAGGAACGTGCCATTGGGAACGAACGCGCTGTGGAGGAGCAGCTGAAGAATCCTGTTATTATTACACCCACTTCTGACCCGTCACCAGACAATATCCAAATGTACGCATCACGAAGGAGATGCCTAATGACCACCAACTTAATAATAAGGAATATAATAGAATGTTCAGGCGTTATATTCGGAAAAAAATCTACATTCTTATGAAGACATAAGGTTTCAGTATATTGTAAACTTTTGGAAATTTTATCCTTCATGAAGAAATTTATAACATGCAAAAACCTCCTCTTCACTTTAACCCTTTAGCATCAAACTAGTTGTTTCTGGGCTGATTAAGGTACATTTTTTTTTAATACAGCTCCTTGTGTAAAAGGTAAATGCACTTTTTGGGTTGCAATGTGTCTAGTAGTGAATACTCTTCATATGGAACAATTCTCGGGCGCATTGGTGCAAGTATTGGCGAGCTACAATGAATTTTTGTGAAGTGGGGTCAACAATGAAATGTACCCTTTCTATAAATGTTGTTGTGCATGATCTATTACACTCGTGGATCCTCCCAGGTCTTGTGAAGCTCATTGGCGCTTTAGGGTTAAAATACAATACCAATCAATAGAATCTCCTAACCAACCACTAGACTCTTGCAAGGTGGTGCTCATATTGCAGAGAATACTTCTATAAAAAATGGGGAGACTCCCACCAATAAAATGGTCTCCATTTAACCCTTAAACGATAGAGCCAGCTCGAGGGGCTTGGTTTTTTCATTTTTCAACTCACTTTGACCATGATTTTCTAATGATGGATATTCATTTTAATGATTTTTCTTTTTCAAAATTCTTTGAATGTATAATAAAAATCATGTGATATAATTAGAATGTAAATGTAAATGGTAGCTAAATATGGGTGTTAAAATTCAAAGATTCTATAAAATTTCTATAGAAAGATTTGTTGTTTAAGGGTTAATCCACATGATATCATGAACTTGGTGGTTTTAGAAAGGCTTGTTGAGTGGCTCAACATAGAGCTAGGTCATGGTATTGAGATGGTTGGAATGGAGATATTGTGGCACTTGATGTTGGACAGCTGACAACTATGGTATATGTGCTTCTTTTGTACCAATTTTTTTTTAATTTCTCAAATGACCTCACCACACGCTACAGAAATTTTGACCGCATTCCCATGGGTCTTCAGGCAACATGAACTTCTTCGCCTTCAAATAAGATCAGCTTCCAAAATCTGAAAGTGATGGACTCAAATGTTGCAAATGAAGATGGTGAAATGTTGAAGAAGGCGGAATCAGAAATGGATTCATAAGATGGAATTCTGTCCATCCATCCAGTGTCGAAGATGGAAAGCAAACACTGACGTGAAAGATTAAAAAAAAACAGAGGCAGACAGCCATGCTGCAGTCAAGTCATGGTTTTGAAGGTACTTTAGGTCAAATCATTTGGATTTTCCCAGTCAGTGTAATGTTAAACTTTAGGTCAAATCATTTGGATCATGATGTATTTTATTACAGTGATGGCATTCTTACATGATCATACATTCGTTCAGGTCATGATCAAATTCTTGTTCGATCCAAACCTTGGACCGCTATTGAAGACATGCGTGCTCTTTTTTCTTACTTGTTTTTTTTAATTGTCCGTTGGCTGTACTGGATCTTGATATGGTCAATGCTTGTATGTTGTAGCACCTAGCGGTCGTATAATTCTGCAACCTGATTGACATCATTCAGCTGAACCTCATATAAAGTCAGGAAGATATCAATCATCTGTCGCCTGCTCTAATCTCAGTAATGGAGTGGTTAGCTCAAACTCAATGATTCAACTTGAAGCATATGCATTGATCTACCACCACGGCAAGTTCCAACAACGGGCAGAAATAAATCCGCTATTTATTGAAGGACTCGAACAAATATAAAAGGACTTTATTGATGACACATCCAATCGTTGTCTAGAATTTAGTATATATGTTAGTGGAACCGTAGTCCGCCAACCAGTGACAGCCAACCAAGAACCAGCAGTGAGCGCCATGATCGTTGCCTGCCACAGCGTATTCTACACATACACGTTACACGCTACGTGAATCCACAACGAACTCACCTACCTTCCTTTGTCGGTACTACTGCCGGACCGTGTCCTCACCGACAAAGGTCTCACCTCCTCAAGAGATATCTCAGGTCTCCGGATGACCTCTTCAGAGAGGATTCTCGCAGCGCTCTCACTGTCGAAGTTGCCATTGTAACTGATCGAGATGTACTCATCGTCATCGTCAGAGAGTCCTGAAGCGCTCACTTTTTGTGGAAATTCGATGGCGACCTGGTTGCATAGGGTGTCCTTCTCCGGGACGACGAATCCGACCTTCTCGGCTACCTCATCGACGATTGGGTTACCGACTGGCGCGCCTGGGACGTTTTGCTGCCGGAGACGCTCCTTGAACTGTTTGAAGAGAAGGAACTCTTGGTACTCGGCGTTGCTGAGGAGCGATGGATCGGTGATGGACTCCTTCTCTTTGTTCTCTTTCTTCTCTGCTTTGGCAGGTTTGGAGTCGTCGTGGGCGGGTGTGCCGGTCTTGGCGTTGCCCTTCTTGTCCTTCAGTTCGAGGGGTTTGAGCGGCTCCTCGATGTCACCACAGAAGGTGGCCATGCGAGTTTCGAAGTAGCGCGTCGTGGTGTAAGTGGAGTGAATCTGTCCCTCGATGCTCCAGCGCATCTTCTTGTTCTCCATGTGCTTGGGGAAGCGCCACATCATGGTGTCGTCGAATTCCCCGCTGGTGAAGATGACGCCGCCCTCGCTGGTGAACGGGAGCTCGTCGAGGGGGTTGCTGGGCATCCTGCGGGCGAATCGCCATTTGGAGTTCCGCTCCGCCATGCGCATGGGATTTGACCGGTCGAATACCACTCCTTTCATTGATTGCAGCGTCCACACGAAACTTCCTCCCTTCTCGTCCTGCAGCGGCAGCTGCTCGAACCGCCACGGCCTGTTCTTCATGGTGGATGTCATGCCCACGGAGGCCGCGGCACCCATGCCGCCGCTGATGCCGCGCGCCCTCGCCCACGTTCGTGCCCACCTGAATGCGCTCCATGTGCCCGATCTTGACAATGATGTTGGAGGATGAGTTCGTCATGGTCACGCCAGTGCCCTCGTCCGTCACGGGCGTGACGGAGAGCTTGACCAAGCTGGGGAAGTGCCCCATGGACTCCGTGTCCCAGCGCGAGTTCTCAACCCCGTAGCGCACGTGCTTGATGCCCACCACGATCTGGAGGCAGTTCGGGAGTGACTCCACGCTCGCGGTGAGCTGGATGTTCATCTTGGCGCGCTGGCTGAACAGCTGCGTGAGCTGCTTGTAGCGCCGGAAAGGCTCCTCGTCCTGGAGCGCGTGCTCCACCGGCATCATGAGCAGCGGCACCTCCAGCTGCATCTCCCAGAGGCCGTTCGTGGCCTGCGCCACGCAGCGCGGCTTGCCTGTATCTGGGCGCGGCGCGTCACGCCCGCCGCGCTGGATGTGGCCCCACAGCACGAACAGGATCCCGTCGTGGTAGTTCTTCGTGCTCAGCTCCTCCACCAGCTGGTACATGAGCGTGTCCAGCTTGGCGCGCTCACTGATGATCTTTCTCCCGTCGTGGTCGAAGCTCTTGCGTGGCCCAGAGCTATCGTGGAACGAATCTGCAAGCATGGTGTTCTCGAGCGCGCGCTGGTTCAGCAACACCTTGAAAACATCAACATGACAATTTGCCGCCGCAACGAGCCCCGCGCGCCAGAGCAAAAAAATACTATACCCCGCAAGGATGCAGTCGTGAAGCTCCTCCGGCACGCCCGGCAAACCCCGGAGATCCCACCCGTCCGCGCGCGAGATGGGTGCGGCGGCGGGCAGCATGGCGCGTGTGGACGCCAGCTTCGCGAGCCATTCCTTCCCGGGCACATTACCCGGCGTCACGAATGGGTACGAGCTCGCGTCCTTGTCCTTCCAGCGCGTCGCGACCATATACCCCATCATCGCCACGCTCGATGACGGCGCGGGCCGCTGCAACTCTCGGATCACCTCCACGTGCCCGTTCTCGCACGCCTTCAGAAACGCGAACGCGCTGAACCGCCCCACAGTACTCCACGCACACTTCGTCACGAGCAGCTCCCGCAGCCGCCGAACGCAGTGCATGTATCCGCCGCACGCCGCGAGCACGAGCGCGTGCCCCACCGCCTGCGCGTCCACCGAATCCTCCACCACCAGCGACGCCACCTCCCGCGCCGGGAACAGAATGTCCGCCTGCTGCTGCCCCGTCGCGCCCGCGTCGCGCCACACCGCGGCCACACTCGCATGGTGACAGTCCGTCGCCGCAATCATCAAAACATGGTCTAGACCGCACGTCTGCGTCGTCATGGCCTGCAGCTCCGCCTGCTCCAACGCCTCCTCCAGCGTCGGCATGTCCACATGATCAGACACCTTAACTTCCTCACCCATCACCGGATCTAGCACCTCCGAACCCATCGCTGATCACACCTCACAGATCACAACACCAAGTGCCCCCTGCTTCACTACCAAACACCATCTCAACTAGCCATCATACAAGCTGACTGCAGACTTGAAAATACTGTTGAAGTACAAAACGTCACAACACAAGTAACGTGAGGTCTGCGCTAGTGCGCTTAACTGTATTAGACAGAGACTGAATATATACATGAGATGATCAAAGTGAACAGAGGAGAAGGATGAAAAGCAACAAAGCTAACAGGATGAACAGAAAATACTGAGTCGAGAGCGGTGATTTTCAACAGCCCCCCTTGCTCTCGACTGTTCTATTTTGTCTACTGACAAGAAGTATCGAGAGCGGTGATCATGTCAAGATGGCGAGTCTTCCCGGCAAGCGTTTCTCAGCGATGGAGGGAGCAGGACGATGAGCTTTCAATGGTAAGTTTTCTTGTCTTGAAGATTTGATGTTGAGAGGTGGTCTCATAGGGTTGTACGTGCAGGTGGAGATTCTTCTCCGAATTGTAAGTTTGGTGTTCCTGTTTGTCCGGCGCTGCTGTGATGCAGTAATTGAGGTCTGCTTCAAATGGGTGATGTGTACACAGCAGACGTCATTCGGCGAGGTATGGTGCACAGAACTAGAGCCTGTCAACACGGGTTCTACGTGTAGCGGTTCTGTGGAGAAGAAGGTTGAAGCAACTAGGGTTTTGACGGAGGATAGTTGGAAGGAGTATTTTGATGATCCAACTCAGTGGTGGGACAACAGGAGGTCAAAAGTTAATCCTCGAGCTCCTGATTTCAAACACAAGAGGACAAGGAAGGCTATGTGGCTGAACAGTTATTACACACCTGAGTGGGTGATTGCTAAGCTGAGCTAGGGTATTCTTGAATTCCTGCGTTGTTTCTGTCAAGAAGGAATTTGCTAATAGAGAGTGGCTTCGTAAGGAAGTCGGCTTGTTGCAGGGCTGTCGGTGAGTATAGCACCTGCACTTGCCCGTTTTGAGTGGTTTCACGTATAAAGTGTGCCTGTATTCCTATGTGTTTCGTTCTAGAGTGAAGAACTGGGTTGTGTACTAGTTTCAGGTAGGATTGGTTGTCGCTCATGAGATTGGTGGCTTCTGAGATTGGTATACCAAGCTCTGCTAGTAATCTGCGAAAATAAAGTATATCTTTTGTTGCATCAGTTAGCACTCTATATTCGGCCTCTGTTGTGGAAAGAGATACCGTGGGTTGTAGTTTGCTTGACCATGAAATGCAAGATGCTCCTAACTTGTGTAAGATACCTGATGTAGAGCGTCTTGTGTCTGTGTCTCGGCCCCAATCAGCATCCGCGTATGTATGGTAATCATCAAAGTTGTTTGATGAGAAAAGGATGCCATGGTTCATGGTGCCCTTTAGGTATCTTAGGATTCGTTTTGCTGCCTGTAGATGCGCAAGTTCGGGTTGAGCCATGAACCTAGCTACACACGCTACTGCATAGCAAACATCTGGTCTTGAGTTGGTCAAGTATATAAGACTCCCTACCATCGACTGATATAGCTCGGGATCAACCAAATCGGTGCCGATGGATTTCTGCAGCGTCAGATGAGGATCCATTGGAAGCTGACTAGGGTTGCATGCAGTCATGCCAAACCTATGAAGCAGTTTCTATATGTATGCTGTTTGAGTCACCATAATGCCATTCGGCAATCGCCTTATTTCTGCCCCTAAGTAAAGGCTTGCTAAACCCATGTCAGTCATCTCGAATTCATGCTTCAGTGCGTCCTTCAAGGCTGTAATTCTATTCTTGTCGTCTCCGGTTATAAGTAAGTCATCTACGTAAAGGAGAACGAAAACACGTTTCCCTTCCTTCGTTGCTAAGTATAAGTTTGGATCATACTGGCTGCATGTATAGCCCTGATTGCGTAGCCATGTATCCATGCGTGAGTACCAAGCTCGTGGAGCCTGTTTAAGTCCATACAAGGCTCTGCGAACACGACATACTTTTGTTTCATCACCCGCGTGTCGAAAACCCTCAGGAATCTCCATAAATACTTCCTCATTTAAAACTCCATTTAAGAATGCAGTCTTCACGTCCATTTGGTGAAGGTCCCACTTGTTTTGAGCAGCAAGTGCAAGGATGACACGAATTGTTGACCATCTAACCACAGGAGCAAATATGTCATCATAATCAACACCCGCACGCTGTTGAAAACCTCTCGCAACTATTCTTGCTTTCAGTTTCGATATGTCTCCGTTTTGTTTAGTTTTGAACAGCCACTTTGCCGTTATTGGTTGTCGACTTGTAGGTCGGTCGATAACATCCCAGGTGTTGTTCCGAAGAATAGAGCTGACTTCGCTGTGTATTGCCTCACGTCATCCATTGTGGTTCATGGCTTCTTGATAGGTGGTCGGGTCATCAGTTGTTTCAGCGCTCATCATCCAAAAGTCATGCATGCGGGTCGAGGGTTGTCTGTCACGAGATGGGTAGCGTTTTCCTGACTGAGCTTCCGTTGTAGGTTGTTCGATGTTCGCTTGGCATCCTGAGGTAGGTGATATGTCTGTACCGCTCGCTTCTTGTAACCTGATTGTGTCCTTGGTTGAGAACTGAGAACCGACGGTCTGGTTAGGAGGTGACAAATCTCCACTAGCTTCTTGTGTATTACGTGGACTCCGTGCTGCCAGTTGTTGTGCCTCTGACGGTTGGTATTTATAGGTTTGAGATCGTGCAAGTGGCTCTTGGGCACTCCAACTGCTCCCCTCTGAGTCAGACATCTCCCCGGAATAAGTCGTCCTGCCATTTTGAAAAGTTCCAATATTACCATGTCCACTTGCTGAAGGGATGAGATCATGGGCTGATTTTTCTGCACTACCTGGAAAGGAGAGGCTCTGACTGGGTGCCGTCATGGAAAGTGGTTCCAGATATGGGTAGATGCCAGCTTGCGCCGCACCGTCAACTTGTAAAGGTGAGATTTCATAACTCGGTTGAGAGATTTTTGGCGATGATTCTGCTTGCAGGTATTGATATCCAACGTGCTCCTCATCGAACACTACATCCCTGCTAATTACTATTTTCCGTCTAAATTTGTCATACAGTCTAAAAGCTTTTGACTGGGAATCATATCCAACGAACATGCATTTTCTTGTACATGCATCAAATTTCTTTCTTTCTGTTTGTGGTTCATGAACATACGCTATAGATCCGAAAATCTTAAGATGTTGAAGATTCACAGGCATACCTGTATAGCTTGTTTTGGGTGGTATGCCAAAGTTCGTCCTCGTGGGGCTCCTGTTGATCAGGTAGGTCGCCATAGAGACTGCTTCTGGCCAGAGAAACTCCGGGAGATTGCTATCTGCTGCTATGCACCGCGCCCTTTCAAGAATCGTGCGGTTGCGCCTTTCTGCAACACCATTTTGTTGCGGAGTCTTCGGTTGTGTCAATTCACGTTTAACTCCATGACGTGAACAATAATCAATAAAGCTTTGTGACATGTACTCTCCTCCTCTGTCAGACCTCAATGCACGTAAACGTCTTCCTGTTTCTACTTCTAATTTGTTTCTGAAGCTACGAAAGTGGTTGAATGTTTCGCTTTTATGCTTCATGAAATAAGTCCAACTCTTTCGCGAATGGTCATCAGTAAACACTAAAATGAATCTGGAACCTCCTAGAGATGGTTTGGGCATAGGACCCATGACGTCGGTGTGGATCCTTTCACCTGGAAAGTTAGCACGTGTTTCTGACTTTCGTGGGAAACGCTCTCTGTGATGTTTGCCTGCCAAACAACTAGCACATACTCGAGAGTTGACGTCAATTCGAGGAAGTCCTTCTACATGTGGTGATTTTGACAGAAAGCTAAGGCCTGAGAAGCTAACATGCCCCATCCTCCTGTGCCATGTTTCTGCTAAGTCAGATTCTTCTGCAATGAGCGCCTCAGGTGCGGTTTCCTGTAAGTAGTACAGGCCGTTCACTCGATTTCTGCACCCTGAAGCAACTACTTGGTTGTTTTTGTAAATCCAACAATGTGTTTGTGTGAACGTCACTGTATGACCTGTATCAGTGATAGATCCTACTGAAGCTAAGTTTTTCTTCAAAGATGGCACATAGCGAACGTTCTGTAATTTTATTTCTCCAGAACTGGTGTTCAAAGTGGATGTCCCCGTTCCTCGTACAGGATGAGATTCACCTCCCCCTGTCTTGACAGTACTTTCAATTCTAGTTTGAGCAGGTGGATAGTCCATCTTGTTGACATCTGACGCAACATGAGATGTTGCACCGCTATCGAGATACCACGGATTGTAATCATAATAAGTTGGATCACTATAGTAGGGATCGCTCATGTAGGTATCAAAAACTTCAGCTGAATATGCATATTCGTTACCTCCTTGATCATGCGATGGCGATTGTTTGCATTCTCTTGCGATGTGGCCGCTCTTGCCGCAGTTGTAACAGATTATGGTTGATCTGTTTGTTGTGGCCTGTCCCGCTGCAGGTGGTCTCCATGGTGAGCCATGACCTCTGGAGTGACCACGGCCTGGAGATCTGGGAGGTCCTCGTCCCCAGGGTGATGGCATGCGCCACCATGGTGGAGGGCGTCCCCAGCGCCCATGTCCTCTCCCTCTATCGGTATGTTGTTGATTGTTGATTGATGCTTTCTTGTGAAAACTTGCTGTCAATGCTTCTGCATCTCCATGAAGTGTAATGCGGTGCTCGCGCCTGTTTTGTTCAGTAAGCAGCTTGGAGGTGAGTCGTGCAAATGATATGTCGGGATCGAGTTGTGCCAGTGTCATAACCAGACTTTCGAATGACATTGGGAGGCCATTGAGCACAATGCCGTTGAGGTCGCTGTCAGTCATCCTCTCTCCCATCGCTATGAGGCGATTCCGCAATTCACGAGCTTTCTTCAAATACTCATCCACCGAGCCTCCTTCCTCCATCTTGAGCGAGTTCAACTGGGCCTTCAACATCAGGACCTGCGACTTGTCTCCAACTGCGTACAACGCTCTCAGTTCCTTCCAGATAATAGCTGGATCTGTGTGATCTTCAATGAGATCTACAATATCATCACTCACGGAGTTAGCTATCAGTCGACACGCTATAGCTTTTCGCTTGTTAAAGACGACCTCTGATATGCTCTCGTTTTCCATAGTGACTGGAAACGTGTCTGGCTTTCTCTCTTCCTCAGTGATGTACCACAGGCTCTCGGCCCTCAGATTTCTCTTCGTTCTCAAACTCCATATGTGGAAGTTTTCTATCCCTCTCAGTTTCTCACCCTCTTTCACTGCGGCAGTTTCTGTCATGATGCCGGCCTATCCTAAAGTTGGGTGCAACACCCCTCCAACTGCTTTTGTAAAAGGTACTCTAAGATCAGGTGCAGTGCAGTCCTGAATGCTTCTGTCTCAGTGCTCTCTCTAGAGTGACACTGCTATGCTTCTACTTTACTCGTAACTGTCGCTCTGATACCATGTTGAAGTACAAAACGTCACAACACAAGTAATGTCAGGTCTGCGCTAGTGCGCTTAACTGTATTAGACAGAGACTGAATATATACATGAGAGATGATCAAAGTGAACAGAGGAGAAGGATGAAAAGCAACAAAGCTAACAGGATGAACAGAAAATACTGAGTCGAGAGCGGTGATTTTCAACAAATACATCGACAAATTCGTGACGCGGCAGTGCGGATGCACCGCACGTACGTACGGGTCAATGCATCGCTAGGTTAAATAATTGAACGCAATTCGTAATCAAAGGAAATGGATTTCGGAGACAATCATAGCGCTAGGGAGCGGCATCAAGGTGTCTACATCATTTCATCATACATGCCAGACGATGTCAACGTATTCACCCAGCCCTTGCATGCTTCTCGGAATTCTCGGCTCGTGCCTGATCGGGAATTTACGAAGACGAATGGTAGTGGATGCGGCGCGAGTCACATGCGTGATGCGCACTCGTGATTTTCGAGTGGGGATTGGAGTTTTCTGATTCACCTTTGCTTTTCTGTCTTTCCGTTGGCGGCTCTGGCGCGTTTTATTTGTGTACTTGGTTCCTTTTGTAATCAAGCTTAGTTTGTTTTGTGCCAAAAGAAGAAGAAAAAATATTTACCTTTTCAGTTTGGGATCTTTCGCTTTAGTGAATCTGAATCTGTCTGACACTGAATCTTGCAGGATGTGGTCAGTGAATCTTCCCGGGTGGGATATAAGGTTGGACTACTCAAAACCAATTGGCGACCTAGTACCGTTCTGTTCTAGATTCCACGGAAGAAATGTAACCTGTCTTTACATGAATTATGTGTATTTACATGACTTATGTATTGACCAATAAATTTACAGTGATGTCATGGCCGGGTACATTTCCTCCTTGAAATCTAGGAAGGATATAGGAAGGAGCAGTATTAGGTCGCCGGTCGGTTTTGGGTTGTCAAACTCGAAATTAGTTTACTCTTGAGTAAGGTTAGCCATCTGAAAACCAATTTATGAAAATTGATGGAAATGCTACAACTTGCACTTTGAAGGAGTTAGGTAAGCCATTCAAGCATATGATATGTGGAGATCAACTTAGGTGATACCGTGAAATATCTGTCATATACCTATGTGATACCCATCTAAGAAGATAGCTACATACATATAATGTTGAACCGTTAGCATTCTGTCTAATTTTTATTATTTTTTCAAATTTTTAGTGTATTGGTTACAACCATTTTTTTCTTATAGCTTTTCAACTAATTTTAGTGATGCGGTGATGGCATTTGGATCATCGGCAAATTCTTTGTCATGGAGCAAATAAGGATTTAGGAGTGCACCGGCAGAGTGTAAGTCGGTTGTGATCATCCATTTTCGGCGGTAGTAGCGACGCTCAGCAAAGTCCGCTAATCGCTATCAAGATTGAATGGTTCACAACTTAGAGCCAAAACATGCTTCTCGAGATTACGGAGGATGAGCAAACCTTCCCCATACATGGTTCTTGGCATCAAATTCCGTCAAAGCGTATACTGTAGGTGCTACCATCTCCTGAAAGTTTGTACATCGTTTCCAAAAGTGTTCATCTAAAACAATTCTTTTGATGTCCCGAGATAAGGTCCGTGTTTTTTCTATACATTCATCTCGAAGGTTTGTGACATACGCCAACCAGTCAGGATCAACAACACTTTGCTCTAACTCTTCTTTGACCTTCAATAAGCGATCTACCAGACTACCATTATGAAATTGGATGCAAATCTAGTTGGCCCCGGCAACAACAACCTGAACTTTGCCTTGTGTTTACGAAACACATCAAGTGGCATTTGTTGATTCTTCACAAACCTCACCAACTGCCAAGCCTTTTCCAAAGCTTCTCTTATCCATTTTATCTTCCCCTAGTCTTCCAACAATAAGTCCATGGAATGTGGTGCACATCCTTAACTATATATGTATGGATATTTCTCTGTGATTAGCCGTCCGGCCTTGAGCATTGCTCTCGCATTATCAATACAGACTTGAACAATATTGCGGGGGCCAACCTGATCAATGAACTTCTGAAGAATAGATGTCGTGTACTAAGCAGTCTTTTCGTTCTCGATGGTATTCACTGATCCCAAGAAAAGTTCTCCCAAAGGAGAAAGAAGCATTGCATCGCACAAAGGGCGACTAGTCACAGAGCTCTATCCGTCCAGGGCTAGAGTTCTTCCAAACTTTCGAACACTCTCCTCCATTCTACTATTTAGATCAGCCTCCAAACCAGCCTTTGATTGTACCAACAACCGCGTTCAAATGTCATGGTAAGATGGCGGATCATACAATTTTTTGAAATCAACAGTTTCCATCACAGCTTCCTCGAATCATTAGAGAAGTTTTGGGCTCAACGAGAGGCCCTTTAAAGGAGTTTTGGGCATGGTACTTTTGAGAATATTTGTGCTTGGGCAATGATACTTGGAGTCTGGGTAGACTGTTGGTCGTCACTTTTGTCCGAGCAAAGGACCGACCATGCAAGCAAAAACACATCATCAACCTTCAATAGTTTGTGATGTGGCATGGTGCTTAGGGAGGTGGCACTTTTAAACAATGTTAGAAGACCAAGTACATGATCATGGTATGGTCCCGTTAATACATTTTTTTATAAATGAGCCGTCCTTTCATTCTAAGGAAAAAAACTTAGTATAATATGTACCAAGTAACCAAATTAGTAAAATATGCAAAGAAGGCTTTAGCATACCAACTACTTAGCACTATAAAATGCCAAGGCGTGAGTGTACTATGTAAGTATTAGTATTATATCTCAACAAGGCGTTAGTAGGGCATGAAAGAGCAAAATAGAATGGCGGGAAGACTTATGAGATATGGCATGTGGCATGTTTTGGCATGCGCCAAGTCTTTTTGAACTGTCTCTCTGAATTATGTTCTAGCACCGTGTCGTAGTCTAGTGGTTCGTAATTTCCAAAGTTCACTGAAATTAACCTTAAGCGAGCCCACCTAAGCAGATCGTTTCTAGGGATTTTTATCGTGCATCAAACTCTTAAAATCTTAACAACACTTCACACTTAATACCTCAGCACATCCCGGAGGATGGCTTCCCCAATACCTTAATAACCGGTAATAAGTAACTACAAGTGTATAGTTTAAACTTTGTTGAGTGTTAGAGTAGTTTTCAGGTAAGTTTTTACAGTGCTCGGACAGTTACTGCCCTCCGTTTTCACAGTTCAGAGGACACAATATCCACAATCCAATTCTACACCTTGAAAGAGTTCAAAAGATTGCAGCCGGTATACTGGTCTTCACAATCTACCGGAAGCTTGTCCCGGTAATCTGGTCATGCAAGCCCGGGTTGCAACTACAACCACACCCAATGAATCAAACAAAAAATATACAAGGCTCAGAACAAATTAGTACTAAACAAATCATATGAGCAAAACAACCTTCTACGGAATCGTCGGAACTTGTCCACTCCAAGGGTAGAAACCTCGGAATTCTTCGGAGTCAGGCTTAGCCAGGATCTCTCCTGGTGTACGAAGAGTGGGAATATCACTCCTTCTCCCCCACCAATCCAAACATTTTCCACTTAAAGGAGGCTATCATAAATAGCCGTGGGCTTCATGTATCCCATCTAATAAAGCAAATCTTCCCGATCCTACTAATGAAGGGTTTGGAATATAGATCCCGGATCTTACTCCACCTATATAACCTAGATATCCTACACCTTTGGGAAGTCTCTACTCACACTCAATCACATAACATACAACAAGTCACAACCTTGCACATATAACAAAGACACACTATGAGGACTCAACCCTCTCCACCTCTACTTGCACAAGCTCAAGAAAAGACTCTAGACACAAGCCATGAAGGCAATACACAAACAAAGAAACAAAGAGGAAAGTACTTAACACAAAAGCCTAAGGCTCCTTAAGTACACAAAGGCTATTAGATACCCTCCAAAACTAGATCCCCAAAAGGTGAAAATGGCATCTAAAGAGTGCACTAAAGTCAATAGCTACCCTCCAAAAGTAAATCCACAAAAATGACAAAATGACATCTAGATCCTAAAATCAAGGGTAGCCTAGTCACCGGCGGATTACCGGTTAAACCGGTAAACCGAAGGACTTCCGGTCCGGGACCGATGAACCATTCCCTAACAAAAATAAGTAGCCGAAGAAACCACTTAAGTGGTAGTGACCGGGTGCACAATGGGGCCCCATCGACATCACTACTTCCACCCTAGTGTTTAAATCTAGCAACTTTAACAACATCCCATCAACCAATGGGATAAATCAACAATAAGACATAATATATAACAGAGGCTCAACGGAAAGACTCATCCGGTTGATCCATATAGGAATTGTCAAGAAGGTTAAAAGTACCCACATGGTCAAGAGAATCCACCGGAAGGTTGGATGTCTCAACCGGGAGGTCTACCAGTGGATTGGAAGTATCCACCAGTAGGCGAGATGTATCTATAGATACACAAGGAGCCTCCTTGAGATGAAAGAGTGTGGTCATTGAAGACTCCACCAACGAATTCGGTGGTGAGGAAGGAAGGTCAACCGGTTCTTTCCCGGTAGAGTTTACCGGGAGGCCTTGTTTCCTCTCATAAACTTTCACACCCCACTCCTTGGAGGATGAGGAATCCACCCGACTCATCGGTGTTTGAGTGGATGGGTCATCCTCCTCCAAAGAGGGAGATTTGTCATAGACAAATTTTCTCTTCTTCCGCGGCGGACTCCGGTCTTGCAATGGCTTGGTGGTACTCTGTTGACCGATAAGCATCTTGGTCAACGTCATGATAGTCTCTTGGAACGTGGTCTTCGAATCATGGAGTTTCTTTTGGGTGGCCCGGAGATCCCTTTTCACCTAGGCTACTACCTCTAGGTTCTCGCGGGCCGCAGGTCAGATGTCGCGGTTGTTCTTCACTTCAAAAATCTTCCGCAGAACCCTTTGGAGACCTCTTGCCTCTATTAGTTTTATCTTCATCTCTTAGACCTCCAAGGTCACCTTCCGGGAGAACTTGGATATATTCTCTACGAGAGTGAGTTTCTTGGATGCCGTGGGTGGTTGTGGTGATTTCCCCTGGTGAGACCGGGAGGTCCTTCCCTCACTCGAGATCGCTTGAGATGAAGAGGCTTCCCGTGGAGTTGCCGGTAACGCCAACCGGGACTCCGGTTGTTGAGGAGGATCTCGGGGAGAGTTATCTTGAGAAGACATCCCTTGTCTCCACATCTTCTTCTCTTCCGGCTCTAAACAATGGTGGTGCTTATACATATGCATGAGATATGGGGTCAAGAATGTCTTCGAGCATCCATCTTGTTGAATTGCCCGGAGTTGAGGCAAAATTGCCTCAACCAACAAAGATCCCCAATCCGGGAAGGATTCTTTCAAAAACGCTTTGATGTAGGCGGTGGCCAACCGGGCCATGGCTCTTTCATGTCGGTTGGGATGGAGGATTGGGTTTAGAAACTCAATTGCCCTTCTCAATCGGTGATTCGTGAAGTGGTCGCTCGGGTAGCATTCCAACGCATTGTAAGGACTTGATACATGTTCTTCTAGCAACCCCCGGTTGACTCCGGATATCCACTCCCTCTCTTGACGAAGAGAGTACACTTCGTGCCATACCTCCGAGGTCCAAAATCGAGGATTGGCCCGGTAGACTTCCCGAGGCGTCTCGGCCACCGCATGTCTCCTTTGGGATACCCATGGCTTCTTGTAGAGCCTTCTACACCCCATCCGGATGAGGTCCTCCTCCAACTGTACACCTTTCGTGTTCCCCTCCCACTTATAGGGGTCAACCTTCGAAAGAGTTATCGACACTGGTAGAGCAATGTTGTCCGGGGGGGACCAAATCTGCGAAATGCCTGTACTTCCACTAATCTCCATATTAACATATCACAAACCCCGATCCGGCCCGGAAAACACAAGCCTACCGGTCAACCGCTCTACTACTCCGGAACATTTTGCTAGAATACGTGGATGTAGATATCTCACGTATCTAAGAACACACTAACAAAACAATATCACTTATGATCATTACAAGGAGAGATCTTAGGAGAACAAGACTTAGAAAGAGATTTTCCCGGTTGACCAGGGAGACCGGAAAATGATAGAGAATTTGGGCAAGACCTAGAGAGGATAGGAGGATGGAGAAAACCTAAAGGAAAGAGTTGCCACAAGGCTAAGACAATAGAAAACAAATGATATGACACCAACGTAGATCCACACGTATAAGAAGTCATAATCTAGGGCATATATGGTCTAGGGGATTGCTATTTTGCGTGCCCAAATGTTGCGCGCTGCGAGCTGCGGGCCTAGGTTTGCGAGCGTAAAAACTAAAAGTTGTGAACTTTAAGAGATAAAGTAAAAGTAAGAGAGCATAAATTTAGTTGGGGAAAAAAAAAGGGGCAAAAAAGAGAAGATGAAAGTAGGAGATAAAATCGAAGGGCCCTATAGCCGTGGAGATCGGTGAACCGTTGGCGTTATTATGAAGAAAGTCCTTTAATATTAAAGAAGGGTTGTAAATGGAGGTGACCTTTACTGCAACAGCACTTGAAGTACCCTATAGCCGTGGAGTGGGAAACGTTGATTAAAAATACTAGAGAACCAGGAGAAATACCACACGTTCAAAGTGATTCAATGATGTTGAAGAGAAGATATTATTGTTCCCGTACAAAATATGAAGTTCTATGCGCTGAAGTCGTAATTAATAGCTATCAAGTAATTTTTCCAGAGTTGACAAAAACTTCTAGAAAACAAGGATAGAATTTTGACAAAAGTAACAAGGGACGAGTAATCCACGAAAACAAACACAGAGAAGAAGCATTTGATGATACAGAGCAGTGGTCAGATTATTGCGCGGTAAAATAATCTCAAAATGGGAAGACAAACTTTATAATCTTTGACCAAATAAAATGACATCAATCAAGTTGTAAGGACTACAAATCCTTGGAAGTGTCTGAGGAAGTTGAGATCACACTAATGTCAACCTCGGCTTCATCATCAATAAAACAACGAACATGATTGTCAAAACGAAGAGTAGAGGAAGTCAAAGATGGAGATAGTACCAGAGCTTGCACAGTGGCAGTCGCCGCATCCCAAGGTGCCATGGCGAAGTCTCGGACAGGAGATAGCTGCTGCTCAATCAATCTGATAACGTCAACCAGAAAACTAGTCATGCACTGAATAAAACACTACAGTAATGGAGAGCATTATAGAATCGAACTTACTTACTCAATCTAGTCCTCTTCGTTACTCGTCAAGTGGGGGCGTCCATGTCAATAAGCGGTCGAGCCTGCGAGACAACGAGAACACGGGAAAGTGGGGGACGTTCTTGAAGAAAAGGCCTTAGTTTAGCATTGAAGACTGAACTGTCATCATCGAGAGCTACTATGTGCCGGCAAGCAGATTTACATGCACGAATGGAATTCCCTGCAATCGAATTACAAAAGTTAATAAAAGAATAGTGGAAAGCTAGAATAGGCGAGAACTAGAATACATAAAGATGACAACTTTGAACTTACCGACGGAGGCAAAGGCATCCAAGACAAGGGAGCCAGGCTCTGTCAACGCCTCCATAAACATCTCGATGAAGACAACGTCTTTCTCATGGGGGCCCCTCCACGGAACAGTCTCGTTCATAGCTTGAGACTCCATGGAGGTGAAGTTGAACAGCACATCAGAATCGCCCACTCCCATGCCGAATTCCGTGTGTTCTTGATTGATAGCAAAGGAAAATTGATGAGCTTCGAGCTTGTTATGAATGAAGAGTTGTACTTTGAATCGGCGGCTCTGAAATGGAGAAAATTTGTCAGATGGAGAGAGGGAAGTAGGACAGAAACTTAGAAGCAGAAAAAAAAAAAAACCAGGACATACCTGAACGCCTGGAGTAAAGAAGGACGACAAGGGAAGCTCGTTGATTCCCCACCACTCACGAATGGGCTGGAAGTTGTACGCGGCTGCAAAAGAGAGAACATCAGCTTTAATGTTCGGAACGTCGGGGACGAAAAGAAGAATAGCTCCTTTCGCTTGAAGAAAATGCTCAGCAAACTCAAACAGCGTCTCCGTGTCCTCGATAGCATACTGATTCCAGAGTGGAATGTCGCTAGTATTTTTGGAGATGCCTGGGACCATCATGCCGTCCTTCAAATCTGCGATAATCAGATCGAAGCCGCTATGGGGCAATGCGTTGAAAGAGACATTGTTCCAGTTTCATTCTTGACCTGAAGAATTGAAATGTTCAAAACACCATATTCGTTATTTTGGGAGATTTTCAACCTCCCAATTTAATGACAGTTTAGGTCGAGTCCACCAAAATTGTACCCACAGATTAGGTACTTCACCGAAACTGGACAAAACAACCAATCGCTGAAATATTCAAATGGCCATAACTTACTCAGATTTCGTTCAAATTGGGCATATGAGGTGTTTTTTGACATCTACAGAAAAAGTAGATGTCAAAAAATACCTCATATGCCCAATTTGGACAAAATTTGAGTAAGTTATGGCCATTTGAAAATTTCGACGATTGGTTGTTTTGTCCAGTTTCAGTGATGTACTCAATCTGTGGGTACAGTTTAGGTCGACTCGACCTAAACTGTATTTTCCCAAAATCATGGAATTTTCCCATTATAACGAATATGGTGTTTCAATGAGGATGAGAATTGAGATTCAGAGCATACAGAAGAGATGGAAATTGAAATGGTTAAGCGATTGGGCCACTCCAAACGCATAAAATAGGGCTTCCGATATCGGCAGTTACATTTCAAAGCTACTGAACTGGGGAATAGGTACTCTTGACTCTGCTGACGACATCAACCACTACGAATACGGACAGAAAATAGCAAACGGAAGATCATCGTCCTTTGCAACTCCCGAATCAATAGCATAGGAGCAAAAAGTATGACTGAATGGCAGATTGAAACATAGCATGAAACAAAGTAGACGTATGCAAAATATAAAGTAAAAATTCCAATGTAGAAGAAGGAAAGGATACCTGAAGGCCAAATTTGTTGAGTTGTTGAAGAGTGGGATGGATTGAAGGCAGAGCCTCCACAATGATCTTGATACTACACTCCGCGACAAATACATTAGAGATGAAAGAGCTGGAAGGCAAGCTAGGAGACTTCTTCGATGCCGCGCTTCTCTTCAGTTTGTGAGTGAAGATGGAGATGGGACGAGAACGGTCTTTCTCGGTATCGGAAGTCTACCGTACTGCAGGGAATGTTGACTGCGGTGGACTAAACTGCGGAGAAAGTTCAAGAACTTCGACATCAACATCTGTTTCGGCAAATAATGCTACGTGGACAGGTTCCGGTGTTGTTTCCATCAGTTTTGATTCAGCTTCAGCAGCCTCCGCTAACCTTCTCGAGTTGGCTTGTGCCACGGCTGCAGCGACTTTTTCCTTCACGGCAACTTCTGCCTCAATTGCTTTCTTTTTGGCCTCCTCTGACGCTTTCTGCTTCGAGACCCTTGGCTTCTTGGTGGCGGCCTCAGCAATAGAAGGGGGAACAACTACCTCAGTACCAGTCAAAGAAGGTTGAATCCCATTCCTTAGTAAAATTTTGAAAGATGGCGGGGAAGTCACCGGGCAGTCTAAGTACCAACCACAAGTTGGATAATGCTCTTCACCCCACCTCTTGGCAATCTCGTCAGTGATCATGCAATTGTCACTTCTCCTATCCAGGTATCCAGGAAAGAAAGCTGGCGTCTTTGATACTGCATTCTGAGAAAGAAGTACAAAGTGATAGTACCTGTATAGTACTCTTGAAACTGCCTCAGCCAAACCAATCTGGTCCTCATGTTGTTTTATTTTTATGAGTCTTGTTGGCCTCAAAATCCTGAACAAATGCCAAGTCCCATAGCTAGATCCGCATCTCTTCCAGGTAATCAGAGAGACATTTGACCGAAGGAAGACCAGGTGGCTGATAGTCAATGGTGACATTTAGATCGGAAAGGGACGCATCGAAGAGGTCATGTACTTCACTTGCCAACTGGAATCCAAACACCAAAACATGTTAGAGAAATCATAATTGAGAATGGAAAAATAAAATGAGGGTAATGTACTGACCTGCGCCCACCAAGTTGCCTTGTGAAGCCAATCCGGAAATGAATGGTCTGCAAACTTTGAACGAGGAAAATGGACGGCCGCCCGAAGTAAAGCAGGCATATTCCATCGTTGTAACCACTTGACCTTTGTTGCTGAATCCATGGTTGATGTGGCCAAATACCAAAGCTTCTCCTGAGACATTTCCGGGTCTTTTTCATGGTTCTCATAGTGCTTACGAACCTCTTCTAGAAAGTGTGGCGTCAGCTTCGAATCAGCTATTGGAAGCTGCTTCATGACTTCAGAGCGTCTGTCCTTCCTAACCTTGGAAACAACTTTTCCAATGTTGTCATGAAGCTTTGCTGTATTCCATTGGCTCGATTGCTCAGGAAACTGCTCCTTAAACTTTCGTGTGGCTAGGGTGACCGCATCCCCCAACTCTTGCTACAGAAATGATGAATAAGCAGTATATTACCAAAATAATAATAACTGTACATTGATATAACTAATGTGGACAATCAAATGAAGGTTAACCTTAAAACTGGAAGAATTCAATGCCAGATATAGTCATAGATAGAGGGTGGCACCTGGTAGAGCACACCAATGAGGGCATCGACGGTCAATGTATACCAAGTATGGTAGTTAGCAGACATTTTCTTTTTATCCGCGCTTGCAAGGTCTTCTTTCGATACCAAATCCTCGAAGAATTTCAACGGTTGTCTAGCGATACTTTGCATGCAATATAGCTTGTGCACAAGGTTTTGTTTCACGTGTCCGGTTTGATTGTGCCTGAAATTAATAAGAAAATTCATAAGAGTCTGTAAAAGCAAAGGAAGTCATTACGATAGAGTTGAGAGAAATACCAGTTAACTTGGTGGAGCGCAGTTTGCAGGCGCCCAACCTGGCCGACAACTTCAAGAATTATTGACTCAACGGCATAGTGCCAAGCTGGATCTCTTCCATGATCTCTATTAATAATGGATAACCATGCAGCAAGCTTGTGATTACCATCCCAGACGAAGAACATCTTGCTAGAGAATTGATTCCAGACCTCCTCTTTCATTAACTCTCTCTCAAAGTCTTCGTTAGCCTGAATCCACAAGGGGCTCCAACTCGCCTTTCTTTCATATGAGACTTCTTCAGAATTGCTCTCATTATCATGGATCGCTACATAGAATACTCCGTGACCATCCATATAACCAGTGCTCACAAACTGCGCACCTAGAGCCATAACATCGTTCTTCAAATAGGGTCTAACAGCAGCAAGAGGCAACATTCAGCACAAGGGAATACATAGCTTGGACTTGTTCTTTGGTTTGAACCGGTGTGTGTCAAGGATAAGGCTTGTATTGGTTGACTGCATTACCACTAACTTGTCCATCTCCCTTCCTAGTTCCTCCGCTGTCATCTCTACCTGGGATTCGTTAACAAGGACAACTTCTCTTCCAGTTGCAACATCAATGTCCACATCATTGACAAATGGCTCGGAGTTGACAACATCAATTCCTGAACCATGTATGAAACGCATTCAAATTAAATATTCAATTCACAGCTGCATAAATCCAAGAAAGAAAGATATACAAACCTTCATTAGTATCCTCCATGAAAATCAGAGGCTGAGTCGGATGCGATGAAGCTTCCGAAGCCCCTCCTCTTGCCGACGGATCACCTTCAATTGAACCTACATGAATACCCGAAAATGAGAATGAATGTATCATAAATCAAGATGAGACTCAAACGAGCAAAAAACATTTTTGACGCTCGCTGTTAGAAAAGAAGACCACCGTTTTTGACGCCTGCAGTAGGAAACAATTCGGCAACTCGTAAGAGGAGCCACCTCCCGGGAGCTGCCGATATCGGCAGCCCTCCGGTGAGCACGATGCCGGCGACGGCACGGTGCTCACCGGGGGGCTGCCGATGTCGGCAGCTCCCAAGAGGTTGCGTCATTCGGAGTTCGCTGTCTCCGCTAGGGAGCTGCCGACATCGACAGCCCCCCGGTGAGCACGCTGTCGGCGATAGCACGGCGCTCACCGGGGGGCTGCCGATGTCGGCAGCTCCCGGGAGGAGACCCTAACTCAAATTCGTCGGAGATGAGCGCCCTGACGTTGCCCATTGTAACTTCTAAACTCGACAGCAACCCTAACTCGTAAACGCGACATTAGCAGCCCCCCGGTAAGCGCCCAAAACTCGCCCGGCCTAATTCATCAGTCTGCAACTTCATCCAGAAACCCTCGCAGTCCTACCATTCACCAATTTCGTCTCCCTCTACTCACAGTTCCCAAATTGTCCTTAATGAGATGCATACCTACGTTGTCAGCTGCTCTGTTGTCCAACTCACGCCTTATGTTCATACTTCGCAAATGCTTTTCTCCTGCACGTTTACAGACCTCACCCATTAATCATAGTTGAGCTGATACCCATTAATAGATGGATTCAAGCACTGAAAGCACGCAATACTCAAGCACTGAAAGCTCGCAAAAATGACCTAGTAGGCTTAGTGCTTAGTGCTCAGGGATACAAAAATGACCCGAGTAGGCTTAGTGCTTCGGAGCCTCCCCACTCGCGTATTTTGATTCCACTTTGATTTTCGTCGCAATCAGTCATTAACCTCGGCAGTCCTGTCGCTTAATCAAAAATCTATAATTCCATTCGGATATTCTAAATTCTAGTTATGGCAATCTAAATGGACATTTAGCGGTTGCGGTCACAAATGACTTCGGCGTTTAAATCAACTTGACCAAGACGCGCATTCAACACAGATTTCAAAAGGTTCAAAGTTTCCACAGAATCATACTCTGGTCCATCATTGATTCCATCTCATCTCCACTTCCACATTCTCCTAATACGCCCTCACTTCTGCTACCAGTATGGCTGCGTCTGGGACCCTCTGAATGTCCTCGTCCCATCTCGCACTCAGCAATCTGATGGAGATCAACCTCTCCTGCTCTCTGAACTCTAGTTAAGGGGAGCCACTACTTTCAAACTCGAGCACTCTAGCAATGTCTCCTACATCCGGAAATCGTGCAGTTTCTCTCATCTCCCTCATCAGCCTTGATCGGTTCAGTTGTTTGCGACTAGAAAAGAATAACAACTGTCGTGTCCGCTTCTTTGGCATAGTCTCTGAATTGGAGGGCGTTGTTCTTCTCAATGAACGTCACCATCTTATTGTCGTTCAACTTATCTAACGACTTGATTTGCACTGTGGGTCCTACTGCACATTTAAAACACATGTCAGAACCCACGATCAAATATCCACTAAGAAAAGCAAGATATCATTATGATCATTTGAAAATGACTCAATGTTCACCGCCAATTTATGAAATCTCAGATTATTGCAGTCACAGCTGGGACATAAAAATGACGGCCATATTGTTCTTAATTTTAAACCGACCTGCCTTACATTAACTGAGTTCTTGGTGACAGCCATTTATGGATACAATAACTAATGGATTTTCTAATTCAACAAACGATTTCATACAACTAACAGAGATAGTCATTCTTAGACATCGGCGGCATATCCTAACGGCTTTACTCTTTTGATAAACCAACCGCAACTTTCTCATTAATTCCTCTCATCACGGCCATTAATATCGAAAGTACTTCTTTCTAAAGCCTTCATTTAACCGATACTTCTCCCATCTGCATGAATAGCCTCTCATGTCACTCATCTAATGAATCACTTTACCAATTCTCTTCCTTCACATGGCTTCGTCTCTGGAATCGAATTGTAGAGCTGTTCTTCTTTGCGTTGATGGTCATCCTATTCCGATTACCTTCCCTGTCCGGGAGGACGGTTTTGCTTCCGTTTCTGGAAGCCACCTAGCATCTCGGTTTCACTTCTTAGAGCACAGTCTTCATGTTGATGTGGATGTACTTGATCCCATCTCTAACAAGGTTACACATACTGTGGCTCAGATGCCATGTTCTCCTGCGAGTCAAAAGACATGGTTGTTAGTTTCTAGTAACTATAGAGTCTACGGGACTAGAGACAATGCTAGTGATATATCATTGTCCAATTTTACTCCTGGTCTATGTTTTGCTGCAAATGACGTTACTCCACTCCTCCGGAAAGTCAAGCTTGAGCCGACTAATGAACCAGTAGTCCTTCTTAGTGACGACTTTGATAGCGACGGCATCCCAAGTTGCTCCCTTCCGAGCGTTCCTCAACCAAAGGTTCTCCATAGATATCCTGAATCAACTCCCCCTCCAAGTGTGGGTCCTACAAATTGCAAACCCCCTCTCCCTCTGATAGAAAGCATAGTGCATTGCCTCCGTCTCCTTAGCACCCGACGAGGTTCAAAGTCTGTTCTGTCCAAGATTGATTACAATTCCATTCCCGTTTGCAAGGTTGATTTTCTTCCTCCCGAGTTCAACGGAGATGTTATCTTCGATTTTCCACCTTTAGGAAAGTACCCTCCGTCCACAAAGGTTGGTCACCTCCATGGAATGGATAAGTGGGATGACGGCCACGCTTGGACTCGAACTGCCACTTCACATATCAAGTCCGACTTTCATCTCACCTTTCGAATGTCTAGTTGTTTGGGCAAGCTCAGGTGCGCGAATCCATTATGTGATTTTATCAAGCGCCCAAACAAATTGTCAACTGTCAATGAAGCTAAGTGGGAGGGCAATTATGCGTCACCGTTTGTGCCTGGGTGTGATCCTCCTCTGAATTCCACTGTAGTCTGTGCTGTGTGTCAAGTTCCACCCTCATGTTCAGGATCTTGCCATGCAAAGATATACTACGTTCTAGGCGAAAGCCATATGACCCGTGCCTGCATCCACTTGGGTTTTCACCGTCATGCTATGAAGACTGGGGACTATCAAGACTCGTCAGCAAAGCTCCATTCTCTCATTAGCGAACAGGCAGAGCGAACTCCAGCTGCGACTAATTCTTCTATTGTTTTAGAGGCAAGCAAAGAGTACCTCGGCGAATTACTACTATGCCCAGATGGTGTTTCACCGAAGCCTCTGGCATTTGGAGAACTAATTCCCGTCTTGGACAAGTTCAAACATATGTCTTCACCTAGCATTCGGAATGAGGTGACAACGTTCCGTTACCTGCGTCGTTTTGGTGTGATGGATAGCATCACCAAACTTAGAGGGTCTAGCAATTGGGTCTTTGTCCAAGAGAACCGATTTCTAGGCCAAGGGACAGAGTCTGATAAAGTCTTCGTCTTCAAAATGGCAGAGTTGGGTCCGGGGAGTGGAGTTGATTTGGTTAAGCGAATGCAACCTGGAGGTGATTTGCAAGACTCTTGGATGATGCTCGATCATGTGAAATGCGTGAAATCTTGGACAACTATGGCTTGCCATGTTTACGACTCCACTTACTGTAAAGTCATGACCATAGCCGTCTGCGATATGTAGTCAGAAGACGTGGCAGCCCAACAATTGTTCTGGCGGAATCTCAACGCGGTCTGCAACAGACACGAGCTACCCAATCCTAATTTCAAAGGATTCATGGCGGATAGCGCTCAGGCTAATTGGAATGATGTTCGAATAATTTACGGTACAGGCAACCCAGCCGTTCCTATGGAGTCTTGGGAAAGAACTTGTCTTTTTCATTGGGCTCAGTCGCTAGAAAAACATACAAAGGCAACATTCGGTCAGACCTCCACGATCAGCATCGAAGGCTTTGTAGGCAGTATAAGAATTCTATTTCGTTGGAGGTGGCGCAGTGCAGATACCTGGCGATCAGGGCGTGGTGGCTGTCCTCTGGGACAACAACCGATGATAGTCTCCCACGACTGGAGCTCTGGCTTGCTTTCTCGCATTTTCGATATCGACAGTGGGGAGGATTCATGGAGCTCGTAAGTATACTCACTAATTTCTATTCTATATTGCATCTATCTATGTTGCAAGATATAATCATACATAATAGTCTCTCTAAACTTTTTTTTCCCAGTAAAAGTAGAGAAAGTAAATGAAGTTCAATTTCATTCCTAGGACACTGCCGATATCGGCAATGCATCCTACCTTGGCCGACGTCCACACCTACGTCTGCCGTTGGTATTAAAGGGATCAATTTAAGCTCTGCCGATATCGGCAGTACATATCTGTTGACAGTGTTTTTGTCGTAGATTATCAATGTAGGGAATCCGAATCACAATCCTGACAACTTCAGCACTCTTGAGAGTCCTGAAGTTAACGTGATCACCACTACATTGGTGAAATGCTCTTCTATCTTTTGCCATAAGGTTTTTGCGATTCAATCTTACAGTGGGACCATACTTGACCATGTTTCTGTGCAAAATCTCACTGAAGCTAAACTAGCCGAGATGCCATCATGTAATTTAGCCGAGTCAGTTCACAACAAATGGATGCAGCAGTCGGAAAAAAGAGGGAATGACTTGTATGTTGCTGCAGTCGACAATATGGTTCGTGCTTTCATGCAGGTTGTTGCGTACTACCAATTCCTGAAGGGTGAGAAGTCAGGTACGGGTCCAGGAAAGGAAGAGTTGCGTCTTCGAACTGCTCATCGCACTGCCTGGCGTTCAGAAAATGCCAAGGTTCTTCATGCCGCCCTCGCCAACATGCCTGGTGCAGACGAATTCTGTATCCGCAATCCTCACCTTGAAGGAAAAGAAGAGTTTGTTTCGTTGAAGAGAAAGGCTGACCTTCCTCTGGGATCTGAATACGATTTGCATCGCCCGAATAAGATTAGCGTCTCTTGACCTAGGGGTAAGTCTCGTCGCATTGACCAAGTGATTGTTGACCTCACAGCTGAAGATCCTCTGTTGTCCTCAAGTCCATCTTCGGCAGCCCCTGCAGCCATTCATCGATCTCAGCCAACAACTTCATCCCGGGTTCAACATGTCAAGGTTGTACAGGAGACAGTTTGTAATGAGAATGAGTGGCACATTGCAAGGCTTCCTAAGACATCCGCGAGAAAATGTTTTGCTCTACAAGCCGGTACAAGGAAGAAGTGTGTCGCCACAATAGTGCAGAACAATCGACCAACAGCTGCCCCTACGTACACTGGTTTGATGGACAATTTCGGGAAGACTAGGCTGGAGAGACATCAATTCTTCTTCTGTGGTGATGACATTCAACGTTGTGTTATGGGCACACGTTGCAAGTGGGTTCAAAGTATGCCACCTCCTCCGCAGTTTTGGCCAGTTCAAATTGGCACTAACTTGTCCAAAACGGAGATACTTGCCTTTGAGAATGCGGGGTTCCGTCTTACTGAGCGTGAGGTTTTGTCCCCTTGGAAGTTGTTTGGAGAAGGCGTCTCTGTGAACATGGACGATTACCCACCTCCTTCAAGCCCTACGGAGCATCCAACCAAACGATATGGGAAAAACATTCGAAGAAATGATGCTGCTCCTAGTACTCGTCATCATAACAGCTGCGCCTCAGCTCTCTCCATATTGGGTAGAATCTGCACAATTTTGATGGTTCCGCCTCCAGCACTCGGCTGCATTCTGACTTTGGAGTCTCGAAATATTTCAACAGTATCCCGATATTTTGTAACAATCGGCCAGTTTCCAAGCTGCGACTGCCCATCTTTTACAGAGATGTCAAAGAAATCACTCGGCAAGCGCGGTTCATGGACTTACTGTAAGCACCTGTATTACATCTTCAACGTTGTATGTGGTTTAGACCCGGAGGTAGATGTGTTCATTCACGCACCTAGTTTCAGCTGGAATGAGATAAAGCAAATTGTTCAGATTCTGCTCCTTAAATACTATGGTGCATAACTGCAATTTGAATTTTGTTCTCCTTTCATCTTGTACAAAGTCAACCCTAAACCGTTTTGAAGGCGGTGAGACTAAAAGGGCCACCTCCACAATTTGTACTACACCTTGTCTATATCTAACTCTATAGTTGTAACAAATATGAGATAGAGGTGCTCTGCCAATTCTGATTATCCTCAGCGCTAAACCTACTATAATCTCATCCTTCCACTGATCTTCATCAATCTCTCGGTTTATCCTATCCCATAGTCATCAGAAACTCTTATTGTTCTCCCTAAACTCTCAAATTTACCAAGTTTGATGTCTGTCACCCTGCCGCATCACAGAATGTTTTACTCCTGAATGAACTAGTTTCTACTGGACTCCCATGACAACCCTAAACCGTTTATTCTAAGCCTATATCTTTCGCTATCCATCAGTCTCGCCCGAACCTACTTATCCTGATCTCCCACTCTTACGCAAAACTGATGTTTTGTCCTCCTAAACCATTAAGCCATGCATTGTATCCTTTCATCAAAACCTCGTATTTCTAAACTGTAATCCTATACCTCCCTCTCCGCCTCTGTTTCACTGTCCTTTTTTTTTTCATTGATCCTCGCTGAAGGGCTTTCCGTACTCAGGTATCCTATCTGCTTGTCACATATCCACGGCCATAGAACCATTCTTAGAAAATAATCAGCCAAATTCTGAATTTTAATCCTTCTCGCGTTTAATTTCTATACTGTCGTCCACGGTAATAGGTCCGTCCTTTCATTTCTTTCAACCTATGTCACAAACCAATAACCCATTCAACTTTCACTTTATCTGACCTTTTTCAAATGAAGCACAACATATTTCCCCACAACGCTCGCAACCGTAGGCTCGCAGCTCGCGGCTCGCAAAATTCCGCACGCAAAATAGCTTGGTCCATATGGTCTAGATAGAGTCCACCAGGGAACTTTTTCTCTAGACCGGAGAGGATGTTACTGGTGGTCACCTTGGTAGAGAAAGAGAGAAAAAGACTTACAAACAAAGAAGTTTGCACAAACAAGAGAAATCCAACATGGGCAAGAATCACCTTTGTTTTCCAACTCTTTGTTGCACCCGCAACCTCCGTCAATTTTTGTCTCTTGGAGCTTATAAGTATTCTTCCTGCCTTCTATATTTTACATTCCAACATATTCTTATCTAGTAATCTGAAGTATGTAATGACAATTGGAATGTCTTCGTAGGATCTCACGCTTCACAAAAGAGCAAATATATCTTCGTGCAACCTTGCTAAACAGTCCACAATAGTTGGCTCCAATAATCTGGAAACACAATGACATGTCTTTACATTGCAATAGTAGACAACCTCATCCATGACTTCATGCAGATCACATCGTATCGAGCATGGTTGAAGGGAGGCTGTTAGAAAAAGGTCCGGTCAAAGGGATATTTTAGCTGCGATCCGCAAAACGTTTAGGTGGCCCAAAACTCATAGCTGAGGCTATTAGGAACTTCCTTGGCATTGAGAATCTGTAGACAAGGACGGGCGGCCTAGAAGGTGCAGAGATTTTTGGATCCACTAAAGGAAAGCTTGACATGCCACCAAGATCTAGCCACGATTTCCACCGGCTCAAACCGATGAACTACTCTCTCCTCTGCAATGGCAAAATGGTGACTTTGGCGCACATTGAGGAGGTCCTCAGCGGACACGACTTTGGAGTGCAACACACAACATTTGTATTGGAATCAGAGTGTAATCCATCCAAGTGGCACATTGCCCACCTTCATAAGAAATCCACTAAAAAATGCCAACCATTGCAAGCTCACACTACGGAGTCGTGCAACACAAAAATTGTGCATGGGAGTCACATACCCAGCTTCTTCATATGGTGGTATGAAAAATGATTATAGATCTCCACAGAATGTTACTTCTGAGTTTTGGTGTTGTCCTGATGATAGTAGCCGGTGTGTTAAAGGATCAAAGAAACCGTTTGTGGTAGATTGGCGAGCAGTTCCAATGATGTGGCCTGTAAAACGTGGCATTAATTTAACACTGAAGGAGCCTAGAGGTACTAGCGTTGAAGGAAGCATGTTTCCAATTGCAGCAAAGTAGAGCTTTTTCTCCGCAAAGACAATTCCTAGTGTCTATGGATATGCCACTTCCGCAATCACATATCTCCACTCCACCAAATCCATATTCTTACCACACCTTCCGTCACAACTATGCGATTTGTAGAACAACGGATGCTCCCTCGATTGAACAACGCAACAAGTGGTCAAGCGCGGTTGTTATAAATAATTGCTACGTCTCCAACCTCTTTGCCATACCGTACGCAAGATGGGGATGCGTTATCACTCGTGTAACAAGGAAGGAGAAGTCCTACTGCGTGGCATTCTCGAATCTGCGAGGGTGTTCGCGCCTTGATTTTTTGAAGATGCAATCAAAGGCGTTGGAGAAGAAGGGGAAATGGATGTATTGCAAGCATGTATACTACGTCCTATAATACCTATGTAAGTTGGACTACCATAAGGACTTAAATAAGGACTTTAATGAAACGTAGATAGTAACCCTAGCACGGGAAGAAAAGAAGGCCTACTTAATAGAAAAAAATGTATGGCAGAAGTGACCATGGCTATAGGCTACTTCGTTAAATTAGTAATTTTTCCAATATATGTCTCCAAAATTTGCAATTCCACTAAAATTGCCCACATTTTCATATTTTTCCAAAAAAAACAACATTTTTTTTCCCAATTTCAAAGATTTTTATGCTCGTCGCTCATAAGATAGCGTCGTTGCACGATAACTTTAAACACTATAATCTATCCCATCAACCGTTGGATGTTGTGCAAATTTTCCCCAAAGTTCACGTCATAGTCAAAGTTCAATTTTGTAAGGTCGGATACAATAACTTTGTTTAGGCATTTTATTTCCATCAAAATTAGTTCAAAGAAAAAAATAGCACATTTCTTGGTTTTGGAGAAACATGACTTGGGCACTAAAGGGTTAATATGACAAGTTTGGGAAACCAAAAAAGTTTCACAATAGCATGGTGTCACATAATAGTTAATATGGCGTTTTGAACCTAAATGTTGTATTATTGAGGTTGTATTAAAATGCACAATAATAGATGTCTATAGGTTGCCAATAAATATTCTAGGAAGACGTTGTTTTTCACAAGAAAAAAGGTTGCCAAAGATTATCAATGAGAAGAAATGGTGCCAAAAAGCTATAAATTTGTACTCCTTAGGAAATGTTTTTACTCCTTATGTTTACGATGGTCCCCCTCCTTAAGTAGTATAGGTAGGTGTGCTTTCAATAAAAAATCTTCAAAAGTAAAAAGTTATAGCATTTCCAAAACAATTATTCTCGTTACACTAATGACCATTGTTTAGTGTAGGTGTCTAGAGCAAGAATGCTATCTTGTGAGCGGTGAGCGGCGAGCAGCGAGCGGCGAGCACTCATTTTTAGTGTTTCATTTGCAACAAAAAATTTCAAAATTTGAAAGGGACATCTAAGACCGTAGGTTATATATACATTTTTTGGACATGAAAAAAATACATGTAAAACATACATAATTAGAGTTTTGGAGAGATGGAAATCTGACTTGTTGAAGTTTAAATTGCAACAATTCTTCTAAAAAATGAGGGAAAATGCCTATGGCCGTGGGTTTAGTTTGGGGTACATGAACATGTTTTTACAAAACTAAATACATAGATAGAGAGAAAAAATATAAACCTATGGAAATATGAGAGCGATTAGTCCGTTTAGTTCATAATTATTCTACGATGGACTGTCTAGAATTTTTTGAAAAGTTAATAGGGTTTAAGATAGATGATACCCATCTGATGCGAAGCTTATACCCTTATAATTCAAAGGTGATATCCACGTGATACCTAGGTGATACCGATTGAGTCCAAACTACTTTGCATTGGAAAAATCAAATATGAAGAAAATGCATGTAGTTAAATACATGTAGACAGATGTTGTGGACATTGTATGGATCGAATAATAATAAAAACAAGAGTAACGACTTGGTAATTACGTTGGAGTTTTGGATTGTAGAAGGTTGTGGAAACCCCAAATAAGACACAATAGATTGACAATTGTAATGAAACTATCAAGAAACCAAACCCATGATGAAAAAGAAAACAACTACCAAAGTAGAGAGATCAAGATTCCTCTACGGAACAGTCATCCGAGCTATCCTCCTGGATACAAGGCGAACTACTATCCGATCCACTAGCGGCCGCCTCTCCATCTATGAACTGCTCTACGGCAGACCTACAACAGGCTACTTCTAAGACACTTAACGGAAATCGAAGTGCAGCCATCGCATCTGCAATACCTCTATCCCAAGGATTCATGTGAAATGAGCGCGGCGGACTCTTCACCTCCATCAATAAGCGTAATAGCACCCTCGACCGAGTCTTTGATGGAACGGCCATCAACGACGTCGTCCGACTGCATAAAAAATGTGTCATTTCATTATTAACTCAAAATATAATTAAACATTGTATACTAGTAAACATAATCTTTTATCAAAGGCACTGAACTTACTTACAAGTTCTCTTCCGAGCGGTCTTCACCTCCGTCTCGTTGTCATCAAGCTCCAATGGACGCTTGCGAGAGTTTTCTTGCACTGGCAGCGCTACTTCGGGCTCCACCTCTGAAGTGCAAGGAATCAAAGGCCGGAGGACCTCTTCTACCAAATCCGAGTCCTCCTCTAATGCCAGGATGCGGCGCTTGAGGGCCATGCAAGCCTTGATAGATGCTCTTGTACGACACAAAGTTTGAAATTGATAATTGCATTGAAAGAAAAGACAAATTTCATTGAATTGAAAGTAGTAAGAAAACAAACCAGTTGATGCTGTCAGGTCGAGGACGATGTCATTCTCCTCAGTGCAAAGGTCAATAAGAGCCTCCATGAGATTGGAGGACTTCTCCCGCGCTCCTCGCCATGGCTGGCTACTGGAACCTCTCATCGTCAGCGTCTCTTGTGTGATCAGATTGGTCAAATGACCATCTGAAGACAATTGGATCCCCTCCAACAACAATTCCATCCTGTCATTAAAAGAAAAAGGGATTGCTGGATCAAGCTTCCTTACATAGCACTTCACCATGAAGCATTTGTGAGTGCGCCCGGGATATCCTTCGTGCGAGAGAGACAAACCGTTAATGGCGACCCACTTTGTCTCTTCACGAAAGTCTGCCCACTCTGCCCAAGCATGAAGTTCATTCGATATGAACTTTGAGTCTGGGTAGAACACGATGAGTGGCGCCCCATCGCGAAGCAATGCCTCAGCCATCTCAAAACACCTGTGAATCCATGGAGATTCGTTCCTACCACCGCTAGATAGTTGGGTTGGAAGTTTGTTCCAAACCGGCACGTCAAAGCCGCCCTCAATTCCAGGGACTGGCAAATTCTCTGGGACGTCGAATAGAACCATGTCCACCAAACCGTCAGAGCAATCACTCCCATGATGGCGCCGCATCCGCGATCCAGAATGCGTCTTCATGAATTGGTGAATCTCACACCAAATTGGAGGGAGGTCATCCTCTTCAGCGATACTGTCAAAGAGGGTCATAATGCTAAGAGCACTCTGACAGAATACCTCCACTCCAACAACAGACTCGACATCCTCCACCACCAGAATGGAGTAGATAGTCTGCGAAGGCTTCGCGACAAAAGTGGAAGGCCGACTGCTAGCTGAAGGGGAAATGCCGGTCGTTGTCGCCATCCCAGCAGGGCGAGTAAACGCTACAACCCCCCCAAGCTGAGCAATTAGCTTCTCATGCCCATCCATCGCCACCAACGCCGCGAACTCCTTGTTTCTCTCTTTGGTCTCCTTCTTCAGTGCCTATGATGTCTCTCTCTCCACCCTCATCTCCTCCTTTTCTGCCGCCTTGGCCGCCTTCTCCGCAACCTTTGCCTTCTCTTGCTCTGAGAGTGTTGCGTCAAACGTGGGTGTTACTACAGTGACGGACGAAGGAAGCATGTCACCATCTCCTGAAGTGGCAGCTATAGAATCGCAGTCCCTACAAAGCTGAATTTCCTCTCCCGGGGGAGGATCGGCATCCGTCGACTCTAAGAACCAAGGACATTGTACCAAGTGGTGACGAGACAAGCGTCGCCTCTGCTGCTCGGTGAAAATGCAATCTGCAGAAGTAGGGTCCGTCCATACCTTGAAGCGGATTGGCAATTGACCCGGCTACAAGGCTCCTTTTGCAACGAGTTCCCTCCAGAAGTATCGAAGCACCGCCTGCTTCATGGTCTTCTCACAACCCTCCTGCTTCAGAAACTCCTCTGACTTAGAGAACACGCCCTTCCTCCCAACATGGTCCTTGAAAGACTTAGTCCACAACATAATGCTCCAAGCCTCCATCAAAGAACCAATATCTTCAATGGGATTGGGAAGCCCCTCTTTCTTCAGAACAACCTTGTCTTCTTCGAGGATCTTAGAAAATTTCTTTCCAGTTTCTTCCTCCAACTACCACATACAATAAAAATATAAGTGTGCAAGATATATTGAGCTAAATGATTGAAATTCAATACAAAATAGGCATTAGAAGAAGTCACTCCAGCCCGAAATGCAGCTTTATCAATCCATCCCCGAAGGCTCGTGTCTGAAGCCGGCGATTTTGGAAAGTTGTACTCCGCCCTACTGTGCTTGCTCATATTCCACCACTTACACCAGCGCCCCTTGAACCTCCCAGCCACTTTAGCGGTGCAAAAGAGTTGAAGCTTCTCAAGTGTCATCTCTGGCATAGTTTGGTAAATATCAAAATGACACATAACCTGAAGCACTTATAGACAATAAATTTGTCAAATACTAATAGACAATAAATGAAAGTATATGAAGAAGGAAAATACAATCAAATACAGAATCAGACTTGCAATTAACACACCTCTGTGAAAAACTCTTCGCCGTTTGTTGGATTTGCGATCGCCAACATCCTGGTGAAGGTAGTCTGACACGCCGTTTTCTTCTTCTGCACGGCCTCAGTGCAAAGTTTTACCAACTCAGCTGGACTACCAACACGATCAACTCCAACGCCAGTTACGAGGCCATCCTTGTAATTTCTTATACACTCCTCTTGGGTGGCAATAATCTCCCGCTGAAAAAACCAATGACAACAATTAATAGAAATAAGAGAAAAACATATTCTGAAATATGATTGAAAGGCAATCGAATTATAGGCTTGTATCGAATATGTACCTCAAACATGAGTTTCAAGAATGCATCATAGGTCATGTGATACCACTTCTTCATTGCCCTCCTCCCCCACTCGTGAACGCTTGCCTCGTAATCGTCATCGCTAATCAAGCCCTTGAGCTGGTCAAAGTCCAACAATCCAAAATGTTGGATCCTCTTCAACTCGTGTGATATGTGTTGGATTATATGATCTGCCTCCTTTTGCCTAGAAAATATATAACCACTAATTAGCATCTTAAGTGTAGATAATCCCACCAAAATATTCAATATGAACATGACATCAATGACAATGCACAATTGAGATTAAAACATGATATAGTGTTTAGTAGATACTACTTACTTGTTCAGATCTGTCATAGCATTCAGTAGAATATGACGGTTTGCCAGCGATGGCTCCAAAACAACCGCCCTCACTGGCGAATGATAGATGAAGTCGGTAGAGTGCATCTGGGAGATCAACTCCATCCATGCAATATGGCGGTGGTTTCCATCCCAGACAAAGAAATACTTGTCGGAGAACGCCTGCAACTCTGGCCGACTCTGCAACATCGCCTCGAATTTCTTATCCTCCTCCAACCATAGTGCAGACCACTTCGCACGCTCCGAGGGAAGCACCACCTGTTCCACTGATGAGAAATTCTTGACCGCCACGTAGAAGCAGGCAGAGCCGGGTCGATATCCCTTCACAAACTCCGCCTTCAACTTCTCCACGTCGGTCCTCAAAGGAAGTCGCACCTCTGTCATGGGGATCATGTGGCAAAGGGGAATGAGGAGCTCTTCACTTGAAGGATAAATCGAGGTCCGAAGAACCTCGGAAGCTGTCCCTCTGATGGACTTTTGCAACGCTTGCTCGGTCGATTTCATTCTTGACTCGGCCTCCAAATCAATCACCGGATGCTCCACCACTTGAATTTCAATGTCCATGCCATCACCCATGGACATAGAGCCGTGCTCAACATCTGCCATCTAAAACAAGGTAACGCACAAATTTACAGGGTCACATTTTAACTCTAAAATTTTCTAAAATTTTCAAGCAACAAGCACACGAGCATCATGAGCTTAGGTTCCTCACTCTAAGACCAGCTCAAATCAAGGCACAAACATATAAAGCATGACCTTGCAACATGAGATGAAATAAAAAACCAAGAATGAAACAAAAATTAGCAAAGAAAGAAAAAAAAACATATGACTAAACCTACCCTCGGATCTGAGGGTCCCATTTACACTCCTACAAATTATGAAATTCAAAAGCAGTATGCACACGAGCATGGCAAGCTTAGGTTCCTCACTCTAACTCCGGCTTGAATCAAGACACAAACATATTGAGCATGACCAAGCAACAAGAGATGAAAATAATAAACCAAAAATGAAGCAGAAATTAGCAAGGAAAAGAAAAGAAAATCAGATCACTGAACCTACCCTCGGATCCGAGGGTCGCATTCACAGTCACAAAAATTCTAAAATTCACAAGCAATATGCACACGAGCATGGCAAGCTTAGGTTCCTCTCTCTTACACCAATTTAAATCAAGACACAAACATATTGAGCATGACCAAGCAACAAGAGATGAAAATAATAAACCAAAAATGAAGCAGAAATTAGCAAGGAAAAGAAAAGAAAATCAGATCACTGAACCTACCCTCGGATCCGAGGGTCGCATTCACAGTCACAAAAATTCTAAAATTCACAAGCAATATGCACACAAGCATGGCAAGCTTAGGCTCCTCACTCTTACACCAGTTATAACCAAGACACAAACATATTGAGCATGACCAAGCAACAAGAGATGAAAATAAGAGACCGAAAATGAAACAGAAATTAGCAAGGAAAAAGAAAAAAATCAGATCATTGAACCTACCCTCGGATCCGAGGGTCGCATTCACAGTCACAAAAATTCTAAAATTCAGTTTGAAGTATGCACACGAGAAGAATTTCTTTTTTTTAAGAAAACAGGAATTGGGCGAGGAGAAAATCAGAAATTTGGAGGACTGAACCTACCCTCGGATCCGAGGGTCTAATTTTCACTCACAGAAATTCTGAAATTCAGTTTGAAAGTATGCACACGAGAAGAAAAAAAACTAACATGAAAACAGGAATTGGGCAAGGAGGAAAACAGAAATTCGGAGGACTGCACCTACCCTCGGATCCGAGGGTCATATTTTCACTCATAGGAATTCTGAAATTTAAAAGCAGCATACACACGAGTATTAAGTGGGTGCGTATCGACTAATTCTAATGCGTCGTTGTGTACAAAAATAACTTACTCTAATGATGCGATATATCCACACTTTCTAACCCTAGTGCAGCATAATGTTTTCAACGAGATGTAAGTGATTGCCGCACATCTTTGTGCGCTCTCAACCATGTAAACGTTACCCACGACCGGAAGCTGTTGTTTAAACAACAATCTAAACCGACGCGCAAATAGAGGATGGAGATCAGAGTTTCGAACCTGAACGGATTGCAAGCTTCGGCTGTATGCAGCTCCTTCCTCGTCCAACGCAGCTCCCTCCGTAACTCTCCGACTACCCGCACGCACTGCGCCCTGAACAAGAACCACCGAAAACGACAAAGTCAAAAATGTGCAACAAAATGAAACAACCGCGAAACACACGAAGCTCACACACATATACCGAATTGGAGTTTCTCCAGATATGAAAGCACAAGTCATGCTTTTGCAATTTTTTAGCTTTAACATGTGCCGAAAGCATCAAGTAAATATTTCCTCGAATTCTGAAGTCATCATGACATTCCCAAATTGTCGGATACACATAGAAATCCACATGCCCATCCGTCCTATTCGACAAAAAATACAACAATTTCCATTCAGAAATTTCACTAAAATTTATTATATTTAGTAATTTTTTCTCCGCCCCTACAATCCCCCTGGGGTGACGTCGAGACATTTAGGAATTTTCCTACCAAAACCAGTGGTGAACCCGATTGACACGTCATAGATGAATGCATCAATAAAATGCATAAAATGCATATATCGGAGGTAGTCTTAAGCAATGTTAATTAAATCTAATATATATAAGAATGCCATTATATGTAGCGTTTGTTAAGATGGTTTCAAGTTCAATAAGTATTAGCTGAACGATTAGAACTTTGATTCAATGCAAAAGTTAGATGTTTCAAACATACACTACATCTATATTCATGTCCAAAGATTTTACTCTCTAGATAAATCCTGACGAACTATGGATTGGTAATTAAGCGTCGTGCATTGTAATTTATAGGCCGATACATAACCTCAAACAACTTGCGAATGGATGCCATGAAACAAACCTGAGTCGATGGGGCCCATCCTGGATTCATCAGTGCTTCAGGACGCTCGTCCGCGCTTTCATAATGGCTCTCTATTGGAGTATCTGATGTCCGAGAGGGTGAACCATTCATGATCCTTGAGGAGTTTGGTGGATGTCCCTGGCTCCCGGAAACTTCTGTGGTCTCCATACTTTCACACTCGAATTCCTTAACCTTTTCGACTGCAACCTTACCCCTTTGCAACGAGCAATCTGAGGCACTGGATGTCTGACATTCACTCACCATATTGGCTTGTAAAGACTCTTCCTCCTCACTATCCCCATGAGAATGCTCAAATGGTGTAGTCACCTACACAACATAAAGAGATAGCAAAGTCATGCAATAACACCATTGAATTGAACTAAGTCGTGATATTCAAAATCATTTGGGCAGACCATTCAAAACATACATGAACCCTTGACTGGATTGGGTTAGCTCCTTCGTGGATACTAGTCAAATCCCTAAATCGCTCTGCCCATTCTGGTTCATCTACTTCCGTGTTTTGGGAAGCTAATAGTGCCCTCTGCTCTCGACGTTTCTTCTGTGCGCGCACTTGCTTAGGATTTGAAAACTTGGTAGATCTTCTACTCTGTCTAGCATTCTTAGTCATCCTCAATATTCAAAGCTAAACCGACTCCTCTATGCCTAAACATCACTCTCTCACAGAGAAGACCACAAACATATTGACGCTTCTACTACAAAGCAATGTTGACTAAGAATGCCCTTTCCTGTTATCTTCAGTACATGGTGGCGATTGTTTAGGCTATATTATTGGCTGTTGTCAGCCTTTAATTTGAATCGGAACTGCTATCTATTTATGATATGCCCATAATATTCTATCCTCCCACCATTCTAAACAGCGTATTTTTTGTATATAGGTTTGGATTCTTGAATAACGACAATACACATAGCATGATTAGATTGGGTGATCCTACAGCTTGAGGTGGCACATATATCAATATTCTATTTCACACCTGAGTTTTGAAAGCACCTCATCGTTGCAAACCCTGGACTATTGACCTACTCTGAGCACCCACATTTGGCACGGCCCTTTCCAAACATCTATTTAAACTAATGTTGTCAGCCTTAACTAAACTTGAAATTAGTTCTAGGTTGTTCCATTACTATAATCTCCCACCGCCGTCACAAGCCTCTTATCTTTGGATATTTACTGATAGTTTAGTGGATAACCACTGTACACGTCAAATACCAACTGTATGGTATACTCCGCCTTAGTTGGATCTACCTTTTTTATTTTATCATAAATTTTAAAATGTTTCCATTTTCATAGAGGCGCCGTCAAGGAGCGTGCATGGGCATCTGACAGAAGGCATTAAATAAACTCAGCCATTTATGAGCACGATGCGTTTCCGTACTCGGACGTCTTCACTCAGATGTTTAATCAACGAGTTGATATCGTTCAATATACAACCGCAATCATAATCCACATGCATTCCATATCCTATGTTGTGGAGAGCTCTTAACTATGGCGTCACTCACATCTCAGAATGGTGGTGTTCCGCTTGTCATGTCCGTTGGTGAAAATGGCACTGTTAATGTCCCGGAGGCAGTCCTCAGTAGTCGCTTTGGGTTTAGACTTGGAACCGTTCATGTTGAACAAGAGGTGTTTGATAGCTCAGGACTACTAGAACATTCTATATACCAAGTGAAAGATCAAGATGATTTAGGCTTTCTGTGGAATCTGTGTCGTGGTTCTTTTAAAGTATATGGTATTAGGGATACTCAAATGTCTGCTAATGCGTCCTGTGCAGTGATGATCCCTCCTTCCGATTCCGGTGATACGATACTCATGCCCGGTTTGGGCACACGGTCTAACCCAAGCGTGCAACTTCTAAGTGACACAGACGAGGACCTCTCTGATGTGAATTTGGGGGAATCATCGCACACTTTTAAGTCGCAAAACTCTACTTGTCCCGATGCGTCTATCCATACCCCAAGTAGGTCGCACATGTCTCCGTCTCTTTCCTTTAGAAAACCACCTGTCCATCCAAAATCTAAAAGTATCCGCAGTATCATTCCATATGTTTGCACGACCTGTTCTAGAAAGGGATCCCGTTCTGAGTTGACACACGTGGATTTCGACAGCATAGAGGTTTCACGTGTGAAGTATTTGCCTCCGTCTTACAACGGGGACATGATGTTTGAGTTGCCTCCACTTCCAGAAGGCATACCAACTCAGTTCAGAGGAGGACTGGATGGTATGAGCAAGCAACACGATGGTCACACATGGTGCAAGACAATGACTACGAATATCATGAACGATTTTGGCTTGACATACCGAAAGTCATCATGTACTGGCCATCTTCAATGTCCTAACCTTCATTGTGATTATAAGTGCAGGAATGAAGGTCGCACTAATCAAACGGAGTGGAGTGGTCTCGCCATTTCCCCCTGGCCTCTCAATGGCGCTCCGCACCATAAATCAACCTTGGCTTGTAAGGTTTGTCAAACCCCGCTTATTTGTCTAGCTCTATGTGATGCACGTATTTATTATGTGACGTGTACCGATTCAGAGCGCACCCGACTTGCCATTCATCTTGGTATTCACCAGCATCCCATCTCAAATGGAGTTGACCAAGCCGCAATGGACGTGATGCATGAGTGCGTTGCGAAGGAAGTCGAGCACACACCCAACGCCACTAATTCTGCAATCATTATGGCTGCCAGTAAGAATTACCTTTCCGATTACTTGATCCGTCCCGGATCGGGATCATCAAACCTTGAAGGAGCATCTATGGATGTTGTCTTCGATCAGTTCCAGACTCTATCATCCCCTAACATAAGGAATTTGGTGTCGACATGCAAGCGCTTCTACAGTGGTGGGAAGGGTGTCATGGACAACATCATGGAGCTAAAGGAGTCGTCCAAGTTTGTCTTCATCCACGAGAACAAGTTCCCGGGCCAATCTAGAGGTAAGGTGTTTATATTTAAAATGTCTGTGGATCGTCCTGGTAGCGGTGTTGATCTTGTTCGGCGGATGCAACCTGGTGGAGATCTCCAAGATTGTTGGTTGATGTTTGATCACGTAAAGCGGGTTAAAGACTGAACTACCATGGCATGCCATGTATACGACAGTAACTATTATAAAGTTATGACGATAGCTATGTGTGATATGCAATCGGAGGATGCTCAAGCACAACAGTTGTTTTGGGAGAACCTGAATGATATAATGTTGAATCACGGAGTGGAGAACACGAACTTCAAAGGGTTCATGGCTGATAGTGCCGGAGCAAATTGGCACACTGTTCGGCGAGTGTATGGCAATGGCGACAAGGACATCCCGATCGAAAACAAAGAACGGACTTGTTTATTCCATTGGACCAAGTGCCTTCAAGGAGCCACCACGAAGAGCATTCTACCAGCATTCCAAGATCAACACATTGCACTTTGTAGGATTTGGAAGAACGCGAGATCACAAGAAGAGGCTGAAGCACAATACAACGTCATTCGTGGATGGTGGATTTCATCTGGAGCCACTACCGAGAGCGGGCGTCGTGCGCTAGAAGATTGGATGGCTTTTTGGCATTTCCGATATAGACAATGGGGTGGAGCAATGCAACTAGTAAGTTCTCGCAATGCTGTTTATAAATATTCAAATTGTTGAAAAGTTATAAGTGAATGATGTACTGACCATTGCTGTATGATATCAGGACCTCACACCCGACGAGCGAGCTGACATGCCATCATGTAATCTTGCGGAGACAGTCCACAACCGCAGGCTTCAACAGTCTGGGAATACCATGACATGTTTATATGCGGCTACCGTGGATGACCTAATTCGGGCTTTCATGCAAATCACTTCGTATCGGGCATGGATCAATGGAGGCACCTCCGGGAAAGGTCCAGACAAAGGTACGCTTCGATTAAGATCTGTCCAACGTTCTGGTGATCCAAGACTCATTGCAGAAGCTGTGCGGAGTTTCCCGGGGACGGAGGATCTCTTGACAAAGACGGGCGGGCTCGAAGGAGCGGAGCATTTTGGGTCTACAAAACGCAAACTTGATATGCCACCCAGGTCCAGCCACGACTCCCACCGATTCGATACGGTGAACTATTCGATTCCACGTGATGGCAGAAGGGTGACGCGGGCGCGGATCAAAAAGGCCCTAAATGAACAAGGTTCCGGGGTCCGTCACACAACTGCAGTATTGGAATCGGAGTGTGATCCGTCAAAGTGGCACATTGGTCGACTTCCGCAGACCTCCCACCGAAAGTGCCAAGCATTGCAAGCACACCGGTGAGAGGTGTGACGCTAGAGTTGGGCATGGGAGTCAGGGAACACCTGCCCCGACATATATTGGCATGAAGAAGGAATTCAGGTCGCCCCGAAATACTACTGTCGAGTTCTGGTTTTGTGCTGATGATATTAGCCGATGCGTGATGGGTTCCAAGAAATCGTTTGTAGTAGACTGGCCATCAGTCTCAATGACATGGCCAGTAAAGCTTGGCACGAACCTAACGATGCAAGAAGTTTTATCGTTAGAAGAAGGAGGTTTTCAGTTAGAGCAACGTGGAACTTTGCCGCCTCGTAGACAGTTTCAGGTAACTATGAGCATGCCTCTACCGCGATCGAACTTCCCGCTTCCAGAGAATCCGGACTCGTACCATACTTTCCGCAACGGCTACCAGATTCGCCGAAGTTCAGATGTACCTTCCGTGGAACACCGAAACAAGTGGTCAAGCGCAACGTTGATGAAGAATTGCTACGTTACGAATGTCACCGCCATGCCGTATCCGGGATTTGGATGCGTCATCACTCTTCTAACGGAGAAGGAGAATTTGTATTGCATAACCTTCACAGACTACCCGGCGTGTACATGTCCAGACTTCCTGAAGATGTCAGTGGAGGCGTTGGGGAAGAAAGGGCAATGGAAGTATTGCAAGCATGTGTATTACATTTTACGCTATTTATGTAAGATGGACTACAAGGAGGACTTATTCATGCATGCCCCAAGCTACAGCTTTAACAAGGTCATGCGCATTTCTAGAGCTTGCAAATATTGCCGAGCAAGCATGAAAATCGTAGTGAAGTATCTTCTGAATAGTATTTGTATTTTGCAGTAGCTCGTATTTGAACATGTGAAATTGGTCTTGCTTGTCACGAGGATGGCTAATAGTCAATGCATGAGTGAATTTCTCACTCGTACTTCTCTTCAATATACTAATTTATGTTACAATGTATCATTCTTTTTGATACATTATTTTAACCGACTTGAGAGGCGCTATGTTAGCAACATGCAGAAGTTATGTCATGTATTGGCAGCATATAATATCATCAAATTTGAACCACGCCTAACTCCAATTAGAGAGATGCAGTATGTTAAACCAATAGACGATAGTTTAGAATCTAATATTAGAACATTAAAATATTATTTGTTCCAAACACTGTGTAATATAGCTATCACGATGAAATTATATGACTCCACATCCCCTACTGTTGGACTTCACATTCATTGTAAGTTTTATAAAATTTCATTCAAATTTTTTATTTGATTGTGGACTCTGTAATTTTAAGGTTTTAATAAATGGAAATAAAACCGCAAGTTGATAGTCCTTGACATGAGCGACGAAAGGAATTTGGTAAAAATGTCCATGGTTAGAGATTCCACGGCTATAGGGTACATTCTAAGTTTAGAAAATTCTTCGAATTTTCCACGCAAAGTTTGAGAGACTCATCATTATTTTCCAAAAAAAAAAGTTTTGCTATAAAAAAACAACTTTTTTTTCCCGTTTTCAGACTATTTTCTGCTCGCCGCTCGCCGCTCACCGCTCACAAGATAGCGTCGCTGGTGTCTAGAGCCACCACTAGATTAGCTCATGAATTGGTAGAAATTAGAATCTTGCGGCAAAATTGAAATAACCATATAACTAAATATAATATAATACAAATTTGTAAGCATATATCAATAAATTAGCAAATCTTGAAGCGGAATAATGTGGTGTTGCCTTAGAATATAAGACTTGGGGGTCTCCTATTTACCCCTAAAGGACCAAGGCATATCAGAGGAATTTCTACATTATTTATTAAAAAGTGCCAAGATGAACTTTTTAGAGATGTAACAATAAGATCCTCTTTTACACTTATATAAGATGTTGTTGTAAAAGAATTGTGAATTTTGACCGTATGAATTGAAAGATAATTACAGTCAAAGTAAAAAATCTTATCTCTTAAACAGACACCTCGTCCTTTTGGAGTTAATAGAGGATGACTTACTGGGAATAGTGGCCTAGGGTCAAATTTATCTTTGGGATGTTGATTACTGTGAGAGACAGTGGCGTGGATAAAGTTTTGGATTGGCTTGGATAAAGTTTAGGGTGGCTTGGATGAAGTTTAGGGTTGGCTTGGGTGAAGTTTAGGGTATGCAGCTTTATCCACCTAAAGTGGAAGAATTATAGGAGGGCAAAGAAAAAGAAATCCACTTCCGAAGGGGACCTGTGTGAATATGGTGTTTGTTCATTCTCTTTACTAAGCCTATGGCCACAAAACAAAGGTTGGTGTAATAGAAATATTACTTCCCTCTTTCAAGGGTGCACACTTTACTACACAAAGTGCTTCCCTAGGGCCTACACTAAGTGCCTTAGAGACAACCAACTTGTAGGAGGGCATTACTATGTGCAGCCCAACCCATTTAGTTACGAAATTGATCTACAATTGAGGTGACTCTAACCCATAGGGCACACTAAAATACCTCCATGGTACTAACTGAAGTTCCTTTTTATTCCATAAAATCTCTTTCACTTGTGAGCTACCGGATTTTCAACATCATTGCTGACTCGGTTTGGGCTCTCAGTCTTTATGGACTTCAAGCCAAAGTCAAAAACTAAAACCAAGAATGATGCCCTTGCGAATCACAAAATGTTTGGCTCTAAACAAGTGCAAGCATTGAGACACTTCAAATTTCAATGCTGAAAATAATGCTTTTCAATTTGAAGAAAATTACATAAACTCACCAGAGACATTATACTAGTCATGCTGGTGAAGCTTGTAATCTTTTCACAAACAACTTTCGTCCATAATGATGCATCCTAAACAACTGCTTTTTGTCAGAATCAAGTTGTTTTTGGCCAACATGAGATGCATGCGCAGTCGCCGAACTCATGCACAGACACTTTACAGACATCTCTTTAAAGACTATAATGTGAGTAAAAAATCATACACAGAACCTGCACAAGTTATTGTCACAAGGTATGATGCAACAGACTTACCATGATATTATGAGCCTCTGTCATGAAGACGAGGAGGGATTATGGGGTGTGATTCATCGTTTGGAGGCGGAGTACTGGAGCGGCACGGCGTCGTGTTGGGGCGTGGCGGCGGGCGACACGAGACTTCCTGCCCCAACGGGGCGGATGACGTGCTGGAGCTGGGAGTGGTGGCGCGTGAGCTGGCGCTTCTTGTGGGTGCGGTACTGCGTGAGCTTGGAGCGCACGAAGGGGCTCAGGTTCTCGCTCAGCTTGATGCACACGAAGAATATGAGGCGGTACGCGAAGATCATGCCCCCCAGCACCGCGAGGTCCTCCCACTTGCCCAGCGCCGACTTGATGCCGTACATCTCGCGGATCACGTACCAGCCCGGGATGCGCGACCCGATCTTCTTCCCGTCCAGCACGTAGTTTTCGAATATCAGCCCCTCGAACTCGTTCAGGTACATTCCCTGATTTTGCACACCAGTCAAATATTACTCACATCGTCGAACTCTTAGAAAATCTCTGTTCACTAACAACTCTTGGCGTCCAACTTATACGTTTGTTTCGAATGAGTCATTCCGGACAATTGATGTTTGTGGCTTAAGGAGCTACATGAGCCTTGAGGTGGTTTTGCGCTGTACTGGATCATGGTCTCTATGTGGGCTCTTGAAACTTAGTACAGTCTATAAAGCCACAAACTCATACGGAAGGTCGCACTGTGGACTGGTGAGCTATCTAACATAGCCTTCAATCGTTTTGCATGTAAAGAATGGGAGACAATTCCTTGTTTTTGCAGAAACAAGTGTTGGTTATGACATTCAGCTTCTTGTGAATATGCATATGGGTGTGATCCAATGGGATTAAGCACACGAGTTCATCCTGGAAGTGGTGAAATTGTACCTGAAGCGCATACATATCGAATCCAATATAGGAGAGGGGATACCGCCAGACCGGCTTTGGGAGGTCGTCAACCAGCCTGAAGAAGCCTGCAACTAACATGAAGATGCCCTGTTTCATGACCCCAACCCAATGTCAGATAAAATACTAGACATTCTCTTAAAGGTTAGTAATCAAATGGCCAGAATCAGGAGTTTGATGAAAACTGCCAACAAACTAACAGAAAATTACAGACGTAATTTCTTCTACTGTTGCGCTAAATTATCACATTCAGGAGCAGATATATATACAAAAATCCGGCACCTCAACTCGCAGCCACTTCACAGATATCTCGATTACATGCACATAAGATAAGAAAGCTGAAGACGTGCTTCACGAGAAGGGTTTTGACCTGGATTCCTGCGCCGGTGATGATGCCCATGAGGAAGTTGGGCACCAGGCTTGCAACGGCCATCATGAGGCTCTCCACGATGGCCACCTGGGTGAAGAGCGAGAGGACGAAGTAGACGAAGTGATCGAAGCCCGAGTGCAAGCCCGCCATGTAGTACACGATGACGCTGGAAACCAGAGCGATCAGAAACAGGAACGGAACGGACGACAGCGTGTTGCCCACCACAAACGCCAGCACTCCGTAGTGCCCGTTCAGCCTCTCTCGGTGAAAAACCTGCACAAAAACATGCGAATCCATGTGAGAAATCAACACAACACAAACTCAAGCGCTCTGTCACAAAACAATTCTGGTATCTAAAAATAAGTCGTTCTGGTTGAGAGTTGTTTGTGAGCAGTTGTAATAGTTCAAGTTTGTAAAAGCATATTCTGATCCTTACCTTCATATCCTCCACAAAGGATGGGAAGCCTCCGATGGACATGAAGGTCAAGAAACCACCCACATAGGCAATGCAACCTGCTCTTCCCTGTCAATGAATCAACATATGAAAAGCTATTAAACATGACTACTTCAAACCTTCTCTTCAATCCTGGGCAGTATTGGCACTTCTGAGAAAAAAATTCTACATGCCAATCCTAAGTGCTATTCAAACATTTTAGATGTTGTGATACCAGTTGGGTAACCTGTTCGATACATCACATGAGTGGGAAATTTAATACAAATTATAACACAATTGGCCAATAGCCACGTAACTTTATATGAAAAAGGAGGCATCATATTACCAGAATGCCGCTGTAGGAGTGGTCGAGTTTGAAGTAGATGGATCCCAGGCAGAGTGAGAGGACGATGTAAATGACGAGGCGGAGCCAGTAGTATCCTATGTCGCGGCTCATGTTCACGAACGAGCGACGCGTGAGAGTCAAGCACTGCTTGCTAAAACTGGCCTGGCTTCCCCCAGATTCCAGAACCGTCCCTTGCTGGCAACAGTGTCAACGAGCAACATGATTAAGGCCATGCACAGCAGCACTTATAATTTGCCAGATGAGCAGCAGGAGTAGTCAAGTTTCGCACCATTTGGAGAATTTCGTGGATTCGCGCCATGGTTCCCATGGCGTACTCGCTGTTCTGATACGCGTCGCTGAGTATCCTCACCACCTGGTGTGTGCTCATCTTGTCTATGATATCTACGCTCCCCAAATCCTGCACCAGTCAATCCAAGCAACCGTCATGTAAATGAAAATCTATGTGCATGTGCAATCTAAGACAGCGCAAGTATTGCGGCGACGGACAGAGACACATGACTCTTGCGAAATACATCACGAGATATGCCCACCCTGATCTTGAAGGAGCCTTTGAGGTTGGACTTGACTTTGTCGAAATCCGCGTTGACGGCACGCAAAAAATGATCCGAGGGATTCCGTAGTGAGGGGCACGGGAATCCAGCCGCTGTGAAGTGCTAAGATAACCATCCACATACAGAAACACAAATATCAAATCAGTTTATGTTTTGCCTAATTCATTCATACCTTGTAAATGAGGCAGAGCCGCAGATTTGCTATGGTGGTGGTATACCTCAATGGCACTGCTGGCCTCACCGAAATAGATGAGCTTGCCACCGGAGAGGAGTGTCAAGTAGTCGAATAGTTCGAACACCTCACTGCTCGGCTGGTGGATGGACGCAATGATGGTGCGTCCGTCTCGCGCCAAGTTCCGTAACGTTGTAATCACAAAAAACGCTGCAGCACTGCACAGAGCAGGGTACGTTCACGTGAGAAGTCTAGATTCAAGGTGCCCTTGAGAAGTGGGCATGGGATTTTTCCAACCTGTCCAATCCACTCGTGGGCTCGTCGAGGAAGAGCAGGCGGGGGCGCGTGAGAATCTCCAAAGCGATGCTCAGCCGTCGCTTCTCGCCGCCGCTCAGCCCGCGCATGTGCCAATTTCCCACGGGCGTGTTGCGGCAGTCGTACAGGCCCATCTCCTGGATAGTGCTGTCCACGATGGCCTTCTTCTCCGCGCGCGAGACGCTCCCGGGCAGCCGCAGGCTCGCCGAGTAGTAGATCGACTCGCGCACCGTCAGTGTGCCGATCAGGTCGTCCGTTTGCGTCACGTACGCCTGCATGGCGATCAACAAACCATCAATCAGTCACGTTCATATTTAACTTTGAGCCAAAATATTCCCGAGTAGAAATAATTACGGCCCAAATTTCTAACTTTGATCAAATGATCTCTAATACTTGTCCATCCTCACCGCCGTTCCGTATGACAGCGTCGTTTTGCGGCGACCGTTGAGCAGAACTTGTCCAGTTTGAGTTGCATTTTGTGCTAGTCTTCCTGTACACTCACAACAAAACAGGCGAGTAAGTACTATGTATCACCCCGCAGGCCAGAAGTATGCCCACCTTACCCTCGAAATACAAACTGATAATTAACATGCCCTCGTGAAGAATTCATTACCTGCTAATGTATCTAGCATTGTGGATTTTCCCGACCCGGATGGACCCATAATAGCCATCAACGACCCTGGCTCCGCATAGCCTGACAATAGTCCAACCAGTCCATGACAGAAAGTTCAACAGTATCCATCTTTAGAAAACCAAATCATACCAACAAACGGAAGTAGTTGATTCACGCAGATGGAGTACTGGCTAAACATGTAATTTTCTTGTGCTTTTTACAACGTTGAGCGCCTCAGTAGCAACCGGGTGTCAGACCAGTATCACATGGATATCAGTCATTGAAGAAATGAACTGATGAGGATTCCTAGTGGCTAGTACCTGACAATCCTTGGAGAATGGCCTGCTTGGATCCGCCAGTGTGGATGGTGACCCACAAGTCCACCCAAGTCAACCGGGCGGAGGTGTCGCCCACCTTCTCGGTGTTGGTCCTGTCGCGCCATAGCGTCTCGCTTAGCGGGCTCATTCCGGGCATGGCGCCAAGCGTCGGCTGCTTCCCGCCATGGTAGTGGAGCGATCTAGTCTCATTGGAGCCCGCCATCAGTCAGTAGTACTTACCTGCAGCATTAATTCCACTTTCCAAAGTCACCACTGTCCTTGACACTAGTCATTATAAGATCGGGATAGGACGGTACCATGCCGTTAAGATCCAAAGAGGGCATTGATATGGAAGCATTCGATCGGAGGTAACCGGTCGCTGTCTGACACTGCAACCATCGTACACTGCATTCAAACTGTTCTTTTCCGATCTAATGAGGCCTGCACTCTCTCATGGCACCCACATGCTTCACCTCTCAATGGCCACGCAGACAACAATCTTATGAAACCTCAAAGTAATAGCACCGATGCTTAGTATAACGTGGCAACACCTTAAGAACTTCGAACGACGAAGCCACCAAAGTATGCATGTCTCGAACTATAACGCAATAATGCACCCTGATTACTGAGAAACCTTATAATGCTAAGGTTTGGAAGCGAGACGGGTGCCTCGAGAGTCAGTTGTAACTCATCTAATGGGAGGAACTATGCGCTTCGCAACAGAAGAAAACCGCACCAGATGATTTTACCTCAGTAGGAATAATATACTCAGCCACCACCTGGACTTCTAAACCGGTAGAAGAACGCCGAAGACGTTCCGCATCAACAAGCTTCCGCTGTTCCTGGCCCTACATGAGCCCACTTCCCAGACAACTGAAGAAGAAGAAGAAGAAGAAGAAGAAGAAGAAGAAGAGGTGGAAGTGCACATCAGTCTCGGGTAGTGCGTAACTGCACCAACAGTAACAGCAATGGAGGGAGTTGAAGAGCGAGGACTCGAGCAATGAGCGAAGGGAGGAAGTGGGAGCAGCTCCTTAAGGTAGGCAGGGCAGCAAGAAAGAGACAAGGTAGTTGAAGGGGGTCTTAATGGCAGCCCATTATACATCGCCTGCATGGCAGAACATCACTCCTTTCATGGGAACCTTCAGGTGGACTGTCGAGTGCTAGTCATGAATAGCGCAAGTAACTGACTCAGGTTTAAAGGGTGTTAGTAGTCGGTGACACAGTGTTGAGAAAGTGCGGTTTTGCACCTAAAATAGTGGAAGATGTAGAAATGACATGGTGGATGACAAGTTGGATGAAAATCTCAGCTAGTTGACATGGTTGTCACATTGGATAAGTTACTAAGGTTGGATGACCTATAACCACCACGAACCCCAGCACGGACAAGCTAAAGTGGACCAAAACCACCACAGATCCACCCCATTTCCGAAATTTTAGGAAGTCAGATATAATTGGGTGACAGTTCATGATTGGTTCAAAGCTACCGGTTTTTAGTCAATGCAGAAGTGGTTATTAGTACAACTTAGTGTGGAAATAGAGAGTTTTGTATGTCGAGGAATGGGTCACGGCTTACTATCCACTTTAAAAATTTGTAGCAATTTCAATATGAAGAAATAAATGGTCATGACAATTGCAATATTCATGAATTCCTATTTTGAATTCCCAAAAAATGTCTTACCACGTATACAAATGCTATAAATAGGTCAACAATCTTAAGTTGGTGGTTATAGGTCATCCAACCTTATTCATGTCTTGTCCCATTGGACACATCCAGTTTCTCATATGTATGTCTCAAGTTGATAGAACCTGTCCAATGGACAAGTGATGAATAGTAATTTGTCCAATGTGACAACCTACCAGGTAGAGTAGAGGTAAGGCGGAGGTTTCAGTTTAGTGGAGGGGATATTTGTATTTTTCAAATCTTCTTAAAATGAACATTCTATTGAATAAGATCTACAAATCACCGTAGGTAGGTGAGAGGTACCAATTTGAGCCTTGAAGAGGCACATAAGTTATTTGTCACAAAGTCAATATTTTTGGAGGTATGGCTGCTGCCTGCCACAACAAACATTTATTGCAACAAATAGTCAATATCTTAATTGAAATCAAAACTATAGCCATTAGATCAAACCTTGACCAAAATTATGAACTCTAAAAGAAAAATGCCATGTAGATCAAGCCATGGTTCACAAACTGATATTCCTAAATGTGGGTTTACGTCATTCGTTTTCAAGAATTCAAAATAAACGCAATTAGAATGAAACTCAAGAAAAATGCCCTACAAATAAAGCCTGTTAATCCAAGTTCAAACCCTCAAAAACAAAACCATGTTCTTGATGTTGGACGTCGTCCTAAACTCGTCTCCAAACATCTTCGTTAATCAAGGAACCGATCCCTAAACCACACCATCAATCCCATTCTCCAATCTAACAATCTCAAACAAAAATAAATAGTCACTGCCAATTTGAAACGCAACTGAAGAATACAATTATTTCTAAACCAATTCATTCTAAGTCAAGCACAAACTTAAGCTCCATAAGCCACCCTGTCACTAAAACATACAAGATTTTCTTCAAGCCCTAGCTAGGATGGGGCGCTTTGTCGTGGAGCCACACTTCTGCAGGACCTCAAGCTTAGGGTTGATCTGCATGGCAACGAAATCAGTCTTCATTCATAAATTCAAGGTCCGTGAGGTAGTGTTTTTAATCTCGATGCTGACTTGCTTCACCATGTTCCTAGCAGCCGTTGTGAAGCTCTCGCGGTTCCCATAGGTGCACCTCGCCTCTCACCTCCATGATGGTTCCCAAGTTCACTCTCTCTGGTGATCGCCGTGGATGTCGGAGCTGAGCTCCAGCATTACAGGGGCTTCTTGATCATCAACTAGTTCCTCCCTCCACGCGTCCTGCAATGTTTTAACATCCAAGAAGAAGAAGAACTCCGGGTTCCAAAGGAAGCTGCCATGAAAAGAACGTATGTTCGTTCCACTTACTAAAACGATGCCTACTGGACAAAGAATTAGCAAGATGGAACTACGTCCCCCTTTCGAGGGTAGACTACTTTTGACATCCATAGACACCTCGTCGGATGGCACCGTCTCCAATCTAATGATGCTAGGATCTACTCCTTTCTTCGTCGACAACAAATTCACCAACCGGCGAGCGCATGAAGGAGAGCCGTGAGTGCGCGTCGTGCATCACCAAGGCGGAGACCTCCCGTTACTATGCAAGGAGATTATCTACGCGCCTACGCTTGCTACTTGTCTACTCGATGCCTACCGTTGTTGTTGTTGGATTCGCAATGAAGATGGTGAGGGTGGCATTGTAGATTTGGAGGAGACATCATGATTAGCCGCAAAAATCTCGCTCACACAAAAATTCAAATCCATCAACTCACCCTCTCGGATGTCACATGGAAATAGCTAATGAGCAGGCAAACAGTGGTTGTAGTGCAAATGCCTTCATCTGTACCACACCTAACAGCAACGAATGAAAATGACTCAACCTAACTCTCAGTTAACAAGTGTAAATAGGCCTCCGAGTTTCGAGATATTATGATAATAGGGACCACAAGTGGCAGATACATAAGGTAAGCCTCTCCATAACTAGCAAAAATCCATAGCCAAGGCCTATAAAATTGGGGTATATCCAACCCTCTTCCATCCCATTACAACCAATTGAGCTCCAAATGGCGGTTTGCTACTAGTCAAGACCCTTACTTTTGGTCGTTGGTTAAAGGAAAGTACCTATTGCTGGCCACCCACTAAACATGGTTGCACAGTTTGAAAATTCATAACTAATTCAGTTTTCATCGAAAAAATATGAAATCAGTTGGATTAGAATTTTAATTCTATTGGCTATCATTGAAAAATAATAGTATAATTATCTCCTCTCTCCATAGATGCACATTCCTTAACTTGTCGGTTTGAGGGGGGCTTACCTTATCTGTAAGTGCGAGAAGACCCTCACTCATAGCATTATTTAGCAATCAAAAGCGACAAAATAGCTTCTTCAACTGCAGGGTTTGAACCTACGTGGGGAAACCCCAACAGATTTCAAGTCTGTCGCCTTAACCACTCGGCTAAGGCCCAAATTGAGAGCGAAGTTGGGGCATGGGGAGAATCGAACTCCCGACCTCTCGCACCCGAAGCGAGAATCATACCACTAGACCTTAAAAGCCCAATATGCGAAATTAAAAAACGACGGAATACATCATCGCACAAGGCCAAAAATAGACACCGACACAGAGCCCAAGCACACAACGAGCCACAGGCAACAACAAGAGAGCAAAAATCTATCCATCGGGAAGGAAACACAAAACACCACCCGGAGGATCAACCAAGAAACCCAAACATAGAAGCAAGCAAGGGCAACCAAAAAACTCAAAGTTTAGTCCGGCTGAAGAGGAAAGTCATTTAAGCCCAAAGAGGCGAACAAGTAAAGAGACAAAGCATCAATGTGCACATCCCTCAAAGAAGAACTCCTTTGACGATGTGGTGCCACGGCCCACCACCTCAGCCATGCGCCGGCGATCCACCAACAAACCCACCAGACTCTTGTCTCTCCCCACGGCTTCGAGGGAGACCCACAAACTTGTCCACGACGCTTCTATCTCTAGTGACCGGCACAAGAGCTTGCACAAAAGGCTTGCCCCCAGCCTCATGAGCACCAGAAGAAGAGCCGCCATCCCCCATAGGAGTCCACGGAAGCGATCCGGACAGCTGAATAGGTGGCCGGAAGCTTCCATCACTTGGAGTCAAAGAAGCGATGAAGGAAGCGCAGAAACGCGACGCCAACGCCCTGTAATTTTGATCACCTCTAGTCTAAGCCCAAAAATCCGCTTGATCTCGCAAATCTTCCTCCTACTGCAAGGAGTCGGAAAGATCCAAGAGCTCCTCCTCCGAACTCTCCGCTTCGACTTTAAGCTCCATATCCGCAATTATCTCTTCAATGATCACCTCAGCAAGCCGCTTTGCCTCCGCATGGCCCATCATATCCTCCGCAAGTTGCGCCAGGACACCCTCTAAATCCCCACCCGAGTTACCCGCAGGACTACCAGGATAGCCCGGTTGGGAGAGCCCGGCTTTAAAAGCCCTACATCTGAATGCTAAATTCCTCGGGAGGAATTCCCGATGGGGCACAACATTCCAGCTGAGAGTACCTTTGAAGGAACAAAAGACACTTCCCTGGCTCCAAGCTGAAATAAAGTCGTCCTCCTTCCGTTGTTGCTTGGTCGACTTGAATTTTTGTCCGAAGTACCTCGTGAGCTCCTTCCACGCTCCCATACCTGCCTGAATCGTTTGTTGCCAAGCTTTGAACAAAGCCACCCCCATGTGGAATTCTCCCTCCCACAACTCAAACGCTCATTTTTGGCACCATATTTGCCAAATTACACAATATCGGAGGACGTCCCACGGTGTCTTATTTGAGGAAGGGACATCTGGACTTCCTGGTGTCTCAAGAAACCCTGAAATCGCCTCCCACCAAGATCCGAGCCTTGGACTTAATCCCGCCAATTGGCACATCCTCCTAACCATTGCCCACACCCCATCGACCGTTGGGCACAGAAAGAAGGCGTGTTCGGAAGTCTCCTGAACCCCCTGGGAACACAAGGCACAAATCTCATCGTTGTTTGGCATTTTTTTGCCAAACGCCATGCCACAAGTGGAAGCCCCTCCTGTGCGGTAAGCCATACCATTGTTGACACCTTTCGCGGGATCCACTCATTCCAGAGGTCCGTGTAGAATGCTGAGATTTGTGCAGCTGTATAACCACGCTCTTGCATCTGGATTGTAAACTTCGGCGATCGTCTCTGGAAGGTGTTTAAGATTTTATAACCTCTATTTGTGGTGTACAAGAAAATTCCCCCGCTTATAAATCCCGATAGGATTCTACTCTCATTCCTTCAGGTCCAGCTCCAAGTCTTTCACCTTCCCATTGTTAAATGTAAACAACTGCCAATCTCCTGGAGGAGGCTCCACTGGATTGAAAGCAATAAATCCATCATTCGGACTTTTTGACAGCGTCCTTGTCCTCGAGAGCGGCCATGCCGATAAGGGAACTGGATTTCCGTCCGAGACGAGCTTCAATTCATCCAAATATAGTTGCCGCTGATAAATGTTCGCCGATATTCGTCCATCCTCCACCGCGGATATGTATTAAAACTCTTGTAGCTCCCCCAGAAAGACCACCTCTGTAGTCCACCATTCCTTCTCCTTGAGCGCTTCCGCTTGATCTGGCCTCCACGGGATCGATTGGAGAACTTTTGAACGCAAGGCTTGGATGTTACAGGATCCCGTTAACCTTTGCAACTCATGTTCATTATTCCATCGGGATTCATCTGGTTTCGAGAGATGTTTGACTCTGAGGACCTTTTTAAGCGACGAGCGTTTTAAAATCCTTGGCTTGGCCTCTCCTCATGAAACCCCCAGTGCGTTCTTGATATGGGGATTGAGAAATAGCGACTGCCGAAGAACTTCATTGTTTAGAACTGGTGGTTGTTTGGACACCCCAGGTCTCACCTGCAACCATGCCGACCAAATGCCTCTCCAGAGAGAGAAGCCCTGGTTAGTTGCGACTTTCGCCGTGAGGAGCCACTCGGACGAGCTCGCCCACACACCATCCGCCTTGAGTTGCAACTGACATACACGATGTCGAAGAAGGACTTTCGAGGGTTCCGGACTAGGGGAAAGTCCCCTGACCACCAACTTTGCGAGAAGCGCCGAGGCCTGAGCAAAAGGGTCGAAGACCTTCACACCACCTAAGGCCATCAAGAGGACTGCGGAGCCCCAAGCCACTCTTGCCCTCGCATTCTTAGAAGGTTCACCCCCCCAAACGTAATTCCTCACCAGCGCTCTTGTCTTATTGAAAATACCCCTGTCGACGTCCGCCCTGCTTGCTAGGTACCAAATTGAAGCGAAAACCACCTGGTTGCTGACAAGAATCCTAGCAGCCATGGACAACGGTTTGTTAGACCAAATTGTCAGCTTCCCCCGCACCTGTTGAAGAATCTTATTGTTTTTCTCCCACTGCGACATATTGAAACCGACCGGAAAACCAAGATTAATCGTTGTCAAGCCTGGCTCTAACCACCGCAAGGTCCTTTCCTTGCCGAACATCTAGTCCCTCAGATTCTTTGAGGCCCAGATCGCTAGCAATTTCTCCCCACTTAGCGACGCTTTCCTTCGCAGTATAGATCAATCACTGTGAAGGCTCGCTCTAAGTTCGCACACTACCCCAACAGGTACAACGATGAGTCATCTGCAAAGAATGAGTCTCGAACAACCGTGTTGTCAAGCAGTTTGAACCCGTCGAAAGCAAACTCTAGGTCGTTGAGCATCAAACCGAGGACCTTATGGACGAAAAGGTACAAATAAGGCGCTATCAGGCAGCCCTGTCTAACTCCCTTTTCCATTTCAAACTCTTTGTTGGCTTGCCCATTCACCAGTACTGAGGTACGAGCTCCTTTGTAGAAGGCCGCCGTTCGTTCCACCCATTCCGCTGCAAATCCCATCTTCAGCATAACTTCCTGGAGAAAAGTCCAGTTAACTTTATCATAGGCCTTTTTGAAATCTAGCATAAGGACCACCAGATCCTGTTTAGATTTCTTCGCACACTCCATCGATTCATAGGCTAAGAATAGGTTATCAAGAATAGAATGTTCTTTGACAAAACCTGTCTGGGAGGGTTTTATCCAGGAAGGCAGAAATGGTTGTATTCTGTTGGCCATTGCTTTCGCCATAGCCTTGTATGTCGCAGGGAGAACAGATATGGGCCGGAAGTTCGTTATCTTCGATTGGGATCCTCCTGTGGGGATCAAGGACTGTAGGCCTCTGTTAAAACTACCATATAGTACTCCATTAGCCAGTGACTGCTCCATTTGCTCCTGGATTTTACTCCCCATCTCCTCCCAACATTCCTTGAGAACCTCTGAGGGGATATCATCTATACCTGCCGCCTTGAAGTTAGGGGGCTCCTTTACCGCCTCTTCCAATTCCTCTGGTGAGAATGGCGCAAGGAGCAGTGCGTTCTGCCTAGGTGTTACCACCTGTTTGACGCAATGCAGGCATGTAGCGCGTGCCCTGGCGTTACTCTCGGTGATTGTGTCGACTTTATACAACTCTTTATAGAATCTATGAGAGTACTCCAGTAGATCCTTCTACAAGCGATGTGATCTGTCGCCCTCCACCAGTTCCTTGATCCTCATTTTAGGCTTCAGTGAGCTGTGGAAATCAAAAAATTCCCGTGTGCATTTATCTCCGAAGCTTGCCCACGTCGCATCCGTCTTCATCTTATCACTTTCCAGCTTTTCCCTACGCACCTCTTTCAACACGTGTTGAGCAGAATTCAGTTACTCCCAGGCATCTCCGTCCTCCCAGTCTTGGCGAACTTGGTCCTGCGCCTCGCGAACTCCGGCGAAGTGATCCTGATATTTCTTCCCCCCTTGCTTCTTCCTTTCCTTCGTGATTTAAGCCCCTTCTCTCTTCAGTGCCGAGAGGCCATGAACCATCTGGATCGTCGCCGGCTGAGAGGTCGCTTCGCCACTACTCCTTGCCAAGCTAAAGCCAGTTGAAAGCGAGTGTCTTTGTCCTTCAGGAGCGCTCGATTAAAGATAATCTTCCTAGGCTGCTTGTGCAAAGGTGTAAGGAAAACTTGCAAGAAGATAGGCGAGTGGTCCGACAAGTACGAGAGCGATTGCCGAATACCACTCCTCCCCCCTGAATCTTGGATCGCAGGACGAGCGTAGAACTGGTCCAACCTTGACCACAGAGGTGTGGGGCGACTCCTAGTCCAAGTATCTCGCTTGTTCCCAATGATTCTAGAATTCCCTGTGAGAAAAATGTCCTCCACTCCAAGGGCCTGAGCGAAGGATGACCATGAGCTCTGTTCACTTTCCCCCATCACTTTTTCATAATATCCCGGACTGCGGTCTTCTTCAAATTCCACCATGTTGAAATCGCCTACTACTATCCATTGCGCCTCCGGGAAGGGGAAGGTCGCAAGGCGGTTTCAGAGTTGTGCCCTTGCTCCCATGTCGTTGGGGGCGTACACATTGAGAATCCTAAACGGAGATCCTTGTAGTTCCAAAACGACATACTGAACCCGACTTTCTACAATAACTTCTGGATTCCACTACCAGAGGAGCCAGTTGTTTACCAAGGAGGGTACCGGTTCCTCCCTTCCATCTGCCTCCAAGTGCCGTAAAGTATGTCGCATTACAGAGGCTCAGCCCGCATTTGAAGTCAAGCTGGTTGGTCAGCTTAAGACAAGCTTCCTCCTCAAAGTGATGTTCTTGCAGGAGAATAATCACCGCCTAAGGGCGTGCCTTCGCCAAAAAACTCTTGATTTCGCACCTCTATCACACTCCATGAATGTCGTGCCCTAGGGCTCTGACATTGAAGCACGCCACCGCTATTTGTTGTACCCTCATTCGAAAGATTTGAGAGTTGCCGCACCCGGGGACCAGCACCCGAAATTGGCTTTCACGGCCTTGGAGGCCGTAGGTGGTGGGGAGGTGTCTTTAGGAAAGATTAGCTCATCCACCACCTTCCTGATGGACGTTTCCGCAGTGCCAAGCATCAGTTGATTCAATCCCAGAGTGGAGTTGATTAAAAGAGTGGTCGCATATTCTAGATCCACCTTGACCCAAGAAAAATTGCCCAAGCACGATGAAACCAAAGAGGATGCAATGCGCCACCTCTCGATCAGTGTTCATCCAGTGATACCTCCAAATCGTCTGCTTCCAAAAACGGAGGGGAGTGGGCTTGGAACGCGCACAAAGTAGGATTGCCCGCAAGGCCAGAGAGGCCTCATCGATGATGTGTCTGTTAGCCTCCTAGTCCTCCCAGTCCCCCCGTCCTTCCAGAATTATTACGTGCTTGTGAGCCGCTGCCTTATTAGACGTCTCGCCCTGAACTCCTTTTTGTTGTAGAACAAAATAGTTGTTGGTCCTTTGCATCTCCGGCTTCGGCCGAGAGGTGATGAGCAGCGGAAAGACCCACAGCTTGGAAACCGAACCGGAACCAGGTAGACCAATACCTGCGGAAAGGAAAAAACTTGGTGGGATTGTTGAGGTCAAGTAACCTCTCCTTGCCACGTTTCCGAATTCATGGGGATCCAAATCTAAATCTTTTGTCATCGATTTCAGATACTTTCCCTGCGTCTTCCAAACGAACTCGTGCTTCTCCAGGAACTCCTGATTGAATTCCGACACAGGGTTCTCGGAGACCTCGACTTTAGGGAACTCATTCCGAATCTTCCTCTCCTCTGCCGGGGGGGTCTCACAAACCGCTCTCGGGGTCGAGGCAACCATTTTTACACGGAGTGTTGTCGTAGCCGGTGAAGAATCGACCCCTTCCAGAGTCTCTAGGGAAGACAAGATGGCCACACTTGCAGACTCCCAAATAGACTTGGACGAAACGAAGGCCGATGCCACATGTTGGGGTTTTGGTGTAGACACAGACGATCGCTTCCGCCCGAAGTCTAACTTCGGTTCTTTGTTTAGTCTGTAGCCGCCCCCGTCCAACCTACGCACATTTTAAGGCATTATCTGTGAAGAAGTCGCCACCTCCACCGACTTTTGCTTGATCTCTTTGGTAGGGAAGGTGGGAGTTTTGATAGAGATTCCCCCTGAAGAGTCGATCGTACTTCCCCCTGCTTTGGTCAGGGAATCCTCCACAGCCACTAGAGCCTCAGGTTTCACTCCAACGAGAACCTCGGGCGGAGCTTTCGTACACGGCTGGCCCCTCGCAATCTCTGACGGTGGATGTTGTACCTTGAGAGAGTCCAACTTGGGCGATTGAGCTTTTTCGTGAGGAACCTCCCTAGGCTAAGAAACCTTCGATTTTCCATCTGTTGGCTGTGTTGAATGCTTGGCCTTAGGCCCAGGGGTGCCTTCTCTTTGGTGGGAGTGCTCCTCGATTTCCATTTGGAAGGGGACACCGCAGACTGCTTGTGCGCCCTACGAGCGGGGACTTGTTGCCACTTCTCCGAGGCCGTCTCCTCCGACTAAGGTTGTTGATTGTCTCTCCTCTGTTTCACCTCCTTGGAGGAATCATACCACTAGACCAGATGCCCAGTTTCAAGACCTAGGTAACCTCTTCCATAATACTAACTAGGAATCCTGAATTGATGGTTGAGGGTGTGCCATTTGTAGATAACTATATTTAAACTTATAATTGGGCATGTAAACTAGAGGAAGAACATATGGAAACTAATCATGACTGTTTAGTGACGAAATAGGCGAGGAAAAGACATCCCTACCTACAAATGTCGAAGCCCCATCCCAAACAAAAATTCATATATATGTGCATCAAGTATCGCAAAATCGATAACTTTTGGTTGTGGATGAAATGTATGTTGTGTGGACGTTTAGCAAAGGTCCCAGTGTGGGAATATCCTTTTACAGCGGACATAATAACAAAGATTTGATCAGTTTAATGAAAAAAAGAGGAAGAACTCTAGTCTACAATGGAGGCCATCGTGAATATAGTGTTTGTTTGTGCCCACCAGACATACAACATGTATCAATTTAACTACTTTGATGTTAATGGTTTATATTATGATCTTTTCAGGTCATTTCAATCTATAGGACTATAGTAAGGTGACCTAGAAATAAATGTTGGGGAAGTTTCAATATATTCTGAGAAGGCCTACTTCCAAGAATAGTCTCTCGCCATGTGAGGCACGTAGGTAATCCGCCTGAATCGCCTCCACCTGCGGCGGTTGCCTCGATGCTCTACCCTCACCTGGGTGTGTCACCTGACTTCCTCTACAGCCTCAACACCAAGAGAATTTTGATAGTCATGTAGGTTTTTCTTGCACCATTGAATACAGTCTTGATGCCAAGGATCGGCGCTTGTAGATCACGTGCCTTTCAGATCTAGGGTGTTGGTTGTTGAGATTGTTGCAATTAATTGAGAATCTGGAGATGGTGTAATTGGTGGACAACAGGCTTGTGCCATCATGGGAGCCTGGGCGGAGAACGTTGCGTTATGGACGCTTCAAGAGGATGACCAAACATGTCTTGCTTCAAACCTCTACCTATAAATTGTAGATCAGTCAATTGTCATCTCCATATGGACGTTGACATGTTTTAGAGCTCTAAGATTGGAGAATTTGGGGTGCTTGAACTGTGAGCCGGTCGGATTCCGTTTAGGATTGATTGAACTTCCTCCTTGTGACTTGTTGTGATCATGGGTTTATAGCGCCACAATGTCGACTTCCACCATGGAGCGAGACATGTGTGGTCATCTTGTGGAAACTACTCGTGAGTGCGGTGACCTGATGGATCCCGGGGACGGTCATTCATTTGTTTGTTTGTGTATAGGTGCTGAAATGTTTGTGTAAGTGCTATAATGCATATGTAGGTGTTGAAATGCTTGTGTTAGTGCTGAAATGCATGTGAAGGTGCTAAAATGCCAGTGTAGCCAGGTTGGAGAGAGATTTTCAACTCCATTGTAGCAATTTGCAAGTGTAGCCAAGTTGTGGCACTATTTTGGACATCATTGTCAACATTGTAGCCAAGTTCAGGCATGCTTTTTGTGTTGATCGCTTGTTCTTGAATTTGCAATATTTTAGAGTCGCCTAAATGCACTGTTTCGCCTCTATCTAGTCGCCAAGTCATCCTTTCGACAAAAAAATTGTTTCGCCACTTCATTTTTCAATTTTTTTCTTTCAAGGTGCCACATTGCTTTCACTAAAATGCCTCCGAGGCCACTTGTTTTCTTCCTGTATAATGTTTGAGCAACCAAAATTGCCTTGCCTTTGAAACCCTTGGAGGTGCTCTGGCAAACCTGGATAATCAAAAAAATAAGGGTTGTTGAAGAGTGTTGAAGTTTAGCGTCTGAATGGTGTTGTCACTAGTATTGCGCTCATTAAATGACTTGATGCAACTGCGCATTTGAGAAGACTTTACGACTCCTAATCTCAGTTTTTAGTTAGGCCTGAAGAGCTGTAATTCATGGGGGAGTTTCCAATAACATCACTTAGTAGACCTACTATTAAACAACAAAAACCATGGCATTTTTTTGTGTATGTAGCTTGCAATAAACGTTCACCTTTGTGCATAAGGAATGAAAGTTAAATGATGGTTGACCAGGTTAGGATGTATCGGATCTCTATACTTTGGTGGTACGAGCTTCTTCGGGGAGGTGGGCCCTTGTCTTGATGGCACCCTCTCATTTTTCAGGCCCTCTCGTTTGAGGGGGTCCAAAGGATTTTAGTTAGAATTTTTTTTTGGCAATTTTCAAGCCTATGGCCCCAATTTACTCTTACAGGCTCCTAATTTCTTTAAATACGTCCCTCCATCCAAAAATAAAGTAGGGGCCAGGTTTTATCTCACTCCACCTCCAAAAGCTCGTACCACCAAATTATAGAGATCGGGTTCTACCATGACATTCAATCTCAAATTACAGGTCCTCTTTAGCTAAAAAAAAATTGAAAGAGAAGAAACTATACGACAGATTATTCAGCTCATTCTTTTGAATACATACAATTGAAAGGGCAGATAGCAAATGCAACAAGATGATGATGGATGTCAATGAGTGAGAATATTGTATTTCACGCACATGTTGTAGTAGGTGGTTAAACTTGCATGTGGTTGTACTGTGGGACCAAATTTCAAACCTGAACCAAACTGTTTAACATACCCAACTCCTACAATGAATTTCAGCCTTCCGTAACCGAGTCAGAACCCGTATATACATGCACGTTGTTTGCTCTGTAGCATACGAAATATGTATTAAAGTTGAGCAAGACTTACACCTTTGGATTGAAGACTCTTCAACTAACATTTTTCTTTGGGAGGTCATTCCAAAATCTGAGTCTTATCATGTTTAAATTCAACACCGTACATGTACCGTTATGACGTTTAAGGGTTGGACCCCTTTTTGCCCTTAAAACAAACATGAAGGAATATTTCTATTCCAAATTATTGGGGGTATATCTTAATCTTCATGTCCGTAATCCAGTTATGCAGCAAATGGCATGTGAGGAAGACCTCATCTTCCACGGCCACTGGCAGATTCCAAAGCCTAAGTTGCACACCATGTCAATTTAGTCAATGGCACATGCGAGCGAGGTAGGTGCACAATACTGTTACTACCTTTCATGGCAGGTCCGTGCCACATTGCAATAATTCAACCCTTCCATTCTGGCCTGTTTCATATTACTCCACCTGCACCCGACTTGTTAACGAAGGTTATATGGCGACCGGTCATAATTCCATAGCACCAGTACAGAGCTCTTATGTAGTCGTAGCACACTGGTGAGTCAGGTCTCTGTAGCAATTTTTGAAGAACTACAACCTATGGAACTATTCTCCTGTAACATAATTTCCACAAGATTGCGGTGACGCCAGTGATGCTCCAATCAATCAGTATATCCTGTAGTGCAGGAGCTTGAAGACACCGGAGCAGACAGGAGCTTTCATTGTGACCTGCACTCGTCCAAATGGAGCCGTTTTCGACACTCTAGAATCGACACTTGTCGAAAACTTGTAAATATTCTAGAGGTGTCAAATATAGGTCGTGAAAAACGGCCCCATTTGTACCACTGTAGTGCCGAGAGTCTGCCTCAAAAGAGTCGAGTAAGGGGAAAAACATCCTTCTCAGTCACGTTTGTAGAGCTCAACTTTCACCATGCAAGTTTAATCCTCCAGGATCGACAAACTGACAGTTGTGAATGCACTTGCAGAGGTCTTGTGGTGGTGGAAATTGCAGATTGATGGGAGTAGGTAACATGATTGCTTCGTTTCGAGGGAAGTTCGCTCATCCTTAGAATCAGTCACACACACGATGGAGACGACGAAGGAAGCTGAAGACGAAGGAACCTGAATGTGGTCGATGAGACCAGTTCTTCGGGATCCACGGCTGACTGTCGGAGCGGTTGTGCGCTATGCTTTCCCCATCAAACCCGCTATGCTTTCCTGCATCAAACCCATCTTCCTGATCTCCAATCGGTTGAGGTAATAACGACCTACAATGATTTTTGTGAAAAATGTGAACAGAGAAGTGTACTCCTTGCATAGATTCCTTGTGTAGAGTCTATTAAATCGTAAGATTCTCAGGGCCAGGTGAAAGGCCTTGTTCTTAAAGGGTTAAGATGATGGTGACCATCTCATCAAAATGATTGCATCTAAACTGGTGTTTATACTGTGTGCCGCAAAACTGCCTCATGAGTGAAAACTTTTGCATTCGGCAAACAATGTTGTCACATGCAATGAACAAATGCAAAAGCGGTGAAGTGCTTTAGAAAGCAAAACCTTTATATCTCAAGCACATGTGGATTACATATGAAATACACAAAATGCAACCATGTAAGAGAGCAACAACTGACTTCATCCTTTGTGAAGCGGTTTTGCACTAATGTGTCTGTAATCAGCTTAAAATGATGTCCACTTGCCCCAGCTATAAATAACAGCCCTCATTCGCCGGGGCATGCTCTCATAGAGCCTATGACACTCATCAGAAGTGATACTATTGAAAGTGTGAAGGACACGCTCCCACAATTCCACTGAACATGTTGGCACCGTAGTGTATTGGTTCAACCGTCGTTTGAGTGTCGCCCAGAGGTGTTCGATCGAATTGAGATCGGGAGATTGTGTAGGCCACTTCATAACACTGAAGGTTGATTCGACAACCACTCCTTCATCGTCTTTGCCGTATGCTTAGGGTCATTGTCATGCTGAAAGATGACACTTCGTGGGTTCACTCCAAACTTCATGAAACTTCCGTAGAGATCTCTCTGTAAAATTTCACGATATACATGTTGATTCATTCGTCCTTCTACTTGACAAATCAAACCAGGACCTCTTGCACTCATTCATCCCCAAACCATCAACGATCCACCGCCATGTTTCGCAGTTTTCTGCACCGTACGGTTTGTGAGACCTTCAGTGACTGGAGCCCAACACCAAGAACGCCCATGTGAGCCAAAGCGATTAATCTTCGTCTCATCTGAGAAGATTACCCTCTTCGAGTCAGCAACCGTCCAATGTTCATGAGCTCTAGCAAATTCTAAGCGAGCTGTGATATTTTTTCGTCTCAACAATGGTTTCTTTTGCTTCGTTCGAGCTTGTAAACCTGCAGACTTAAGCACCCTTCGCACAGTATCCACGCTAATCTCACATCCAAAGTCTCGCCTTACAACTCTAGCGGCATCCGCAGCAGTTTCATGCCCCCCTCTCGTAAGTGCTTGGACACATGCTCTCTTTACAGACACTGAAATCTTACTAGGTCTACCTCCAACCAATAACTTTAAGTTCGGTAAACGACTCTTTTGAATCCTTTGGACAGAAGCAGGACTAACTCCAATGTGTCTCGCTAGTGCCCGTGAGCTCCATCCCTTTTCCAACAATGATACAATATCATTTTGTATCTCAAGAGACAATCGGTATCGGCAAGGGCGTCTCATGATGCAAAGCTAGCTGAAAGGTGGTGAAGATACACGAGAGTTGTTCCTCACTAGCGGCACTTACTACGACCTCAAGTTCACTGAAAACTCTTGAGTTGTGGTCCAAGATATAGAACATAGACAGGCGGCTGCAAAACTGCTTCATTAAACGAGCTACATTTCAACTTCCCTATCTTTGCCACTTGTCAATATCTTTCCAACATGCTTTGAGGTTTTGTAGGACACTTGGATACCAATCACATGGATGTGGTGGCGCCACATTCTGGTCATAAATGTGGTTGACATTTTCCTTTGAACATTGACATTTTTGCTCCTGAGGCAGTTTTGCGGCACACAGTATGTCCGAACACTGTCTCCATAGCTTGGTCATGACATTAGAAATATCTGAGTGCCAAACACTACACGGAAGATCACATTTAGTGTATGTCACACTAAGGAATTTTTAAATGCTATAACTTTTTACTCTTGATGAATATTTTTACTAAGAGCACATCTACATATACTACTCAAAGAGGTGCATCATTATAGACATAGTTGATAATAATATTCATCAAGAGTAAAAAGTTATAACATTTATAAATCAATTAGTGTGACATACACTAAATGTGATCTTTAGTGTAGCAGCAAAACGAAAGAGTTCTTTCCTCAGGCTAATGTCTGGCGCACAATGGCATTCACTTGAGCACTCTCTGTAGCGTGTAGTGCTTTTGAACCATTGCCCTCCAAGGTCAGTTGTGAATTTTTCGATGCGCTCCACAATGTACTAGGACACATTCTCATTCTAGAACCAAGAACCTTTCTTCATCTGATGTATATAACTTCTATAATCCTATCCTGATTCTTTCCTGCAAGGAGAACTCAAAAGTGGCAGCATGCGCTTAACATAATACCAAATCAACACATATTGATTTGGAACAGAACATATTCCCGCATTGGCAGTCATGTATCCGAATGGAAAATTGTGAATCTCTAGACTCAGATACGATCTACCGTGATGAGGTTATTTACAGCCACAAACACAAGGGGTGTCTGATACAAAACTGTCGGTGGCATCACTTGTGGTAGGCCACACCTCCATCTCGTGTTCGTCGACAAGCAACACCTTCATGGAGAGTGTGCAATCCTTCTCGATCCCGTAGCTGGCGACGGTGCGCGACATGAGCAGCTTCCGCCCTCGGTATACAGGCCACCAAAAGCGCTCGAACCTCTGCAGTCTCTTCTCAATGGCGTCTCTGATGCTGTCCACAGTGGCACCTGGCTCCACTTCCAAACTATACGTACTCCCATCCAAAGCCCTTACAAACACCGAGGACGGACTCATCCTCTCGCTCTTCCTCCGCGGCTCTTCCTCCTCAACCTGAAACAAAATCAAAAGACCATAGATTTAAAAAAGAAGAAAGGGGAAGTGGATTTTCAGAGGAAGAGCATGCTTACAGGAACAGAAATGTTAAGTTTTCTTTTCAAGGAGAGGCGGTTGGCTTGCGCCCGTCGCAAGAGGCGAGCGAAGTAATGCTTGCGATTTTGCTGACAGATCGATTCGACGGCCGCTTCGAACTTCGGCTCCGACAGCATATCGATGTCGATCAGGTTCCAGACGTCCTCCGCCTCTTCCTGAGTGCACGACTGGGAGAATCGCTCCACAGCGTCGTACAGCATGTCATGCGATTCCCTCGCGACGCACTCCGCCAACTCTATGAAGCGGTCCATGGCATCTCTGGATCCGTCCCATGGACTCTCCAGCGCCAGCGCTCTGTCTACCATCTCGGCGAGATGGGGCATCGCGTGTGGAATCACCGTCACCGCTCTTGAGACGAGCTCGGTTAACACTCTGGGATCCAAGTGCTGGACGACGTCGAGATTCAGCTCGGAGAGCTTGGATGCAAGATGCTGTGGGATTGTGTCCCCGCTCTTTATGGGCCGGGTCATGACGCCCGGGTTCAACACCATCACCAGCTTCTCAGGATCGAGTTTGTCGAGGTGAACACCTCCTGCAGCGATGCGTGCATCCAGGGCTTCGCTGAAATACGTGAAGATGGAGCGCCCGTTGCGGTCGTCGCTGCTGAGGAGCACGTCCAAGTTGGTCGGCAGCTCTGTGCACCAGAAGTCCACCAGGTGCACTTCCAGGCAGCGGAACGCTCGCAAGGCGGCGTCCACAATCCGAGGGTGGAGGAACCGGAGCTCTGAGATCAGCTCCACAATCTCGCGCGTGGAAGCGGGGACGTCTGGAGAGTTTTGCAAGGCCAGTGCGTGTTGCGCAAGCTTGGTGATGAGGAGGTTTAAACCAAATTCATTTTCGGTGTCAATCTTGAGATCAGGTGCGTTCTTTAGAATGCTCAGGATGCTCGTAACGCTCACCTCCGCGATGAACCTCCGGCATTGTGAGAAGAGGTTCTCAGGTGCAACGTCCTGCGAAAATAAGGGTTCGAATGAGGTTCAAACTACGTCACTACATGTTCATTTCTACTAGAGAAGGCTTCCGAACTGCCATGTACACAAGAAAGTGAGAATACTCCATGTTTAGGGTTCGTTTACCTCAGTGAATCCGAGTGCGGTCGATGCAGCGAGTAAGTTGAGGACGTTTTCGTTCGTGATTGTGACTCGGGAGTCGTAGCAAAAGATGCGGATTGCCTCGAATGTGTAGCGGCCTCCGGGTAGCTCGAGTGCGATTTCAGGTGTCGCACATAAATTACTTGCCGAGTTCTTGAAGGTTTGGATGGAGTCCCTGAAGAAGGACGATTTGAGGACGAATGGAAAGGCGCTGCATTCGAACGCGATCTTGTCGATTCTCACCACGAAGTGATGAATGTTCACCAAAAGCCTCAGCATCGGACCATGGCCAGAACAAGGTTCTGCAGCCTGCATTTTACAACTAGAGGTTTAGGGGTTATTCGTTACAACGACAGTTTTCCAAAGAAAAACACCAGATACGAAGCATCAAAGAACACTCTGGAAACTACTATCTTAATGAATATCTTCAATATAAAGGAAAGTACCATTCTTTCCGATCAGCTAAGGTTAGGTAATTTCAACTTGTTTTGGCAACAACCACAGCAGGAGCGAACTTACGAGTTTTACTTCCGGGAAAGTTTTCGGCGACTGTATCATCTTGTGATTACTGCTTAGGGTGATAATATTCTCAGACTTGGATACTTGACTAAGCACTTGAATCATCGCCTCAAACGTCTTCTGACCCTTGAAATATCCTCCTCTCCGAAGCTGGTGCGGCGACCTGAAATCGTCCGAAAATGCAACAACCATAGAGTGCTCCCTTTCTTTGCAACCGGTCACAACCAGGCGCCCGGAAACTCGTGCCATGAAGATGAGAAAACAGAAAATCAAGAAACAGGAGAGGAGCATGCACCTGGATAAAAGCTGCTTCTACTATTACCCAATCTACAACCCTAAACAATCAGAAATTTCTCTAAAAACACTGCATTCCAGATGCTTGAAGTCCAAGCAATCCGAACAATAACTAGAACAACGCAAGCTGAGAATTCGCTTACCATGAGAACATGAGCGCGAGTTGAGAAAGACACAGCAGCAATTAGTAACTTGAGCAAGTTGCAAGCTCCTCAAACTGATAAGGATGTGATGGAAGGCATGGAGAGGGTGGTCACATCAATGCATCACTGCATCAGTACGTCTGCATGTAGTTAATTAGTGCACTCGCTCCTCCGAAATGACAACGAAGTTGAACCCCACTACTGCTGATGGAACATGAAGATACTTGTCATGTGAGTTATTTAGGTTCACGCTCTCTCTACACTCAAAATTTCCAGAGAGTCTACAACTTTTATTGTATATTGGTGCATGTACTGGTGAGTGAATTTTAGAAAGTGTGAAATCTACTAATTTCCTTTAAATGGATTTAAGCGGCAGGTAGCTTTGGAGCACTCAAGTTGACCTTATACATCTGATTCACGTTGCATCAGGTCGTGGTTGACACGAGTCCCCTTTTCGTTGAACACACGATTTGAAAATGAGTGGTTGTAGTTCATGTTCTTGAAGAAGGATTGCTTAATGTATTCCTCTACTTGTTCTAGTTGCAGACTGCATGGCCGGCGACGAAGTGATCTGAAGCGACAGACCATTACCGCAAGAAAGTCACAAATGCCATGAGAAATGGATCTACTTAAAAAAAATCTGTAGCAATGAAAAAAAGCCACTCGTTGACAATGCTGCATTCACAGTCCAAAGTTGTGACCTCAACGAGGTAAAAAACGTTGAGCAGAGTGGAACTCATTTCTGCCACAATCACTGATTCCAGTAGTGTAGGACAATTAACTGTATAATTACTTTCCAGGTCACGAATGTACAAATACTGCAGCAGGTACGGCAGGGGTACCCGAAACACAATGATGTTCAGCACTCACTGGCCGAACCTCCACACGATCCCGCCAAGGAGAATACCCAGACAAAACGTAGCCCTGCTAGATGCTGAACCGCCCAACAGAAACATACACGAATACTACGGAATGATCTAATGAGAAGTTGAACTCATAACGCGAGTCAAACTGATGCACCAAACTTCCAATGGCGGAAACAACATTCAAGTAGATGCCTACAGTGGTGATCCTCAATCGAGGAATCTCCAAAAAAATGCTCCAGGACCTCTCAATAACCTCTTCCAACTGTCTAGCTACTTGGATGAGCCACTGCAGCATGAACTGTCTCAGAGTGAGAACTTCCAAGAAAGTAAGCACGAGTGCGGGAGGGCGGGAAAATCGACCGAATCCACTCATTTAGAAGCACTTCCTGTGCACAATTGATGGACCAGACTCATCGTACTCGCTCTTTGCAATCCACATCTGCAACAATCAGTAAGAAATTTGTAAGTACACCCTCTCTAAACAAAACGATAATCGAGGAAAAAGAGTCAAATTGCAAGATTTAAAAAGCATTAAACACTTCACACACCTGTTGAAAGGTGCTGAGAGATGCCAAGATGGATCCTCCGATCCAGACACTGTACTTCCTCTCCGGCGGCGCAACCACCTTGATCTTCATGCTGCTGGGCGCAAGGGCAGTGATCTCCTTGCTCATACGGTCGGCGATGCCCGGGAACATGGTCGATCCTCCAGACAACACAATGTTTCCGTACAGGTCCTTACGGATATCCACGTCACACTTCATGATCGAGTTGTAGGTGGTCTCGTGAATGCCCGCAGCTTCCATCCCGATCAACGACGGGTTGAAAAGCACCTCCGCGGACCTGAAACGCTCGGCGCCGATGGTGATCACCTGTCCATCGGGCAGCTCGTAGCTCTTCTCTAGCGAAGAGCTGCTGCGAGCGGTGTCCAGCTCTTGCTCAAAGTCGATAGCCACGTACGCCAGCTTCTCCTTCATGTCTCTCACAATCTCCCGCTCTGCCGTCGTGGTAAATGAGTAACCACGCTCCGTCAAAATTTTCATTAGGGCGTCAGTCAAGTCACGACCGGCCAAGTCCAAACGAAGGATAGCGTGGGGCAGAGCGTAACCCTCGTAGATCGGCACGGTGTGAGTCACACCATCTCCACTGTCCAACACAATACCTGCATTGGGAATCCAAGTTCATTGTGAGTCTAAATTAGAGCACAAAGTAATCGATTGCAAAGCCCAAACCAACAAAACACTATACGACGCTCAATTATCAACGTGACCAACTTCCCAAAGATGCTCGTTAATCCTACTCACCGGTCGTTCGGCCACTGGCGTACAGCGACAACACGGCCTGGATGGCAACGTACATAGCGGGCACGTTAAAGGTCTCGAACATGATCTGCGTCATCTTCTCCCTGTTGGCCTTAGGGTTCAGAGGGGCCTCAGTCAGGAGCACAGGGTGCTCCTCGGGGGCCACACGCAACTCGTTGTAGAAGGTGTGATGCCAGATCTTCTCCATGTCGTCCCAGTTCGTCACCACACCGTGTTCAATGGGGTACTTCAGGGTGAGGATACCTCTCTTGGACTGAGCCTCATCGCCCACATATGCGTCTTTCTGTCCCATGCCGACCATCACACCAGTGTGCCTTGGGCGACCAACGATACTGGGGAAAACAGCACGGGGGGCATCGTCACCAGCCAAACCGGCCTGCGTAATACCAGTCAAAGATAAGTTTCAGATTTATCTTCAGAAGCCACACATAGAAGGTCTCAGTTGCAAACGGACCAGGTGGGGAATCACACAAACGAGAAGACTTGAGATCAGTAATGTCAAACAAAATTATAAAAAACAATCCAAAACATAAGCTTAAGACACATTTCAAAAATCCACGCGCACCTTGACCATTCCAGATCCATTGTCGCACACCAAAGGCAGGACATCCTCACCGTCAGCCATGTCTAAAGATCACCCTGCACGTCAACAGCAATGCAGTCAGCTCGGAACAAAACCCTATCATCAACAACAGCGCACACCGTTGGGCGAAAGAAACTCCACTTCACCAAATACACAACCAGCCGCACGACATTAAACCTAGAGCTCAAACAAAAACACGCACCACAAGACCACACCCTACGAACGACGCGCCTTGATGTTCGGATCTTCACCAAAACCTCTCAGTACACTCAACCCCTATCCCTACACATCCATCACATTGTACCCGGACCACAGCCTCTCCACTGAAAACCACTCCCAAACCAAGACTACAAAGGTTCCACCAGTGCCGACACATCAGAAAGCTAGATCCGCGCTCCACATCCACACACAGCCGGATCCAACTCCCAAAACCTCCTTCTCAGAAACCTAAGCTCAACAATCGATTGAAACAACAAAACCAAGAAAAGAAACACCATCAAGATCGTGACAACACCAAAACCTAGCCCGGAGCCAGAAGCGGCAAGGAGCGGGTCGGGAGGGAGCTGACCTTGAGAGGAGCGCGACGGCGAGAATCCGGTCCGACGCCGCGGAAGAGAGCGGGGAGGCGGGCGGAGCAAGAACGAGGAGGTCGAGGGAGCCGGGCGAGAATGGGAGGCGCAAGCGGAAGCACAGATAGAAAAGGCTGGCTTGGCGGGGCTGCTCTGGCTTGAGTGAAAGCCTAGCTGGCGCACCAAGTCTAGCCTAGCTGGCTTCAAGTCGGTCTTGCGAACTTCAGTGTTTTTTTACTGCGAGGAGGGCCGAGACTTCCGAGTCCGAATTGCATGGATCGCACCACTTCCCCGCTTTCCTGTCACTGCCACCATTTTCAATTTTCAAATCGCTGATTTCACTTGCCGCGGCATTTATTTCTGCGGGGTTAAACGATAAACGACACGGTTGCGCCTTCTTCAGGCATCGTAGATTTTGTCTTCATAAAAACATTCACTGTTTGGTTTTAATGAGTGATATCAAAAAGTTGAATGAGATCGTAAATCTAAAAACTTTTAGATGAAATCTCATTGGGCACTTGAGGGGTCAATGTGGACCACTTTAATCCTGAAACATCGGTCGGGAACTGAATATAGATGCGCGTATTTTACTCTGTAGAATACGTGAAGTGTAGAAAATTTTAGACGCACTTACACCTTTAAATTGAAGTTTTTTCAACTAGCATAATTCATTTGGAGGTCAATTCAAATATTTGAACCTTATCATGTTCAAATACAACACCATACATGAAGAATACTCGGGCGATTAGTGGCACCTTCTGACGTTTAAGAGATAATGCATTATATGCCTAATGTTACGACCCTTGTTACTTGAGTGTTTATGTGAAGATATATCTCATAAGTCATAAAGCACTATGCAAATCAATTGTGAGAACTATGGTTGCAAACCTATTTATTGTATATTGTGGGAACATTGTTAGAAAAAAAAGTATGATACTTATATTTCCAATAATGTAGCTAATACTTCCTTGAGAAGGAGAGATTGAATGCATAAAGTACAAGAACCAGTAACTACTATAGGTACCCTATTTTCCCTTTTCTTTTTTTACACTCTCTTCTTCATGTGAAAAGGGTGTAGAAGGGGCAATGTGGGATTTGAGTGGGTGCCTAAATTTCTGGTGCTTAGTTACGTGGCTAAGAATGATCACGGCGTGAGAATACGGGTACACTGCATAACGCGCACATGCGTGCACATGCTAAAACTCTGACAACAATGTGATGCGGTATTGAATGAGTCGGAACGAAGTCCAGGATATCCATCGAAGCAAATTTGGAACTAGTCAGGATTTCCCATAGACAAAGTCTGTGCGGTCATAATAAGACCTCCAGAGAGAGAGAGAGAGAGAGAGAGAGAGAGAGAGAGAGAGAGAGAGAGAGAGAGAGAGAGAGAGAGAGAGAGAGAGAGAGAGAGAGAGAGAGAGAGAGAGAGAGAGAGAGAGAGAGAGAGAGAGAGAGAGAGAGAGAGAGAGAGAGAGAGAGAGAGAGAGAGAGAGAGAGAGAGAGAGAGAGAGAGAGAGAGAGAGAGAGAGAGAGAGAGAGAGAGAGAGAGAGAGAGAGGGAGAGAGAGAGAGAGTCCAATTCGCTCTGTTGTAAATGAGAACCACACTATTCATGAGTCAAGGTGAAAGTTCACAATCAACCACGCGAGTAAGGTGTCTATGTCAAGATTTCTAATGGTGAAGACAACCTACAGTTTAGCAAGTTGCTAAGAGAGTTGATGAGTTCTCCATCAAAAAACTTCGAAGAGCTCACTACCACCGCAATATTCCGATACTGCACCTGCCCTAAGGGTTGCTCTTATGTAACGCACTCTCAACATTACTTGAAGTTCTCGATTGGAACATAAGAATCTCTGCGTAACTATGTGGTCATGGACTTATATCAGACATATGTCGTCCGTAAAAATAGGATAGATAATTGCAGAAACATTGCGAGTCCTAGTCCTGACTCTATCTCTCCAAGAAAAATAGTAGCAGCGAAACCTAGCCCTGTACATAAGAGGTCGAAACATTGTCAAGGATTCGAATGAAAGACTCATGTTCAGAAGGTTAACTCACTGACGCTGCAAAAAATATGGCTCATCACTCAAACAGTCTCCAACACTTTTGGCTTCTCATCAGCTGCTTCCTTCCTGTCTAGCACCTTCAGAAAATTGGACACAATCTGCATTCCATTTTGAGTTTTGATGCTCTCAGGGTGAAATTGCACTCCTTGGATGTGTTTGTAGACGCGATGACGGATTCCCATTACTAGCCCGTCCTCAGTCCATGCTGTCACCTCGAGTTGATCTGATGGAAATGTCGCCTCCTCAATGACCAGGCTGTGATAGCGGCACGCAATGAATGGACTGTGACAAACAAGAAAGCGTACGTTAGCAGAAAGGCCCAGGAACTTTAATACTCAAAACCACTAATTCCAAAAAGCTTCGGACAAATAATGCAATCTCAAACATCGAATGTCTTTACTAGGTCTAAGCAATTTCCTTTATTCCAAATTCGACACACATAACCGGTACAAGGATTTATCCATGACTTGATATTGGAAAACAGAGACGTCCTGGATTGAAAACTACAGCGGTCCAACAATTGTGTCTTCAGGTTTACAGTCACATGATGCATCAAACCCTGGTCCAAACTTCCATCGAAGACTTCACACTCTACCAGAAAGCAATGGCGTCACTGCTTAGGTCGAAATGAGAACTGTCATCCAGCTCCAAAAATACAACCAAACAAGGTAAAGGTGCAGGTCCATTCCTTTTTATTTTCTTACAATCTTAGTTCAAGCGTGAATCAGGAACTATCACAGGTTATGTAATAATCTTCTTCCCGAGAGGTAACGGTGAATCAAATCTCGACTGAACTCCTTAAACCCCAAAACCCTGAACTCCAGCCGAGTGAGAGTGTCGGAGAGTTTTTCTTTGTGCACAAGACTGAGAACTGACAATGCCAATCCACAGCTCGCGTGGGAATATACGAATATGTCTGAAGTATGTAGCGAATGAAAGAATGTAGCAAAGCCGTGAAAGAATGTGGATGCGGTAACAGAGGATCTACATATCTTCTCACGCACGATACGAATCTCCAACTCCACAAAAACCATACAGAATTCAGGAGGACATACCTGGGAAGACCATCGAGAAGTCCAGGTTCGCCCTTCTCGTCGTGAAAAACAGGAGACGTCTTCCCGTGCATCACCCCATTCGGCGCACGAACAATCTTTCCCCCAAACGCCTCCCCCATGCACTGCAGCCCCATGCAAACGCCGAACAGAGGAATCGTCGGGCCGAGCTCCCGCACAATCTGAAGCGAAATCCCGGAATCCTGCGGCGCCCCGGGCCCGGGGGAGATCAGAATTCCCCTCGGCTTCTTGGCTCTCAGCTCCTCCACCGTAATCTCATCGTTCCTGAAAACCTCGATCTTGCATCCCAAGTCCCCAAGGTACTGCACCAAGTTGTAAGTGAAGCTGTCGTAGTTGTCAATCACCACCACGCTCCCCTTCTCCTTGGTCTCATCCCCCGCCGCAGCCCGCAATGCGCAACGCGCCTCGCTCCTGCGCAGGGAGCTCGAAACCCTAGCTTGGCAGACTCGTGACCCTCGAAATGGAGACCGCGCTCCGGCGACGCCGAGAGATGCCTTCGGCTGCGCGGCATTGCCGCTGCTCCCTCGTACCGACGAATGCAGGCTGCTGGCAAGGGCTCTCTCCACGCACACGCCGCTCGCCAGTGCAGCGGTGGCCATGGCCAGAGCAAGCTGAAGGAAGACTCCCAAAGCCAAACTGACCTTCCAACACAAATTTCTTTCACACTACTGCCCTCTTGTCCAATACGCACCACGACCACCAGTGCAACTCAAGGAAATTACCTGGTTATCGGTAGCACCTGGTTATAACACATATATTACCGGGGTATTACTCTTGAGCCTCTTCTGTGGGTCAAGGGCGGTTATCTACTGGAACTACTCGCACGATACCCCGGTAATACCCATCTTCTACCGACGAATACAACTTTGCCGTCTACAGTCTAACCTTGTTAATATCACACCCTCCGTTTCACCCAAAAGTATGATATTATCAAGGTGTGACAATTTTGATAATATCACATTTTGGCAATTTTAGGCAAAATGTGATATTATAAAAAAAATCCCAAAAAAATCCAAAAAAAAATTAGAAAATTAAATAAAACAACAAACTATCATACACTTGGTTTTCCAACTTGAATAAATCACCAATAGATGCCATAACTCACAAAAACCAAAGAAATGAATCACTTTTAGTTAGTGACATCCATATTAGGACATAACAAGCTAGTAAATTCATTGAGACCTAACATAAATTATTTATCTCACCTCATGTGAAATAATCATTGAGACATAGCAGGTGACAAGGTGTAACGTATATAAATTATGTTAGGTCTCAGGTTTAGCACTCGCTCTTCCAGCAAGTCTCAATTATAAAAATATGGTACACTCTAGAAGGAGCGGCTTCTTCTTCATCTGAATTTTTGTTTGTTAAAACTCTGTAGGAAATTCTGGATCACAGCCTAAGCCAACAACGCATATAATTCTTCATGGTGACCCACCGCTCAGGCCCATTTCTACCTCAAAGGCCTTCATAGCAATCCACAATCACAACCCGAGCTAATCAATCCACCACTGCAGTACTATACCACCCTAAAGATCACACATGATTCCTACACCTAGTAACAATTTTTTAGCAATTTACAAATTCAGGGGCCGTTGTAGTACCAGGAAAAAATCACTACTCTCACATGAGCAGAATTGTAACTCAAGTCGTTGGGAGTGTGCAGCAGGTCGCTGCTTTGTTTCGGAAAACCAACAATCGGTTCGCAGTGATCCAGGGGCTTTACAACAAAGGCACCTCGGAAACCAGACAAAAGAAGGTTCTGGATTCTCTGAAGAAAGACATCTACAGGTCCCAGAACGACATTGAGATTTACTCTGATTGCTACGCCTTGCCAGAAGCCATGATTGAGATGATGATTCAACCCAACGACTTGCGACCTGTGACCCAATGACTTGATCGCATCCTCCACACTCCAACGACATGCGACCCAACCTGCAGACTTATCACGACCCCACCTTTACAATCCGGCACAACTTGCAAATACCCTCGGGACAATGCCACCGCAAGGAAACTCTCAGGAAAACGGCCGCGGCAAGGAAACCCTCATATTTTCCAGAGTCATGCTGGTTCGAGCTCGAAACCCTCGCACTTCCCAGAACTCTCGTCCTCACCAATATCCTATGATTTGCCCACATTTTTCATCCACAAATCACCCTCACTTGTACATACAGTACAACATTCCGACAAGATAGGACATCATCTATGCTTATTCATCCATCCATTTTTTATATTGTCACACTTACACTACAGATTTTGAAAAAAAAATGTGATATTATCAAGGGTGATAGTGATATTAACAAGGGAGTTTTACACTACGAAAATCCGTTTCAAGGTTTTGGGTGACAATATCAAGGTGTTCTATTAACAAGTGTAATATTATCAAGGTCAGACTGTAGTCCATTTCGTACAACAACCGGTGTATCATGTCGGTAGCACCTGGGTAACGTGGAAGTATAACCCGAGTTAGATAACCAAGTCAAATTCGTTGGATAACCGCCTCTGGGATTCAGGCAAGGCTCTAGAGTCAATTCGGTTAACCCTTTAACGCCTACGAGGCTCTGGTTGGATCGAATTTAGTGCTTTCCGTATGGCAACTTTCAACCGTTGTTGTAAAGGTGCTAAGAACACACTTAAAGCTCTGAAAGAGCATTTCAACGCATCTCTTTGATCTCCAATTGATGCAGACATTGACTAAATACAGTGATTTCTGTGAAGTGGGGTGGTGATGAAATGTATCCATTCTGGAGATGATGTTTTGCATGGTCTATAACCCTCATTGATTCTCACAATGCCTCATGGACCATTTAAATGTTAAAGGGTTAACAATTTTCTATCTATATTCTTGTAGCTATTGAGCAAACTCAATAGCTACAAAAAAAAAGGTATTAGTATACAACACATCCATTGCCCCATAGATTAGACTCCATATAAAACATACTACAAGACATATGGAGAATGAAAAAAACATATTGTCTACAACATACACAAAACAATAATGGATAAAATAACTTGCAATTATATGTAACAAATAACGTTGACTTTGTTGCAGGTTCATACATTTGAAACAAACTAGAATTGTGACTTATAGAATTGTGAATTGTGTTGGAAACAAATTAGATTGGCACTTAGAGATATGTCGTAGATGATGGGACTGGAGCAATAATAAAATTGGACGCCTATTGTACTACATGTCAAGGGAGTTATTCCTATGGCAAACAAATTTTAGGCATGTAATTTCACCAATTCATCCTTGAACATTGTGCTAAATTGGTGTTATCATGACAAATTACAAGTTTCGTAATGAACACAATTTAAAGAGCTTTGTGTGCCATCACAACTGCATAGCAAAAGTTATAATTGTATGGAAGTTTTGTAGGAAGTCATCTTATTTATGAATAAATTATACCACTATTAATGATTTAAGATATAGTTTTTATTAGGTGATCGACAAGTATCACAGATTAAGAAAGGGTAAACTATATGTACTAACTTTTGTTATGTCATTGAGGGAAGAAGCTCTATGTTTGTATAATTGCGAGACCAGAGAGGCAAATGGGAGAATTCAATAGATACTACTTCAACCATATTGAAGAAATTCAAGAATATCCTTTTTGACATAATGATCCTTGTTATTAGCTATTCCGACATATAAAGTACAAAGAAACTTTTATACAATGAATACTATGAAGGGAAATACATGTTAAACAAGCCTAACAAATAGAAGTTTATGAAAGTAACTTATTTTTTATTGTATATAATCTAGAAAGAAACAAATTTTTACATTTTAATAAAAAAATCATAAAACTACATTTATACATTGCAATTCAAATTTAGGATAGATAGTTGTAGATCCGTGAAATAGCTATTCCAAGTACAAAAAGTGTTGGAGTGATACAAGTACTATAAACTTGGGACTTATGTTCTTAACACATTTGTAAGTTCTCTATAACTCTAAGCAAAAAATCTCAAAGTAGACAATGCTATATTTGAATGATTTGAATCTATGAGACAGGTTAGCTAAAAGAAGTTAATTATACCATACACAAACTTTTGCATATGCAATCGTAGAACAAACAAAACCGTCTATGCAACATTACTACACTATTTGCAGCCAAAATTAAGACAAAAGTAGTGTAATGTCAATTGTAATAGAACCAAGGCTCATGGACCAAGAAATACATTGTTCAAAAGGCATATTCTCAACGAATCTGCTGAACTGAGTTGATACAAAAATTATGCAATCAAATAAGCAAAGCAAACAACCATGTTTCATTATTGCAATAATGAAACACTTACTAGCTATTCATCTACAATTGTAATGTTCATTTGTGCTTCTTAATCAACTTTCTCCTATCATGTTCTTGGTTCACGTTGATGGATACCATTTATATTTTGGAAATAAGGCCAAAGTTGGTGCTTAGTGAAGAATATTTATGACTACGAATAATGACATATGCGACAGGCATATTGCCCAATCAAGATTAAGAATGATGCCTTCCCACAGAGATGTCATGTACATTCTATATGTTTACACTTGGACTCTATACTCATGTAAATGCACATACATTATGTCCATCAACTTAGACAATCATATTTTTTCTAGGCATACAAAATAGAACGTTTAAAAATTGGACTACTACATCTCCTACTACCAAATCACCGAGTGTATGATGCATAAGCATAAATGATAAAAGTTAGACTCAGACATGATTCTTGTTGATCTAAAATATGTCTTCTTAGAGATGTTGATATGCCAATATTAGATTAGTAATGCAAAATATTACAAAAAGTCTTCTTTAGCAACTTACTTTTACAAATGAAATATGTACTAAGTATACAGGATTTAAATTGATTATAATATATATAATGAATTGCCACTCACACAGTGCGTGTAAAGCTACATTTGTTAGAAATTGTGAAGATTCAAATGGAGTGAAAGCACTTTATAAACCACAAGCCCAACTGAAGTAAGACCAAATATATGTGATCTTAGAACAAAAGCAGATGACTTAGTTCGTAGAGAAGGGATTCAACAAATATTCAGAAAATTTAAAAATATTGAAAGCGAATAAACTCTTCACACCATGTCCACTCATGGGATTCTCTTTGCCACTAGGAACTCCTTCCTCTTGGAGTCAATTCTATCGCTTGAGCCCAAAATGTTTGTTTTCGTATTACTCTTGCATGGCCTTGCACGTCAATCCTCCCTCCTTCCCATAAACACATTTTCTTCTTCACGCATCTAATGAACTTGAGGATGATACAGTTTATGTTGATGGTTTCATACATTTTTCTTTATAAACTTTGACCTGCAATAGATAGTGTTTGGCCCACAACAAACACAACCTATGTACCCCTTTGTGACAACCCCGCAACAACCGGTATCTAGAATGATCATGTGAAATGAACAACAACACCCCTTTTACATGTTGAAATGATTTCAAAGGGTCCCTAGACACGTCTCTAATGTGGACATCTTGTGCCCGAAGTGTTTGTAACTCTTATAAACACATATCAAATATTGACATTTACCAATTGACTTTTTACTAGTAATAGTCATAGAAAACAAAACGATGTACTTTTTCAATGTTAGCAAAGGAGCAATATTGGAATTAAACAAATGCACAGGAAAACAGAATATATACTACAAAAAGGGATAAATTTCATCGATTGGTTAAGCGAGTCTTAAAATACGAGGGTCCGACGCAAAATCTGGAAAAGTATCGTCAACATGTCTCCACGTTGGAGAGTTTGCAACACTGTTCATTATCCCATCAGTGCTATTATGCAACGCTACATAAACAATTGTGGCACCTAATGGGCCTCAAAAACATGGAGACAATACTAGGAATTAGAGGAAAATAACGCAACACTCTTTGGGGTACTAAACTCTTTCCAATCCGTTTTTTCCTACTTGCATCACATTTCAGGCACTTGACCAAATTCCTGTAATGAGGACCCCTAAACAAGATGCACTTATTTGAACAAACATCAATAGGTTCATAACTCAAGCCTAGTTTTTTAGCATTTTCAAAGCTTTGTACATTGAAGCAAGAAGTCCATTCACATTAGGCAAAATGACCTTGCCCTCGAGGACAAACATTTGTCATTTGCACTCTTTTCAGGAACATCGTTGTAGTTGTCATTATCCTTACGCCTCATTGGTGATGCAAAATGAGTTGATATCCTACCACCACTATTATTGCACTTGTCTCTCTCCAATGTGTATTGAGAATGTATGCTGTGTGAACCTTCAAGCGCACTCTAGTCAAGCACATTGCTTTGTGGTATATCCGCATCATTAGGTGGTACTAAGATTGCATCCATTTGACATTCACGGAGAACAAACTATCATAGGTTTTGAGTGTTTTCTTGCACACAATTTGCAATGAAATGGTCATCATCTTCAACCTCCATTTTGTGCACCTAGTTTTGATGAGCTGCCAATTCTCCATGACTAACAATAGTGGAAGAACTGAGTCGGCAAGCAGGGGAAGCAAAGGTAGGAGAGAGCGCTAGAGCTAAAGGGGAGATGTTGGATACAATAACGTCACCAACATGAATGAAATGCAAGATTTGTGAAAGAGTTGACGAAGAAGGTGAAGGTCTTTTCATCTTTTTAATTCATGTATACAAGTGCATCAATTAGAATGTAGTGTTATGATGGGTCAAACATCATGAAGACCTTCAAAACAAAAGGAAAAATATCGATGTGATTTGAAATCACAATAGATAAGTTTTTTTTGTTCTAGGCATTTGTAATGTGTGGGTATGTTATGTATATGATGGCAAAGTTGCTCACATTTTGCACTGCGTGATGATTTGAATGAAATCGTCGATGTGGAAGACACTGATGTTTTGTGAGGAGGAGAGAATATATAATCGAACGTGGATAGGGGCTAGAAACAAACATTGACGGTTACCAAGTGGGGAAAAGAAAAAATTGTGCTCATTGCAGGGGAGCGTATATGAGCTGGGAGCAGGGAGAGAGATTCTGAAATTTTGGTGCTGTTGAGCAAGGACAAAGAAAAAAAATGTGTCCAAGCTATGTTAGTCTCACCAACCAAAGATCATGTAATCTTTTTATTTCCTATGAAGATGATTAGGGTCTGGAAAATGTAGTAGGAAAAGGGTGCACATAGAACCTTAGCTGCATTGTGTTCCTAGGATGATTGAAGGATGTAGCACTATGTCGTGTTGGTGATTCTTGTATTGCAAACATATGAAAGCATAAAGGATGCTTTGAAAGGTGGAAGGAAACTTAGTTATGTATGTTGTTCTAAACACACTAAAGGTTCTAACTTAATTAGCCTAATCGTCTCTCCTCGATGGAAATAAATGCATTTCATTTCGATTGAAATGATGTAGGTATGTTTGAATAATGGTAACGAGTTCACTTTTATTTGTGTGATATTGTCCTTAATGAAAGGTTGACAAAGAGAAACAACGCATGTAAGCATATTGTTGGAATAAGTAGAGTACACTGTTGACTTGAAGGACAAGTGGACATTCTATAATGGACTTCTAGAATTCATGCAATTAAATTATGGACATTAATGACTAGGTAGAATGGAACAGAGCACGTAGAATGGAGTGCTTTGAATGATTGATGAACACTGAACACATGTGTTTGTGTATATTTGTGAGAGCCCTAAGCATAAATGTTTTATGTCCATGGGAAGAGGTCAAGTATCCTTTGATTGTGAACAGACAAGAGTAGATTTTCCATCATAAACGGCTCTGAACTGCAGTGGCCTTAAAGAAAACAAATTATAGTTTCAAGACAACGAAGTCAAAATTGTTGAAGTTTGCATGGAAAAGTATTGTGTGGAAAAGTGGAATGCAGATGGTGAAGTTAATGAAATTCTTTGAATGCGGAGTGAAAATGATGCATCCCACGAAGCATCCTAATAGAAGAGTGAAGACATTAGATAATGTGAACCACATTGACTTCATAGACGAGACTTTCATAATGTGGGATTCCGAATACACCATTCAAATATTGCAAGCATAGAAGAAGAAAAAGTGACATACAGGAGGAAAGCACTTTAAACTTATTGTTTTGCTAAGGTAAGTATGGTTCAATTATGCTATGTATGCCTACGAAATGAATTTTTTATATTTATTTGTTGTGCACATCCGAAACGTGGATTCCGATGTGAATGAACAAAAAGTATGTCTAGTTGACATTGAAATATATAATAGGACGTATGTAGTGTAACAATGTTCAAGGTTGTTGTTGAAAGATTGTTAGATATTACTAAACAATGGCAAAACTTGTGGGTAGTGTGATATTGTTTTGTTTTTGAATATTGATATGCTGAAAGTAAAAGAGACCAACATGTACACAAAAATCTAGATATGACATACTCTTGATGTAATAAATATTAGTCCGAAGTACGTACACTGATATTGATACATTTTGCCTCCAAACACATGGAGGAAATGGAAGTGGTTTAAAGGTGAAGAAGCATCACAAAGAAAAGGAAGAAAAATATCCATCACTTCATTGTCGTGGAATCTAAGCTTGCTTTTCTTCCCATGTAGAATCCACGCATTATTTGCTATCCACGATAGTTTATTAAGGGGAGTAGAATATGTGGTTTGTTGGTTTAGTTGGTTGCATAAAATAGTATTCAAGTGAATGCACAAACAACCGTTGTCGTGTGTGTATAATTTGCAGACGTATTTCTCTAGAGGCCCAGTTCTCTATGTTACAGACATTGTGAAGCCCGGAATGAATCAAGGGACTTGTCGAAGGGAGCATACAAGTATAAAGTGCCAAAAATACAAAGGTGGAGTTCTTAGAACTGTCGGCAGAATTCTGCTCTAGGGACAAGACAATCATTCAATAGTGTTCTTTATGAATTCTTGGAGGAGCAAAGAAAGCAAAGAAATATTGTACTTCTTGGTATTTTGTGTTTCAAAGGTGCATTTGGTTTTTAATGTAAAGCTTGACTAAGAAAATTGCACTTCTTGGTGACGTTGTGAAAGGAGCACTCAGATATGTCCCTCATAAATTCCGTCTTGATTATCTTTATTAGATGCAAGTAATGGATCAATTGTCGATTGGTATTGCATCTTCAAGGAGCACACATAGATTGTAGTTGTATTCTATTTTGTATGATATAATATTTTGAGACCAATTTTAAGCACTCCTCTTGTCTAAGACTTTTTGGGATAAAATATATTCTTCAAGCTCACTTACAACCTTGGTGATTTGATTATTGACTTACATAGAAATAATACATACATCTTTTTTAATCATAAAATTGTGATGGAGAATGACCATAAATCTATTCTATATCAAAAAATAATCTAGAGTGGACATACAATATCAAATTGAAGCTTCGAGTGACCTTACAAAAAATAATAATATCGGATTGTAATAAAGTACGAATGTCTAATGAAGCTTAGGTTAGGCTCAACATCCATAATCATGCATTGAGTAATTTTCAAAATTGGAAGGAAATAATTCTACCTTATACCATTGATAAATATAATTGGTATAGGCCATTACATACAATTTTACGTCTTGACATTCTTGTCATCTTTATAAATGAGATGTCATTAGACAAGGTGTTGGCTTCAAATGCTATAAAACTTATTATATCATAATTGAGCCAATAAAAAATAGGATTGATTACAAGACCATTGAAATTAATGATTTAAAAAAACTATATATATATATATATATATATGTAAAGGATATACAAAGATTTTTTTTATTCAATATGATTCAATTATTATTAATCCCTAAATTTTGTGACAATTTCTCACCAAAAACACTTCAAATATATTGATTCTAGTGCAATGAGTAAGGAAGAAATCAAACGGCTTTTATTTTTAGTTTTGAATATAAGATCTCAATTAAGACTTATTTAGTAATATACTCACATAAGTTCATAAGCATTAACAGCCGGGATTAAAAGCCCATAGTGTCCGAAGTAGGAAAAACAATTCATATTCTCCCTTGCGTTGAGTGAATCATCAAACTTTGACTTCACTTGGTGTCAAATTTTTACACTACACAAGGTTTGAATACTATATTATCATGTTAAGCATGAAATGATTTCCTTGTACACCAATTTTTAGAAGTAAAGAAAAGGTGTAGCATATTCAATACAATTGTGCAAGGGATGGAGGTGTAAAAAATGCTAATTCTCGTAATCTTTTTTGTGAACTAAATATGTTTTAGAATGAGAATCCAAATATTCACGAAGAAGGTTTACACAACATCCAAAATAAAAAGTAAAAACATTAAGATCTCTTGTTCTTATGTAGAAAAGAAAAAGACTTTTGGAACCTTACCTGACAATGTGTGACAATGTTTTAAATTTATTGACTTGGATTAACATGTTATTTTTCACTTAAGACGAGAGTTCTTTTTATCTAGATGGAAGGAAATGATATTAGATGCTAATATTGAAAATCTCACATTCCATAGAGTGTCCTAGCAAAAGTTTTTGGAATTGCTTGACGTGCCTGCCTTTGAGAAGATTTGCTTTATGATGGCATAAATTTTGCATTAAATGTCCAATTTAGGAAAAATCTATACCAATAGAATTTTTTTGGTAATGTCCATCTACAATCAAAAAAATTCAAACAACAATGTTCTAAATTTACACCATAGCAACATGCCGCAACCTTCAAGAGGCCCCCAAGAGGACTCTTGGAAATTTCGGCGACAAGATCATAGTTTTACAATTATATTGTACTAAAGTCAACACCATGCAATGGCCACCACATCTCATTGTTCAAATTAATTGATCTTGGTAATGTTTTCTAATTCTCACCACTTAAGGTTATTCTAAGTATAATTTTTTACTAGAATTTCCTTTTTGTACTATGCCAAGTTTCTAAAGTACCGTAGTATCTTTCATTGATATGAGAAAAAATCTTAATTGCGTAAAGTCCAAGCGTTTTCATTCCATAGTATACATTTGATATTGCTTGGCAAACTCTCTAGATATCTTCTCTGGTACACATAATTACTTTTACAAAGATAGTTTATGATATGTTAATTAGATCAATCAATCATCAAATCCTATTTTAGGAGAAATTTATCAATCTCATTTTTGTTTCTAAATATTCAAATGCAATGTATTGATATTTCAAGCCTAAATAGAAGAGGTTCAACTCATCAAAACATTGATTTGCACAAAGTAAGCTACCTTTTTTTCTACCAAATTATGTTTAAAAATAAATAAACAAAAATTCAGTGTTCTTTCAACAATTCCAGGTAAAGTTTTTAATTCCATATTTAGGACCTAACACTTATCAATAAAATATACAGGAATGAAGATTATACCAATAAACTTTTGGATGATCATTCAATTAGTACACTTATTTTTATTTCGTGATTATTCTTCAATCCTCTACAAAATGATGATCTTTATATAATCAAGATGAGTTTAAGCTTTTCCATCAATGCTCTTAACTTACTTGAATTTGAAATTTAATTTTGTCAAATCTATTTATCAGTTTTTGAAGCTTCTTTTTTTGTATTTCAGATTATGCCATTTCAACACATCACATAAGATACTTGTAAGTCCATAATAACATCAACTAATTTCATGAGCCATAATTTTGGATTTTCACGTTGTTGAATTCAAGTCGTTGAATTCAACAAGAGATTGAAACCCTCGTAGTTTTGCGCTAGTAAGTCCAACGTCTTGTTTGAATCTTGATTTCATTTTAATTGTCAATCCCTTTTCAAGTTTTTACAATTTTCATACAAACATAGTCCATAAACTAAGATTGTACATTATTATTAATATCTCTTCAAGAAATTGTACTCAAATTGTTAGATAATTAACATGATTAAATTTTTTGGACAAATGTAAAGTTTGCAGAAAGTCTAGATTTGTGAAAAATAATCAAATTTTTGGAACCTCTAGATGGAAAGAAGCGACGCCGCTTTCAACAACGCACGATGGCAGCAGCTGAAGATTCAAGCTAAGGTTTGGGTCGGGCTTGTGGACTACGGCAGGAATGCGTGGAACAAAATGATCAACCTCTGCAATCAAGCCCCCGAGAAGAGTGAGCTCTATACTAACCGCTTCAAGAGTCAGTGGTGCTGTAACGAGGTCCTCGCCTTTTGGGTTGACAAAAGACCGAGTTGGAGACTCTCCCCTCACCACTGCACTGAGTGAAGCAATAGTAGTAGTGGTAGGCAACTGACCCTCCCTAACCTCTAACCTGGCCCGGGCTCCGGCTCGGCCTCGCCGGTCCTGGCGGGGACCTGCCTTGTTCTCTTTCCTCCTCTTGCAGTAAAGCTTTCTTTACTTGTGTCAAAAAAAAAAATAATAATAATCAAATTCCATCACAGCTAGTACAATGCCACGTGTTCATGTTTTTTTAAAAGAAATTTATGATAAATATTCTGTCCACAGATACCTGCCCAAAATGGAAATTGTCCAATCTGAGGAGAAATGGTTCTTTGGGGTTTAAAAGGATAGAATACTCATAGAGAGTTTTGTGATTTGAGTACCTGGTTTTGGTGAAACATACATTGAGAGTTTTGTGATTTGAGTAGTGGAACGAACAGACACTTCATTCACGCCGGCCTCCCTTCAGAGACCGGCGTTCTTCTTCTCACCAAAACCACCCCAAAATTACTTCTCAAATTTGAGACATTGCAAGACTAATTGAGACAATATTTTACTTTTTCCAACCGGAGAATCTTCAAGTTAAATACTACAAAAAGACATTAGAAAACTTTCGTACACTTTGTTTGCACGGATGTAAAATACATGTAGTTGAAGAGTGCAAAATGGTTTTTTTCTTTTTTGTTGCTGACAAGATCAACGTACTTTGACTCAAGATAATGGTATATTTTTCCACTACATTTTGCATAAATTTCAAGGATTGATGGTGAACCTTGTGTTGGTTCATTGGACGCTAAAAATCACAAGTAAAAGAGGTGATTAGAATATAAAAAATGGACTTGCAATGATTAGGGGTATAGAAAGTAGCCATTCCTTGAGGAAAACAAATATTATTTTTAAATTTTTAATAAATTTATAGGATGTGAATTCCAAATGGTTGATGGTATCTTCTTCTATTATTATTAGAAGAAAAGAAGATTGAAAAAGTAAATTCCTTGATTGGTACGCTTTAAAGTAAAAGAATGAGTCTTCCAAGAACTTTCCTAGTCTAAGCAAGTAGCACTGAAGTCATGTAGCACTAAAGTCAAGTAGCACTAAGCAAGTAGCACTAAAGTCATGATATGTATAATAAATATTCAGAGAAGAAGCCATTAATTTAGATTCTTTACAGATGAAATATTCCAAAATATTCAGTAAATTCAAGGTTTATCTTTTCTATATTAATCCTTCGACTGTGGAGAGGCCTAAAACGGGCCACTTCAACACTGCTCCGGAGATTCCCCAGCGTTAAAGAGTTAAAAGCATCATAAGATAGGGATAATTCAACGATACATGTTACAATGAGTTGACCTTTAGGGTCTATTCGCACCTGGAGGTATGTACCTGCCATTGGTGGTTCCTATTTTCATTTTATCTCGAAACTTGTAGACCTATTCATACTAGTTAACTGAGAATTGGTTTGAGTAGTTTCCATCCATTGCTGTGAGGGGTGGTAGGAATGAAGGCATTCGCACTCCAACCACTATTTGCATGGTCATTAGCTATTTCCTTTTAACACATTGAAGAGGAGATTCGGGGGTGGATCTAAAATTGTAGGAATTGTTTACCCATGCATCATACACTAAAAACAAAACCCATACTTGACACTTTAAGTTGCTATAGTGTTGGCAAATATCTTAAAGTGACCTTCAAGGCTGAAATTGGTACCTCTCACCTACTTGCGATGATTGGTAGATTTTGTTCTACATAATGTTCATTTTACAAAGACTTAAAAAATACATATATCCCCTCCACTAAATCCAAACCACCACCTTACCTTTGCTCTACCTCCACTATCCAGCTCATATTTTCATCCTTGCCATGTCAGTTCTACAACTAACACCATTTCTGGTGCGAAACCACATTTTCCTAACACTGCCTTAACACCCCATGTACCTCCAAGTGCGAATAGACCCTTAGGGTGTGTTCGCACTCAGAGGTACTTGCATATTGTCGTCCTTATTATCATAATATCTCGAAATTTGCAGACCCATTCACACTAGTTGACTGAGAATTGGGTTGACTTGTTTTCATCCGTTGCTATAAATCTGTATAAGATGTGGTATGAATGAGCGCTTTCGCACCTCAACCATAGTTTGTCTGCTCAATAGTTTTTTTATGTCAATAGCTATCTTGTTCAACGTCTTTGCGATTATTGATTTCTAGTCAGAGAATTTGAACGTGGGATTCTTGCTTTTATCTCTCTTTCTATGGTGTAAAGGTAGATCAGACACCCAACTTTGTACCTCTAGAGCACATGCATACATTGTGCCCTTGAAGAAGAAAAGCACAACCAAAACACAATCTCTGATTCCACTCCTCACAGAAGACGACTACTTTTGATGAGTTCGACAAATCGAAAGCTTTGCTATATCATTCTCATTCAACAACATTGTCTTAACCTAAAGATTTGGGGTAAAATAAATAATCATGACGAGCGTTTGCAGCAAGGGCAAGCCTTGGAAGGCTTTGAAATTTTTAGGGTTTGAGATGCAGCATTGAAAAGGCAAATTCCATCCAACCATGGAGTGTGGTGAGGGATTCTGATAGCAGATGAGCGTCTATAGGCCATGAGCATTGAAATTTGTGGTGGGTTCTCTTGAAGCTTTGCAGATTTTGGTATACAGTTTGAGCCCAACAAGACGCTGATACACAAGCCAAAGTGTGCACTGGTCCTACACGGACAAGGCCTATGGCTGAAGAACATGCCTTCACAGTGCTCACAAATAATTTAAGTTGCCCTCCAAGGCTCAAATAGGTACCTCTCACCTACCTCAGGTGGTTTATAGATTTTGTTCCAAGGAATGTTCATTTTAAGAAGATATGAAAAATACAAATATCCCCTCCACAAAACTCAAACCACAGCCCTACCACTATTCTACCTCCATCATCCAATACGTCATCCTCCATGTCATTTCTACGTCTACCACCATTTCTGGTGGGAACCCACACTTTCCTAACACCCTCCTAACACCCGTTGTACCTCTAAGTGCGAACACACCCTTAGTGAATTCAAGTCACATGTCATGTACACACTTTGAGTTTCTATGTGCACATTTCTTTAGTGCATACTTAGTTCAGAGCATTCCCATTGTTGAGGTGCCAATGCCACGTTTGGATGAAGAACGATCAAATTAGTGTATACATCTTCATCAACAAAATGGTTCAAGGCAAAAACTTAAAAAGATGCTAACCTAGGTTAGATAGATATTTATTTGATATGATGTTACGATATAGAAATTGTCCTTTATCATGTCACTAATGCCTTAGGCATGGTTCACAAACTAAAAATCAAATATTGGTTGTCATAGGTAGGTATATATACTTGACCGTGAAGGCACCGTGGCCTTGGTGTGATGGTTTAACCCCTAAAGGACCAAGGCAATTTTTCCTCAAAAACACTCCAAAACTGCCATTTTCAGCGCATTCAACACAAAATGATACAAAATCATTTTTTTGAAAATTTAACCGTAGGATCTTGTACTAGACTTGTATGAGAGTGTGTGGTGAAATTTTTGCTAAGTTTGACCGCACGGATTGAAAGATATTAGCCTTTGAAGTGCGACATAATCTGTATTTCAGGTCATACTATACACCTTCATCAAACTCTGACCACCTTCTATGGCAACTTCTTGCACTACGGGCCGTGATTTTATTGTCTTAACTTGAAAAGGATCATGTTAGGCACATGTGCGCCAAATTTAAGAAGTAGAAGAGGTGTAGAAGATGTCCTAAAAATTCCTGCAATGCACCTATGTGCCGAGAATCAACAATACACTTAATATTTTGCATGTATCATATCCTTCTCAAGTATTTGAAATTCATAAATCTGTACGGTAGATGCAAAGATCTCAATTTCCTTTCCAAGAGGACATTTTCAGTCTTATAAATGGACAAAAACTCGAATTTCTATTGAATTTAGAAGTTATTAAAGTTTGGTGACAGTATTTGTGATATGTCACACTAAACCGCTGCACTATTTGTATATGTAAGTGAAAATAAATTGTAACTTTTGAACCGTAAGTCAGAACTCTACGAAATTTGTGTCTATGCAAAGCTAATCCAAAGTTGGCCATTCAATACAAAATCTCATAAAATAATGCCTAGAATTGAGAACGTGGTACCTTACCCAAACTCTAAACGTCCCCCGAGGGGACATTGGTCCTTTAGGGGTTAAGTCATGGCACACCGGTGAGGTGGTTGTGAGTTCAAGTCCCCACACTGGTGTGGCGATTACTATCCTAGTACATCCAACTATGGTAGGGGCTCTTTTAAGACCCCGTTGTATAGGTACCCTGAAAGCACTTGGAGGAGATGACATGTTGTTTGTCCTTAAGGCACTTAGTGTAAGAAAACGCTTATCCTTGAAGGGGGGAAGTAGTTATATTATAGTACCCTGTGTCCCGTGACTATATGTTTAGTTACCCTGTGTCCCGTGACTATATGTTTAGTAAAGAGAATGAACAAACAGGGTATTCAGGTCGATCCCCGACGGAGACCGCAATTCTTCTTCTTTTACTTGACATGTATAGGTGAAAAGCTCATTTTTTTTGGAGGATTGCTATCTTGTGAGTGGTGAGCATTGAGCAATCAAATTTAGGATTTAGGGTTAAGGATTAAGGATTTAGGATTTATATTTTAGGTTTTATGGTTTGGTAATAGGTAACACTTTCATACTTTTTGAAGAAAAATACAAATTAATTGATTTTAAATTTATTTTTTTACTCAGTGCTCATTATTCACCGCTCACAACATAGCATCGCTCATTTTTTTTGTATCACATTACAAATGAAAATGTTCCATTGGCCTTCTACAATGGAAATGCTCTCAGAGCATCTCCGCCCAATCCATTAGCCTATCTATGTTGGGCGGACACATGACGAAGTGGTCTTGATTCTCCAATCGTAATCGAAAGGAGCCCTTGAGCCGCTAAGTTCACCTTGTTGGCCGCTAAGTTCGTCCAATATCCAACTCTCCTTCTCTATTCCATGTTCCCGCCTCCATGTTCTACTTCCGAGTCACGCAACCACTTTTGCGTTGCTACGTTGTGACACAATGCGAGCATGCAGGGGCGACCCTACCTTGCCATCTAAGCGCTAAACCCATTAACGACAAGGCCTTGCATGCACACCCTGCAAATTCTTACAATTGAATAGATTCTCCATGACAAAATCTACACGAGAACATTACATAGTTCACTTTTTTCACAAAAATCATTGTAGTTCATTAGTGCCTCCACCAATTGGAGATGAGGAAGATGTGTTAGATGGAGGAAAGCACAACGCACAACAGCTCCGACAAGTGCAAATCAATTCAACGGGCTTCAGGGTGGCTCCCCAAAAACTGTTCTCATCAACCACTATTTGGTTCCTTCCTTGTTAAAGCGATAATGGTGGATCACACTAAAGCACCTCCCACCTCTCCTGATTGGGCTCCAGGGTGAAGCCGTTGGGTGGGCCAACTCGGCTATTGTAGCAATGCCAGGCTAGATGGATTGCAGTGGATGTGCTGCTCTCAAGGGTCATTTACACGTGGAGCGGCCGAACCCACTTCTGCACCCATTTTTCTGCCCCCGCTCTCTCCACCCTTGTATCAAGAACCATTTTTCATTTACACTTGAGGTAGCCGCACTAGGGGCGGAAGGGTGAGTTTTTCAACAAGGAATATAGGATTAAATTGAAAGAATGATATGAAAATTAAGATTTGGTTTGTGGTCAACCTCTAAATGAAAGTAGAAATATTGGAAACAACATAAGTGTGTTGTAATATGTGAATTTGGGGTCTTAAATAAAAACCTTTATAGCCAATGTACTTTATAAAAATATGTTATCAACACACACATGTTTTTTAGAATTGAGAAAAAATTGTGTTTTTAATTGGAGATAATTAAGATTGGATGAAATCAATTCATGCACTACATAATAAAAGAAATGATTCTTAAAAAAACATGCAACTATTTCACGAAAATTGTGAAATGAAGACTACCATGGCATCGTTGATGCATTTTTCTTCGAAAATCTTTTTAAAACGGAATTTTGTTGAAAATCATTCTTTTAGATTTAAGTAATATGAAATGAAACACTAGTTTCTTATTTCAAAAATAAAATATAGATGATTTTTTATTAAAAATATAAAATGGGCCAACATCTTTATAGCCTTTTGATTAAATCTCATAATACAATCTTAGGAAATGGTATCATCTTCCTTTTCAAAATACAACTATACAAATGCGCACGCATTTGTGTCAACTCATAACTTGCATTCTCAAAATCATTAAAGTATGCTATATCCACTGCTAAGGCAATGACATACAATCCACAAAATGACAAATCAGCTTGTTGTTGTACATGAATGTACTTATATTCTATATTTTCAGGAATACCAAATCTACTCAAAATTTTAAAATCAATATCATGTCTACCCAAAGTGTCATATACATGACATTGATGAAAGAGATCGCTAGTGGGATTAATATATTTTAACATCCAATGCATACCCTCTTTGTGATGAAAAAATTGGAGACATGGTTTTAGCAATGGTGGTCTTGGCTTCTTCAAGTTGCCGTCAAAGCGAGTTTCATGAGGATGAAATCCTCTATGTACTAAAATATCATCATATAATATTTTAAACGCAGCATCCATTATTGAAGTACTTAGCCATCCATCTTCTGACATCAAGATTTCTTGGTCTTCCCATGTCAAAAATAAAGGCTCCATCCACCAAATTCCTATTAATCATGTTTAGTAAGACCATATGTCAGTACATTATGTTTAATATTTGAAAGATATACAAAACAATATGTATACATATTATGTATAAAGTCAAAACAATTTCACGTCTTATTTTTTTGTGAACTACGTATGTATTCAAATGATAATCCAAACGGTCAATACGAAGGTTTTCACCACATATTGTTGTTGAAAAAATAAAAAGTTAAAGGTATGAAGATCTCTAGGTTTTATGTAGAAAAGATGAATTTTTTTCCCTCGTTGCTTGAAAATGTGTGAAAATGTTTGACTTGGAATAAAATGCCTTTTACACTAAAGACAATTTTTTTTTTGTAAATTTCCAAAAAAAGGTATCATCTTTATATGTGTGAAAAATCTCAATGTCAATAGAAACTTCTGTCAAAAATATTGGAGGTGCCCGGAGTCCCCACTTTTGGCTGTAAGTGGTACTAACTTTCAAACAACAAATACAAAAATTAAAATTAAAATATATCCACGAAGCTCTTATTAGAGGATATCTTGTATAAAATTTTCAATCAAAAAGGATTTTTTTCCGAATTGTAGGTACATGCCCAAAATCCAATTTGACCCCGGGAGGACGTTTGGTCCCTTAGGGGTTAAAGTAATCTTGCCATTGAAAGTAGTAAATAAGAGTCCCCTCAACCTAACCGCACCCACTTCGTTGCACCCACACCCACTCTTGCACCCGCTTGCCGCCCCCTCCTACAAACTTGGATACTAAAAAAAGTAAACCCTCTTGCACCCGCACCCTCTTCTGCCCCACATGTAAATGACCCTTCAGCCCACTTCAAGCCAACAACCGGATCAACGTTAAAATTTCCCGGATCCTGGATAAAGTTTCTCATAGTTCACTAAATTGCTTGATTTCTTCATCGCCTGAAGTGGGTCTCAGGCCACAAATCTACACGTAGCGAGCAAGCCTGAAGCACCACGACCGACGATATGCCGTCGAACCTACGGCAAGCGCGCACACCACCGCATTCACACCGTCCTGGATCACAGGGACTCCAGCGCACTCTATCACCCCTTGGCCGTCCGATTGCTTCACCTGTGACCGCCGATGCCGTCCGATGCAGCTCTGGTGTTTTCTGTGACTGTGTGAGCGAACCTTCTGGACTTTGATCATTTCCGCCTCTGTCGTCGCAGATGCCTGCCTTGGGGATTGGTTTTCGTTCGGAAGCTGGTCAACACCGGCAATCCACAATGTGCGTCACATTTTCCGCTCGGTCCGTCTGAAAATTGCGCACAAAAATTGTTTGTTCACTCAAACATGGAATTTGTGGACTTGAAGCTGATTCAACGTGGCCTTTGATTTGTGAGGCTCTTATGAAATCAGAGCATCACTTCCGTCATACATTAGGACATGTACAGTACCCTGTTTTGTTACCTATCCAAAAGGAATTCATTCCAATATTGTTATATGAGAGTGCCCCAAATGCTTCTTAACCCCTACGTGAAAATAGTCCTGAGGTAGGCTTTTGCAAATCTCCGGCACCTTCCCATGGTTGAAATATATATTTGTAATTCTTGAAATTTTGTATAGAGATGCAAGAAGACAAGGCGTACGTGGGAGTCTCATTTTTTATCCTACTTGGACTTATAGAAAAAATAATTATGCCATCTTGAAGAAAAAATTGTCGAGTGCGGGCATGTCGGGCAACTCCAAAAACTTTTGCGAGGACACTCTAGTGAATTTTGAGATTTTCAATACTAGCAAGTAATATTATTTACTGTCATATTGTCCAAAAACACTTCTTGTCTTTAGTGAAAAAAAAAGAACATCCCAAGTCAAAGATTTTCACACATTAGCACAAATTGTCGGGCAAGGAACCAAAGAAACTTTTTCATTTCCACATAAAACTTTGAGATCTTCATATTTTTCACTTTTATTATTTCTAGTACAAGACATGGTATAAACCTTATTGACCGTTTGGATTATCATTCTAAAACCTTTTTTTAATTCCAAAAAATAAAATGCAAAATTGGCACTTTTTGAACCTCCACCTTGCACACTTTATTTGATTATGCTACACCCATTCTCTACTTCTAAAAATTTGTGTACAAGGAGTTAATATCATGATCAACATGATGATATAATATTTAGACCTTGTGTAGTCCAAAACTTTGACACCAAGTGAAGTCAAAGTCTGCTGATCCACTCAACGCTAGCATGAAAAGGAACCATTTTTTCTACTTCAAACTCAAATCTTTCAATCCGTGTTGTTGAAGTTAATGAAATTTTTTTGAGTATATTATCCATTGATTATTTAATGAGATCCTACGGTTCAAACTAGAAATACAAGTTTTTGTACCCTTCCTTACTCATTGCACGAGAATTGACAATTTTGGTGTGAAATTGTCAAGGAAATGTAGGGGTTAAAGACAGGTACATGTGTGCACTAATCACACGACGAAATACATTACTTTTTGGATTTTGAGACTCTCACGGTGCCTCCAAACTTTTTACACTCATCCCTCAAAAAAATTATAACAGGCTAAGTTATAATTGCCGCTACTTTATAACCTCTGCTAGCTTTTTTACCTCCGCTGATGAGTAATCTCTACTAATTTTTACCACCTCCATCTTCCAGTGCCATACTTAGCTATAACTTATATAAGGGATGACTATAAATCAACTTACACTATAGTTTATTTCTAAATTTATATCATTTGCTACTGAACATAGTATACTAATGAATTTCATGGAGATTATATGTGTGTAAATGCAAATGTTTCCAATTTTAAAAGAATCAAATAAATGCTATAATGAATGTCGTGAGAGAGAATAATTATTACATAACAATAAAGACTCACAATGAAATACACTTCAGTCAAAGTTTAAAACCAAATCATATTTCAACATGCAATAAGCAATTATGCTCTTGGCCATTTAAAAGTGCACTTTGGAACCACGACGGCCATGGCGCACCAAAAATCCCACATTTTAAATTTTTTTGTCAATTTTGAAAAAAATTAGAGTTCTTGGATCAGTATTGTGTGCAATTCAAAATGTCAATTTAACAAGATGTTAAATTGATTTTTCAACAAATTTTTAGTGGAACGTCATTAAGTTTGATAAATGTCTATTTAATATTATTGTACAAAATTTTGTGAATAGCTTATAAGAATTGAAATGTAGAAAAGATGCAATCATTCAAACAGAATTGCCAATTGATATGAAGAAATTCCACATGGTACATGATACATAAGAAGAAGACAAAAAAATGAAGGCATTTATACATGCACTTGGTGATGTAATTTATGAATAGTAAAAACTTATAGCATTTATTATTTACACAATGTGCCTACACTATACATAATATTTAAAGTAGTACTAAAATTCCACTCCTTATATGTATAGCGTTGTCGTGATGTAAATAACTACAGTATGTAAAAAAATAATGTAGATGCAAAAAGTGTGATCGTAGAGTGACCTACAGTTTAATTCAATGTGGGAACAATTGGAGCTTGTTAGCCTAGCTTGGATGTACTACATGTGTCACTCTAACTTAGGGGTAGGTGGGTGGCCAATTGGCTGTTTAATTTCCTGCTCTCACTAGCAAGTGCCAAGCCGCAGCCACCCGAACAATTCAACGAGTTCAATGAGACTCGAACTCGGAATCAATCGGCGGATAACAAACAGGTTCTAACAACCAACCAAGTCTGCAACTTGGCAATTATCATCGAGCCCGCAATAGTTTTATACTACTACAGATAGGCCGTTTATTTCTTAATTTGGCTTTACTGTGGATCATCTTTTAGATGGAAAGGCATCTATGGCTGCTTAAATTTGCTTAACCGTATACTATTAAAGAAATGCCATTGAATTAGTATTAGGGAAGACAAGCTTGCCGTGCCTTATGCATTATTTCAGGTCATTATTAGTTTGAATTATATCTTCTTAGTTTCTACAGGTTGATAGTATGGCTTCACAAGACCTTGATGATTGGGAGTTTCCTTTAGCTCATTCACCGAATGATCCAATTCAACTTTCTCAACCATCAACATCAAGGCGACGTGAGCAAGAAGAAGCAGGGCCTTCTGAGCGTCATGTTCAACCACGTACCACTTTTGATCCTCAACAAGTTCTTTTGACAAGTTTAAGAAGTTTGCAACCGGAGGCAAGAACTTTAATAATCGTCTTCGAGGTTGAAGATGTGCTTATCGAAGGCCATCAAGTGGTGTTTGAAGGGTGTTTTAAAAAATTTAATGAAGGTCAAATGGTAACCCGCTTGTCCAATGACTTTGGTCACCGTCTTTGGCTTCAAGGCCCGCTCAGACACTTGGCTAGTGAAAGACGAGCAAGTTACATTGCTACTATTCTTCGTAAGGTTCTTGAATTTTTACATGTTTAATCCATCTAGGGGCTGAAGTTAAGACAATTTATTGTTATTTCTCTTCATTTATTTGTAGTTAGTTGTTGTTGAAGAAACCCGGTCTTTAGATTGATGACCAGGTAGTTAGTGTTTAAAAATACTAATGATAGAAGGGATACAGGGATAATTAGAGCTGATAAGGGGAGAATTTGAGCAACCAATGGGGTTTAAGATGCCCATGTGGCCTTTGAATGGACTGGGGTTAGTTGTAATTGGCTCATTTCCCCGTTTTGGGGGTTAGGTTCTTCCTTACCAAGGAGGGGCTAGATTGCTAGGGCTCTCTCGGATTGTTTTTGTTTTAGATTGTTTTGAATTTTGAGCATGTTGTAGCCCTTGTTGTTAGCTCTCTATGAAGCTATCATTCGGTCTTAAAATAGAAAGTATGAGTGAACATCGCGTAGTCGAACACAAGGGGGTATACTGCCCCATGTTTTCATGAGCAGTAGATTTGAAGCCTTGTAGCAAGTTGTACAGAGTATACCTAAATGAAATCTTTAGTGAGTTTGAACACTGTAAATAGTTTTTCAAAGAGCTATCTTATGCTCTATTTCGAGCTTTTGTGAAGTCATAGCACTAGTTTGAAAGAAGAGGAGTCTGCTGACTTGAGTTTTTGTAAGAAGTAACTTTGATTGCACACAGCGCCTGGCCAGATGAGTTTTTGAAAGTGAAATTTAATGTGCAAATGGTGTTTTAGTGGCTTTTCAAGTAGCCATAGTACGTCTCATTCCGTGTTTGTATGAAATCGTAGTGGTATTTTGAATTAGAAGGTGAATCAAGAGTTTAAATGAGTGTTTGAGTTCGGTTTATACTTAATGAGAGGTTAGAGAAATGATTTTAAAATAGAGTAAGGGTATATAGGAGAAGGGTATGAAGTGGTTAGGATATGTAAGGGTAAGGGTATGTGGGATTGAGGTTAATTAGAGAATTAATTATTTTAATCAAGGTTAATTGTGTTAAGTAAGATTAACTAGTCTAATTGTAATTAATTAGCTTAACTAAGATTAAGTGGATTAATTAAGGTTAATCATATTAGTTAAATATAATTATCTTAACTATTAATTAATTATTATTAAGTATTAATTAATTAATTTAATCAGATTTTAATTAAAGCTTAATTTAGATTAAGGATAATTAATGTTTTGAGTTAAGTTTTTGAGAGACAAGTTCTACAAGACATCTGTATCATGTCTTATTACATATACATTGAGGTTTATTATACAAGTTGAAGATTGGAGGCTTTTCTCGTATGGTGAATAATGACTTATAAGTCTATATGGACTTGGACACAAAATCATATGTTCTATATTCTCTCTTTTCCTCTCTAAACTAAGTGCAACCAAGAACCCTGAGTTTTCCTAAAGCAAAGACTCTCTACACGACAGCGTGAAGAGAGTAGGAAATGAGAGGAGGGGTACGGGAGAGGAAAGAGGCCCCGGGTTCAGGTTTGGTGGTGTTAGGTTGAGGATGGCCGCGGATTTAGGGTTTTGCGAGTTTAGGATTCTGCGGGTTTCGAACAACGGCATCGAGTTCAGGACTCCAGGGATATGCCTCGACACTAGCCAGCCTCGAAATCGAGGAGTGGCTATGGCAAATCATCGCCATCGATCTCATTTGAGATGATCCCCGCCCTTGAATTTGAACACCAGGGTATATGCAATATATCCAAAGGAAATAAATGAACCCATATCAAGGTAGGAGACCATCAAACAATTGATTCATCAATCCTAAGCATCTTGCGGGCACAGGTGGCTATTTGGCCTACCGGCCAAGGGACCTTGGCACCTAAATCAACGATCCTCAATAGGTGTAAGAGATCGACAACCAGATCTTCTCTCAGCCAGTCGTTGATTTCGAGCTTGGCTGGTTGCGAGGAAGGGTGTGCACGCACACACCCGTGTGGAGGTGAGAGGGTATTATAAGGGAGGGGGTGTGAGCAGCGGCGGATTAAGATTTCGCAAGGGTGGAGTAGCCGCGAGGTTTAGGATTCCATGGATATATGTGCGCACACTCGTATGGAAGAGGCGAAAGGCGAGTGTCTAAGGGGAGAGGGTGTGAGCGGAGAGAGGGTGTGAGCTTCGGTGTAGGGTTTGAGGTGGGAGGAGGGCTTGAGCGGAGGAGGGGAGAGGGTGTGAGTGGCGGTGGAGAGAGGCTGTGAGCGGCGGAAGAGAGAGACTGTGAGCGGCGGAAGAGAGAGACTGTGAGTGAGTGAGAGGGGTGAGCGGTGGTGTAGGATTTGAGGTGGGGAGAGGGGGTTTGAGTGACGGCTCGGAGAATGTATAGGGTTTGAGCGGCGGCGGGGAGAGATTGTCAACGGCGCGGATAGGGTGTAGGGAGAGGATTTGAGCGGCGGGGGCGGGGAGAGGATTTGAGCGGCGGCATGGTGGAGGTTTGAGCAGCGGCAAAGAGAATAGAGAGGGTTGAGCGGCGGCGGGGAGGGGGTTTATGAGGTGTGTGGAGAGGAGGGGCTATGAGTTGTGTGGAGAGGAGGGGCTGTGAATTGTGTGGAGAGGGATTGAGCGGCCGCGAGAAGAGTGTGTGAGCGGGGCAGAGTGTGTAAGTGGCGGAGAAACATGCGAAGGAGAGCTAAAACTCAACGCCGCCCTAAACCAAACCTCCAAGGGTGTGCGCGCGCACACACCCCGCACGCATATATCCGCCCTAGATTTAAATTAATAAAAATAAATTTAATATAAAATTAATGCTCGTGGGCAAAAGGCTACACGATTTCCCTGTTGGCTTTGCGAGGCGAAGCCAAAAAGAGCTAGAAAATTTCAACCCAGTTCCTTTGGTCACCCATATAAGTCCTATTCCTTCACCATCTTGCTTAACTTCAAGGTTGCTCAACCACCTCCAACCGGCTTCTACTAGCCTCGGTGATGTTCAAGGCTAGGAAGTTAATATCTTTACACATAATGCTTCGTTTCACAAGTGGTTTGTTGCACTCACATTAAGGTATGGTATTTCATTATATGATAGTACAAACATGTAAGAAAAAAAATGAATCACCAAAGTATTGGAAGTGATACACGACTAATATTGTCTTATGTTTCAAGATGTATGTATAGATTTTAAGTACATGAATAATGTCGTTTCCAAAAAAAAAACCAATTTAGTAATCATATATTCTACATAAGTTTAAAACAATAGTTATCATTTATTTTGCATATTATTCACGTAAGTACGCATATTTAACACAACATGTAATGCAACATGTAACGCAACATGTAACGCAACATGTAACACAACATGTAACACAACAAACACAAAAATTTAATACAAAAGAGTTAGTAAGATTTTAGCATTAAAAAAATAATAATAATTGGGGGCAAAATCTTCTGGTTTTTGAGTGCTGAGTAGGGCACTTGGCCAAGTGCATAATTGCTTAATTGGGTGTTTTTCATGATTATGTGATACCACATACAATGAAGACTTTGTATACTTACGCATTTCAAAGTATTTGATTGAAATTGATGTATGTGGCAATGTGGATGAACAAGTACTCCGTGAATATAGTGTCTGCTTGTACCACGACTAAATCAATGTCCACCAAACTATGAACAGACACCCTACTCACGACGGCCTTCTTCAAGGACAAAAATTCTCCTTCTTCTTCTACCAGAGTATTGCAATGTTCATCTAGATATTCAAAGAGGAACTTCGGAGCATGGCCATAATTTCACCACAACTTGGGCCATGACATGGTCGTTTGGGAGGCAAGATGGTTGTTTCTGGCCCCGCCTCGACATTGACAAGCCGTTGTACCACCCATTTTTTTCAACATCACCAAGATTATCTCCGAAATTCCTCCACCAGCCCCACCTTGCCACGACTAGTTTATATATACAACGTCAATTAAACAACTTCAAAACAATCAAAACATACAGCCCCCGCCTACGGCAAAAAGAAGATATTTTTTAGGCACTATTCCCATTTGACGTCCCGAGTGTCCATTCATTTGTTGAAGGCCCAAAGATGGCCGACTTTCTCATGCCCGAGTATTCAAAAGCTCACTCCTCTTTATTTCACATAGAGAGATGTCACAGAGTATGGGCCAGGGTAGGCTTCTATTTCCGGTTGTTTTCTGTTTTAAGGGTCTACACGTTCTTTTTGGATTATTTTTTGGCTAAATTGAAGCCTCCAGCTCTAATTTGCCTAATTAGTCTTTAGGACTCCCCTGCAATATAAAATTAGGGGCCAAGTTTTGTCCACACCCCCCTTCATGAACCATCCACCTACATGGTTTTACCCAGGCTAGCCGCTAAAGGTTAATCGGGAACCATATATACATGCATGTTTTTTACTTTAAAGAATACAAAAAATGTATTACAGTATAGCAAGACATACACCTTTGGATTGAAGGTTCTTCAACTAACATCTTTCATTTGGAGGTCATTTCAATACGTGAAGCTTATCATGTTCAAATTGACACCATACATGTATAATATTGTGACCACCACTAGCACCTATTTTGACGTTTAAGGGTTAAAAAGTTCCCAAAAGCTCCATCTGACCCATTTCACCCATTCGAGCCTAGGAGACCCAAAATGGGACTCTAGAGGTGTTCAATCTCAATTTGCATGAAGTCCATCATGAACTAGGTTGTGAAATGTGAAATTTACATTTGAGCACACATTACATGAACACATTTTCAAAAGCAAATCATGATTTGGGGTTATAGAACTCACGGAAAAGCTAGGAATACAACACAAAACACATTAGATATACTAAATTATAATGAATACCATGCCGCATACTATGTTGTAATTCATACACATGCAAAACAATTTTGGTCCTAAATTTTGATTGAAATTTGTCTTTATGAGATTCGTCATTGTTTTGTGATTGTTGATCTCTCTCATTGCATACTAAAATTTTGTTTTAAGCTGTATAAGTTTGGAACATTTTCATATACTATCAAGTAGAAAAAAAGTAAAATAATCATCAATAATCATGTATAAATGTTTTCATCACATGTGATATGTCAATGCAAAGTTATCAACCTAGTGCACATGTAAACCTGTTTAATTCAAAGTACAAAAATTCTTGCAAGAGTCTATTGATGGATAAAGTACGAAACACCCCAAATTCCACAATTTTCAAGACCAATGTAGAGTAATTTTGAACACCATAATCTATTTCATCAACAATTGGATGTCGTGCAAATTTTCCCCAAAGTTTCGGTCATGGTTTGAGTTCATTTTTGTAAGGTTGGATACTAGAATTATACATTGAATTTCCATCAAAGTTAGCTCCAAGAAAAAAAATAGCATATATCTTGGTTTCACAAAAACGTGAACTGGGCGCCAAAGGGTTGATATTAAGCAGACGCACATGACGACCATATGGGGCTTCATCTCCCAGATATGGTCCCTAGAAGTCCGGGTTGGGCTCCTCCTACCCACACCAGTTTCATGGTAAAATATGATATGGTTCCTAACCAAACCACTTGGTTACCCTCTTCTCATTTACCTTTTAAACCATATTATTACCACAACGTTCCCGATGAGTTCCCATGGTGTTCCCAAAGTGTTCCCCAACGTTCCCATCCGTTCCCATTGTGTTCCCCATGTTCCCAAGGAGTTCCCAATGCGTTTACAGTGGGAACCAATTTATATGTAAAATGTTATCCAAATTTACCTCTTGTTTGGTGGGGCCCATTACCAATCGTTGGGCCCCATGTCCGTGAGCTTATTGCTCTCATGTGCTCTGATCACGTTTCCTGGTCACGTGGACCTCCAAGGGAAACCGTTAACACTTTAAAAACCAACCACAAAAACAGATCATCCTTTAGGCAAGATCAACACCAAGCACTGCCCAAATGAGAAACTGCCACCAACTACAACAACAGGACAGATTGAATGCCACGATCCCAGCTAGTAGAAATATTCTTTAAACCAGATTGGACCCCTCACAGTGACCGCTCCTGTGGCTGCCCCTCTTCCAAATACGTCCACGTGGCCCTCAGACAGCGGTTCCCCCAAAACTCCCCCTTCACTTCTTTCTTCATGAATTCCCTCCAACCCCATAATCTACACCAACCCTAGATCCCGAAACCATCTCGTGGACATCAAAACCGAAACTACAGCGACGGATTTGAGAAATATCTACATACCTAGATTTCTAGCGTGTTCGATAGATTGGAGAAATAGCTTTGTTCCTAGATTTCCCGCTTTCGCAGTTTCTGGGTCCCCGAAGCTGGGACGAAAGAGAGGACGAAGGGGCCCAAGAAAAAGCGAAGGTGCCGCTTTTTGGCAGCACGCCATCGCCGGGAGCCTGTTCCATATGATCCGAGCTTGGGACGGACCACTCACTCCAGTCTTCTACCAGAGGACCTTCGACAAGTCCTCTCAGATATTGAACGTCGACCATCTCAGGTACGTGAATTCATACGTTTAGAGTTTCTGGATTGTTAGCTAGTTTTCGTTTGGTGGAACTCCGATGGTTGTGACGTGCAATTGATATTTGAGGTGGTTGGTGGTGGCGATGGTGGTGTGGTAGGTTGAGTGTTAGTGCTTCTATGTTGGTGTGATTAGGTTTGAAGCTTCAGGATCAAAGCTGCTGTTGTCGTCATGGGAGTGGTTTTGGGGTGTTGTGGTTTAGTGGGCAATTGGACGTTGAAGTTTCCGTGACAGGATTGATATTTTCAACTATTGGGGTTTTCTTTTCTTTTGGGTTGGAGCTTATGAGGTTTTTTTTTTTTTCGGAGTTGATTCGTTCTAGCGGTGAGTTTGGTAATATCGGTATGGATTTGAGGAGGTTGCTGATGGTTTGATTGGTGGTGCTCTAGTGTCAGGGAGCCATGGGGGCGAGGACGCAGATGTGGTGTGTGGTGTTCATGTGTCTGGCTGCAGCCACAGCCGGCCGCATGATAGCTCAGGAAGGAGGTAGTGCGTGCAGTAACTTGAACGTGAAGAAGGTGACGCATGTGTCCCCGCCTCTCACCGCCATGCCCGGTGAGGTGAACAACAAGTACTTTCCGGCCATGTTTCCCAAGGGCCACATTGGAATTAAGAGCCTGAAGGCGGACTTGGTGTACGCGAACGGAGAGCCGGTGCCGCTCTCTGAAATCTACCTCCACCACTGGGTCCTGTTTGAGTTTGCAGTGCCTAAGGGGAAGTCTCAGCAGCACATGGATCACCTCTTCAGGAAGATGCGCCGGCACCACCACTATATCCAGGACGATGGCTTCGCCGGAGCTGCCCTCGAAGATCACCGCCGCCACCACCACCACCATCACCACGACCACCATCACTGGTTCCACGCCGGCGAGCAGCCCAAGATCATGAACTTCTTGGCCAAGGGCGGCGAGACCCGACGCACCGAGACCAGGCTTCCCGGCCGCTACGTCATCGAGAGCGGCGCCGCCCCCGAAGGCTTCGAATCCGTCTGGACCCTGAACGTCCATGGCCTCGACACCCGCGGCGCCCTCAACAAAGAGGGTTGCGCCGAGTGCAGGTGCCACTTGTTCAACGCCACTACCGACGAGGACGGTAAGCCGCTGCCCGAGGGCTACATCGGAGGCTTGCGTTGCTGTGGAGACGGAAACCAGTGTGCTCTGGAGAAAGGTTTCAACGGAGGAAAGAACACCTTCCACTTGCGGGTACGTGCACTCACTCTATGAATCTCAATTCCTCATTACTGCTGTGATGGTTGCGCAGCTTGCGTATCGTTCTTTAGTGAAATGAGTTTCTAACGCACTGCAACTGATGGATGTGCAGTATGAGTGGGAGTACATCGATTGGAACGAGTGCCTTGTCCCGACAAGCGGCGTCGCGATCGACGTCACCAACCACGACGGCTTCGACGAGAACCTTGTGGAGTTCACCGTGGAAGGCTGCGGCGACGCCGACCCCGCGTCTGATGAGTGTTTAGACACGCGCGAGGCGACCCGCGTCGCGCCCATCGGCGGAGAGATCGTGTACACAGTGTCCCACCTGCACGCTTCAACCCTGGATGCGGCCGTGTACGGCGAGGATGGGCGGCTGATCTGCAAGACCACGCCCATGTACGGGCAGGGCGAGGAGGCCGGGAACGAGAAGTCGTACGTGGTGGGCATCAAGTCTTGCTACGGCAACCCGGGCACGCCGAACGCTGCGCGCGTCGAGAAGGGCGAGAAGCTCCGGTTCGTGGTGACGTCAACCAAAGTTGGCGGCCCGCATACTGGCTTGATGGGGATAACTGGCATCCGCGTCGTCGCGGACGGCGAAAAGGCCGACATGTAAAGAGTTTTGCACGTTGACACGAGGTTCGACCATGTGTTGATCACCTGTGAATAGAGGGTGTTACAAAGTAGATGGTTGATTACTGGCTCTACGTATGTTTTGGAGTGCGCGACGTTGCATCTGCTGCAGTTCGTGCCATGATGTAACAATAGTATAGCGTATGATGTAATGTTTATGATGTGTTTTTGGAGGCGAGTCGGTGTGTTTCGAACATGTTGAGATTTTATTGATTTCTTTGGAACCGGTTTGCATTTTTCTACGCATGAATCGAGAGTTAATTACATTTTTCGGAGTGAGTTATGCTGCAGTTTGTCTCGTGGTGTTGCATTTATGCACTATGTGTATCTACGACATTTTTCTCTTTCTGGTCTTGCGTTTTGGTGGTCGTCTAAGGACATCGTTAACTTCATAACGTCGATAGACAATTCTATTACCATTTTGCGCTTCCTTTGTGATCTTTGATCGATCATGAACCGTTACAGGTTGGAGTCGACGACCATGTTATCAATTCCAATTTTTATACTCTTGCTGATTTTTCATTAAATATAAGTGTAAATCTTTATTCCAATTTTACTACTATATGCTCTAATCTTTCATTAAATAGAAGAGTAAAATTGTTCATTTTGTTGTTCAGAGATTGATCATATGTATTGTTTATGGCAGACAATCACAATTTTTTTAATGGGAATTTGATATTAATATTATTGTTTTAAGAAAAGTGAAGAAAATTCATTTCGCACACAAAGTATGCTTAAAAATTCTGAAAATTCACCAATTTAAAGTATATATAGTGGAAAAACTTTGGGTGTAGATGAAACTATTGAGTTTTGCTAAAATTAGAAATTTGAATAACCATTGGTAAAACATGTCTACCTTAGTGAGGCAAGTTTCATTGTCATCTAATACTTATTCATTCAATGAACTCTTTTAAAAAAGAGTTGAATGAAAAACAATCGTTTACAGTAATAGTCATCCTCAAAATGTCATCTACGAAGCCATTTTTTTACTGCTCCTTAGATGAAGTATTGAAAAAAGATTATTAGATTAACAGATTGATGTCTTTTCTATAATGTGCAAGCTGGGTCCAACTATGAAACGGCGCTTACGTTTTGACAAGCATAACTATCTTGAGCAGAGGTTTATTTGCACATCACTTATCCTTTTTAAACATGTAACTAATTTGGTGTTGCATTGTTGGATGATATGAATATCACTGGAATTGAAAATTCTCATTTCAAATGACTGTAATAATTACAAAATAAATAATCAAGTTTAAATGCATAAATGCATAATTTGAAAATAAGCAATGGTAACAAAGGACGAATTATAAAAAGAAATAAATTTAAATGCAATATAATAATTACAAAACAAATCTTGATTTTTAATATTGCCAGAATAATTTATTACACCACCCCAGTACTTTACTTATCATAAAGGGGCACAATATGAAGGATGCAAGAGAAAATCTAAGAGGGCCAAGAATGAGTCTAAAATGTCAATAAGCAATGGAAACTAAAGATGAATTATAAAAAGAAAATAATGAATTTATTTACACGAGTTGCATCAAATTAGGTTAATAGATTGATACATTTGTAATGTCCATTGAAAGGTTTGTCCATATTATAAACATTTGAAGTTGGGGGAATAAACCCAAAACTAAACTACAATAGCACCATATCCTACTATTCTTTGTTGATGAAGTACCATTGCTATGGTATGTTGCCATAAAGTTGGCGCATTGTGCAAGGTGCCAAATGAATTTCATACCCTTGGCTTCAAGTGAAAGTGCCAAATTATGCTAATCTTGCAATTCATCATCTTTGTCACTCTAAAAGACTTCCTTTGCTGGCCTTGCAGCCCTCCTTTGCAAGTGAAATCTCGGGTTATCATCTACACTTGAAAGTATTGGTTTCCTAGGAAATGGAATTCTTGCTTGAAATATCAATAGTCTTTCCTTCCTTGGAAATAACTCCTTCCTCATGAGAAGTTGTCTCCAATGTCTCCTCACCCAACTTAAATGAAGCCATGGAGATGCCAAAGTGGATACCCTTGAGAAATATCACAAACAATATGACAAACAAATAAAAAATGATCAAGATATAATGAGCCGACTTTACTTATAGGTGTGTGTGAGAATCCCTCAAAGTAGAATAGGCGGAGAAGTAAAGTAAAGTAAACTCTATTTTTGTAACCTTGATGTAAAATTGTAAAGTAAAATACAGGTTCTTTCTAGAGTGAACTTCACGTTCTTTATGTTTCATCCATGTGAACAAAATATTTTGGACATCCATAATCCGCATCCAAACTCGTCTTGATGGCAACTCGACGATCATTCATAGGACTCAATTTTGTTAGCTATTCATTGACTAAAGGCGCAATGATGTTCATGCGTGTTCAATGTTGTTAGGTTTTGAAATAGAAGGGTACAGACATTGTCTTTTTGTTGCTATTATAGTGGAAGTAAGCATGTTTGATTTGATTGACAGTTCAATCTTGCTGGACTGTGGCTTAGCGTTGGGCTCTTTTCTCAACGTGTGCACTACAACTACACGCTTTGGTGATGCTCACAAGTCGCGGTAGCAACTACAAAAACTAAGTTCCAAAAACAAGACTAGGTTGCGATGAGTCTCCTCAAAGGCATACTCAATGGCTATGGCAAGTTTTCTTTGAAAAGCTACCGCAATAATAATCCCAAAGCGCAGACAAGAGGCCTTTTAGGTTTCACAATTGGCATGTGTTTTAGCCTCGCATAAGGATCTCCGTGTCGCTTCAATGCAGCACCTTGCGTTGCAGCGGTTGTCGTCATCTTCAACGGTACACATTTAACACAATATTTGTTAAATTGGGAGACAAACCCTCTCCCAAAATGATACACGTTTTGGATTAGAGCTAAAGTTCACATCTAAACTCTACATTATGGAGAGATATGACTTTCCAAACGAAACTCGGTAAAATTGGATCTTGCCCGTATGGTAGCTGTTCCGGAGGTAATGTTCACCATGTCAAACCCTTGAAAAATAGGTACTAGAGATGACATTATATCACGAATCAAACTATAATGTTTGAAAGATGAATATAGTAGTCGACACTTCTTTTAATCCACATATGTTCAGTGAATATGAAGAGCTTAAATTTCAAATTGAAGCTCGAGAAGTTGCAAAATTCACTTCAAATTACTAAATCGGATTTTCAGAATATGTTTAGCTCGAAGCAAGCTACATGATCGATCCAAAGCCAGTTGTAACAGGTTTAGCTAAACATTTTCCGAAAATTGTATTTAAACTCAAAAGAAATTGAGTTGACCTTATGGAATACATGACTATAAAGAGAAGTAGCAAATTTCAAATGATGGTTTTGAGAAGTGGAAAACACATTGCACATACTTCACCTTGGTTCGAGCTAAAGTGTGCACCATCACTAAGTGTAGTGAACCAAAAAAATAAATTTGCATACACTTGAGCTCCACTAGAGCTAAAGTCTGCACCGACATTTACTTCCTATCATAAATCATGAAGGCAATTATTGGAATTATGGTTCCAAGAGTGGAGGCAATTTACCATGTTGCTTTCTAACCATTGCCAACGTGGTTGGCATACGGCTTGCTTGACGCCGCCTCTTTCTACCACACCGCCGAGTGATTGGACTTGCCCTCGTTGTCGGAGGTCTTCGAGCCACGTTTCACCCAATGAAACAACTTGAATTCCTTGCGAAGTTGTCATTGTGTGGTGCCTTGCTATATTGGTTTCAATTCAAAGATAGACAATGTGGAGATTGACCAAGGGATTCACAACAAAGTTGCCTAAGGCGATTAAAGATGGGGCTCACATTGCACCCGACCTACCCTCTCTTTGTTACTTCTTCATATGTTTATTGATTTGGCGGCGGACGAAAACTTTTACTCGATGCGTACAATTGTTGCAACACCATCACTGTGGCGTTTAGTCTTGTTAGTGTTGTTTGGTCCTAATTGGATAGAGAGTCTCTTTATCTGCTAGGGGGCATTTCAAGGTGAACTTCGTATACTTGTTTTTTTTCCGTTTATTTGATGTTGGTTAGGACTCTCAATCTGATGTGGTTATCGATCTTTCTTTACACAACACCTGCCACTGGATGTGGCGTCGAGGGTTTCTCCGCGTCGTAGTGTTTTAGCGTAGACTAGTTTGTCACTAATCTACGGGACATACGGTGGTACACCGCATTTACCCATGGATGAATTCCATCCACTTAGGGTTGTGTATGTGTACGTATAGCGCCGCTGTCGTGTAGAGAGGGGAGCGCCTTGATAATTCGTAGGGAATCTGGCTGCGACTGGAGATTGTTTGCTCGCGAATCCAATCGTATCTTCAAATCTTCAAGTCTTCAATCTTCTGGTCTTCTAAATCTTCAAGTCTTCAATCTACTCCCCGTTGGCCTATGTTGTGATGGCTCTAACAGGTTTTAAGGTATAGGTAAGGTAATAAGAACCCACGACTTCGAACGGATAAAATAGGACGGCCATACCACGAGCTGAACCGTCCGGAGGTTGGCTCCGACATTTCAAACCCACAGTGACCAGCAAACATGCCTCATCGGTGGGAACGACATAAACACGACCGTGTGGGCAATTAACCCCACTTCGCCACAACAGAGTTTACAAAAACTGAACTGAAATACAACTAGCCTCCAAAGCTGTCTTGGAATCACAAAAAAAGAAATCGGACCACAAGCCACAATACACTTGTCTCCATCTTCTCTTCTTTTCAAGCCTCAAGTCTTCAATTCTTCCATCCTTCAACTCCAAAGTCTTCAAAATGTGAAAAGAACCTCCTATAAGTACTCCAATATAAGCTGTGAGCTTAAATTGAATGCCACAAGCGGCTGGAAGCTTCAAATTCAGATTTTAATGTCTCTATGGAAAGCTAATCTAATATACTAATACTCCTGAAAATTTCAAGTCATTCAAAAATACTGTCCAAAAGTTATGGACAATCAAAGTTCTGCCTACCCCTATTCATTCAGATCTCTATAACTTCTTGCTCACAAATCCAATTCTCAATTGTAATATCTTTCTAGAAATCTAAAATAGAGATGCACAGTTCCTAAAAATCTCAAATCAAATTGAGAACTACAGAAAAAGTTGTGGCTCCTCAAAACCTTTGCCCCCGAATGGATGGCCTCGGGTTTTCACAGAATTAAAATCTTAATAACTTTTTTTTTACAACTCCGAATTCAAAATTTAAAACGAGTATAAAAAGCTCTTGAAACAAGAAACAACATCCCAAAGTTTCAATTAAAAAGAGTTCGTGTTCAATGAACTACATTCAATCAAATTTCTGCTTCAAACCCTTGCTCTCTCACCCGCACACACACACACACACACTCACTAAGGAATCTCTTTTCAAACTTTTCCGCCTCAAGTGGACGTGGGCACTCCAATCCATGTCACCCTACCCAAAGTACCCCACAAGATACTTCATAACTTTCTTATTCTTTCCACTTTCAACCACATAAAATCCCCTAGTCCTTTATTTATTGGAAGACTAAAAACTTTGACCTTCCAACCAACAAGATAAATAAAATAAAAAAATAACTAAACAAAATAAACTTATTGTAAGATAGTTGATGGTACGGACGTATAAAGGTGTTGATTCGCACAACCTGATCGCCAAGTCGTGGACTTGGTTGGCTGGAAATGTCGTGGTCAGTGGCCGCCGCCGGTCCGGGTTTGAACCCGATCGAGCCCGTCGAGTGGTTGGACGGCCCACGGCTTGGCTCGCTAGTGAGGCAGGACAAAAAATACCAGTCAACCCGCTACCTACAACCCGTGAGCAGTGACAAAAGCGGTGCATCACCTACATGCTAACACTTGCCCAAATCCTCAAACCGTGGTTCTCACCACGACCAAATCTTTTTACCTCAACTATCCGTTAGCTGTAATCAAAACATATCCACACTGGTATTAATATCTACGTGATGGAAGAATTTCCATCAGGACACCGCACACGTCTTTGACTTGACGTATTTGTCAAGTCAAACTTTGTGAGTGAGTTAGAAAGTGTATAGTGATTACTTTTGTTTGGAAGTGATTGTTTATCATTAGTAAAGGCTCCTCATTCTCTTATACTACTTGCACTCATTGATTCTACCTTTATGGAGTGCGAGACACTTGACTACACTTGTGATTTACTAGTTATTTCTTGAGGGTGTACTACGTATACTTGTTTTAGTATATGTTTTTTTGTTTATTTGATATTGATTAGGATTGTCGATTTGTTGTTGCTAGTAATCTTTCTTTACAAAACAATGCTACCATGATCGGTCTGTACACTGGATTTTTTTGTGGCGACAAGGTCGGGTGTTCTGTACGTAAGACCTTGCTGATCAAATGTGGAAGATGTGCGCAGCTAAGTTTTAGCGTACGTTGGAGGCAGTTGATACGTATTGTTTCTCAATGGTCTTGCATCTGTTTCATTGAGGGTTGCGTTATTTACAAACATGACAATCTGAGTCGATACGTGCAAAAAAGTCTTGTATTTTCATAACTTTAAGTCTTTAAATAACTTGTAATTGTTTTTTCTCTCCGTGGTTATAGCTTGGTTTGAGAATGTTGTATTTGAGAATTTTGATGATCTTCTCCTGCCTGCTGCAAGATTTTGATAGTGTTTTGCAGTTTATTGTGGTCTTCCTAGCTCTAGGATTTGGTTATGTAATAACTGACTTTTAAATTATTGCAAGTGTTGTAGCATGAAATGAGAATGTTGTATATTAGAATTTTTATGAAAGAGTCTTCATAATTTGCATATTTTGAGACAAGGTTCGGCATTTGAAATTTGGTCGGGAGAATGGCATGGCAGATCGCCAGGCCTTGGTCAGTGAAATCTCATGACGTGAATCACGTGCACTTGGCGAGCTATAAAAGGGATAACATCAACGTCGGCAATGCTTCAAGTTTGGATGTTAGGATTCATGACCCCGAGTGTATGGTCCGTGCTTACAGCCAACATGCCTCTACTCTGAATCTTCTCATGCTTTTGCTTTCCTAAATACTAAATCTTTACCTAGGTTGCGGCCATGCAGAGGATCAAGGACTAGAACCTTGACTTTGCATCAACCACTGAATAAGGTGACATATGAATAGGCACATAGGACAGAGCTAATAAAAAAATGTCTCAACGTTAAATGAAGTTTGGGTGAGGATTTTAGATGCAAAAAATATTTTGTTCATAGATGGATGAAACGTAGGGAACGTGAAGTTCACTCAGAAAGAACGCATATTTTACTTTTCAATTGTACTCAAAATTAGAGTTTATATTACTTTACTTCTCTGTCTAATTAACTTTAAGGAATCATCTTACACACCTACCATACGCGTTGGTCAGGTTTGTACATAATTAATTTAAAATGGAGGGTGTCCAAATTTTTTGCAAAATATAAAATATTTGTCCAAGGTGATACTCATGCAATGCCAAGGGTAATACCTTTAGAATATCTAGGCAATACTTATGTAATACCCAGATGACACCTATTGTATCCGAATCATTGTGTTAAAAAAAATTGGTTTGCCTAGGGGGTGTCTGAACCACACCAATGCGTATAGTATATATAGGGTTGACTCATTCTATCTTGATCATTTTTTATTGTTTGTAATATTTCTCATGGATATCCAGTTTGGTGTTGTCATCGCTTCATTTAAGTTGGAGGAGGAGATATTGGAGACAACTCCCCATAAGGAAGGAGTTATTTCCAAGGAAGGGAAGACCATTAAAGTTTCAAGCAAAAATTCAATATCCAAGGAAACCAAGACTTTCAAGTGTAGATGTTGTTATTGGGATTTCACTTGTAAAGAAGGCCTACGAGGCCACCAAAGAAGATTTCTAAAATGGTAGTGATGATAAATTGCAAGATTAGCATATTTTGGCAATTTCACGTGAAGCCAAGGGGGTATGAAATTCATGTGGCACCCCACATACTGCTCCATATTTATGACTATATACCATTGCAATGGTACTTCATGAACAAAGAATACTATAATTGGACCATTAGATAAATTATTTTAGTGAAGATGAAGCTAAACATTGAAGAATGAATGTGTCACTTGAAAATAATACATGCACACTTGCAAAAATTGGATCATTATTTGGCTTTCTAGAACTTTTTGAATTTATAAGAATGCATTGGCAAATATGTACATTGCACTTAAATACAATGAATACCTACAAATACAACACCTCGTATTTTTTGGTATTTTATTACCATGTATACATTTTGGTCTCTAGATGTATTGACAATTATAAAACAAAGTAGTCCGCTTTAATTTTTGATCCACATTGAATCGTGCACTCCAGAAATAGTGTGGGTTGTTTCAATTCTTTTGACACAAAATTAATGTGGACTTGCACTAAACCGTGAATTATGAACCTGCACACCAACGAAGTGGTGTACCACAAAGTCTGCAAACCAATGACCGCATTTTGCAACCAACAATTTGCGCACCTACATCCTGCATACAACAACTTTCAAAGCTGCACAATCTTTGTAAGAGACTTACAAGCAACAAGCTAAGTTGGAAACACCATATTTGTTATATTGGGAAAATTCCATGATTTTAAAGGTATTAATTTAGGTCAATCCAACCTAAATTGTTTGCCACACGTATTAATTTGGGAGACTAATAATCTCCAAGTATTACAAATATGGTGTTTGGAAGATCAACTTCCAAACCGCAAGCATCAACTTGTTGTGAGCATCAAACTATGCTGGAGCAGCAAAAAGACCATGGGGAAATATTGCAAAATCTGCCAATACTAATTTTGTTCCAAAATCAAAACTCATGTGGTCTAAATCATTTTTTACCCACATGACTAATACATCGACACCATATAAAGTGAATGGTGTAGTAGAGTGGTAATGTATTTGTTGTCACTGATATGCTTATCAAATTGTAAGACTTTGGTTTTGTGTTGTTGTTTTGTATGAGCTTTGGTTCTACTTGGTTGTTGTTTGCGTTGCAGATTAGCATTAAGACAAAGTAGTTTTTCTCCTTCCAAAGAAAAGAATTGTATATAGACTCTTTTCAAAGTGAATCTACTCTGCATGGAGAGGGGTTGTGAGGTAGAAGATACCATTTTAGTGACGGACCTATAGTTGTCTCCTCTAAATGCATCGAGATCTCATTTTGTAATTCTTAATTCAAATATTGTTAACTTCAATTCGGATTGAAACACCATCCAAACGATAGCAAGTGATTGGTGGATGAAATAAATACTAGATGTACTCAACTAACAATTATAAGGGTTCATAAAGATTTGCTTCAATAATTCATTTGAAAATCATATATAGACATTTTTTAATTTTGATAAAAGGATTTATACTTCTCACTCACAGTTGTAAATGTGGATATTTTTGTTGGATGGAGATCATTACTACAAGTATGTTTCATGGCTAAATATTGATACCTATATTAGCTTCCTAGCAACTTGGGCAAAAAAAATCATATCAGTCTTGCCTAAATTTTTACAATTCTTAGAGATTGTAAGTTTTAAAAGATAAGATTTATATATAAAAAATGCCTAATATTTTAACAATGAATCATGTATTTAATCATTAACCAATTTTTACATTTTTTTAAACCATTGCCAAGTAAAATCATTACATATATAGATCCGAACACGTTTTAGAGCATATACTAGAGGGTACATAAAGGTTCAATAGCTATGTATCAATTTTGTGCTTATAATCAACTCTACAACAAGGTAAAGCAAAAAGTAGATAAAAGTAGATTCAATGCATAAAATAAAATAGCAAGCATTAAACCACAAAGGGTTAAAAGTTGGCCCACCTTCCAAGCTTATAAATGAGCACATTAAAGAGTTGCTCTCTAGGCTCTTAGTCTAGTTATAATAGTAATTGGCTCCCTTTAGTTTTTGTCCAAACTTGAGACATGTGTTAATCAGAGAATTATTGCCACGATAATTGTAGGAGGTATGGTAGTATTTTTAAACATGGTAGAAGCGAATGAAAACTGTAGCGGATGAGACATTTTTATATTTCAATGCATCCACCACTTCAAAAAGTCGTGCGTAAGGTTTGTGCTCTATTAACAATTTTTGAAGCGATCCCAATACATTGCAATCCAGACCTTCAAAAGTTTCCATTCGTCCATTTAGAGCAACTTACTTATCAACAATGTACACTTGAGAAAACTTGTGATTCTTCCCCTGTGTTGGCAAAAGGCTATCCATTTTATGATGTAGCGTGCCTTGAATACGGAAGATGCCACCTTGGACAAAACACTGAGGAAGAAGAACTCCACTCTCCGAAGGACACCGGCGTGAATACAATGTTTGTTCATTCTCTTCACTAAGCATATGGCCACGGGACATAGGCTAGTGAAATAGAATTACTCCCCCCTCTCGAGGGTAAACACTTTCTTATACTAAGTGCTTCCCTACACTAATTGCCTTAGAGACAACCGACATGACATCTCCCCCAAGGGCTTTGTGGGTCCCCATACAACAAGGCCTTGGAGGCCCCCACCATAATTAGGTGGACTATGGTGGTAGACACCACGCCAACTTTTTGTTCACTGACTCTGCTCAGCGACGTGAATTTCGCACGCAGCAGTGATGCAAAACACCGATCAATATTGGCTCTTTGAATATAAACGCCAAAGTGTTGTTGTACGCTTAAATTGATTCTTAGAAGCTCTTTGTTTGTCGTGTGTTTCCTTGCAACAACCCTTGGAGCTGATCAAGAGCCGCCGTCAATTGTGGAAGCTCAACTTTTCCTTGATTGCAACACATTGAAACTAGTAGATTAGTTCTGGTAGAACCTCTTCCGCTAATGTGTTCTTCCAACCCATGGAATGCACAACATGTGTTACAATAAGTGTTCATTTCTTAAAGTACATTTCGAATGTTGTTAGCCACACCATAAACCACACAACACACCAATGGAAAATCCGTGACTGTAGCACATGTTGCTTTACGTGCTTCACCATCATTCTCCTGAAGAGCCACAATTTCTTCTTCTTTTTGCTCAGCCTACCTCTTTTGACATGTTGCATTGTCTGCTTCACACTCATCATTTGTACGTTTGGCACAACAATATCAAACAATCCAAATTTTGTGAGCTTGGCTGCTTGAGTAATTTCTTCTTGAACAAAAAACATTACAACTTTCAAGAGGTATATATAGATGAAATCTCCCACTTTACATTTCAAATTCACATTCTCAAAAAATTTGCATTTATTTCCAAAAAATATCCAAATCATATATGAAGAAAAATCTAGGTTGTGATGAATTCCAAATTATAGCTGAAAAAAGCGGTCTAAAAAATCACAAAGTTATTCCACAATAGTTCCGCAACAATGATCCTTATTGCCCTTTATTTGATGTAATTAAATTTACTTGATTTCTTGATAGTAAATTTCCATTGTTCTTTATTCAATATAGATAAATTTATTTAAAAGCTTGGCAAAATCTAAAACAAGTGGGGCATTGCAAACAAACCTAATACATATTTTGTGGCTTTAAAAATTTTCATGGCCTTGAATTAGACAATCAAATCTTACTAAAAAAATCAAACATCCTTTTAAACTCAAAACTCCAATTCAAGGTCATAACATCTGCTTCGTTTGCGCTCTCCATGTTTCATACCTTGACCACTTTTAGATTATTTGTCCAACAAAATGTCATCTATAATGGAATTGTCGGATGAAATATATCTAACGCTCAATTGGGGGGGTTCCAGATAGACACAATATTTTATCTGTAGTATATAGAAACAACATTTGTAAACCTTTTATATTTACATACATGATAAAAAATCTTTTATTTTTCTTCTATATCTTTTCAAAGTCTATAAATGTCTTATTACAACAATACAAATTGTATCATAATTTAAGCAAGGTTGAGTACAGAGTATAGAGCAAGATACTACACACAAAATGGAATAGAAAAATGAGAACTTCCCATCCAAACTTTCTCTACACTAATAAAACACAACCTCTATGCTTCTTCTTCTTGCATCATACCGTTATCTAATTATGGTGTGGATTTGTTATTGATGTGGACCACCTACACTGATATACATCAAACACATGCATGTTAAATTCTGATTGGGCGTTTCGTTTCCAAGCAAATGTGTGCCAATCAATTATTGTACAGAAAATTTAGATTAACGTAGAATCTCAATCTCTAATCCACACCATATTCAAAGAATGGTGTAGCTGATATCTAGATATTGTGGAGGGCCCTACGTTAATCCTTTCAAGCAAATGAGCTTTTCTAGCCTGCAAGAATCTACGAGTGTTCTTGATCATGCAAAATCACATCTACGCACTGAGTACATTTCATCACAACCCCCATTTACAAAAATCATAGTCGCTCGCCGTTGCTTGCACCGATTTTCATGGCGAATGTCTCAATAGATGCCACCTACTTCCACCTCTTTTTCATAGATCAAGTCTTTACAGAAAGTGGCTTGTAGCAGTTGCTAGTGAGATTATTGTGCCAAAACGACCCGAAAGAGGTCGCTCCGTCTTAAAAAGGTGGAGACCGTTCCCAGCCGGAATGTCGCGGAAATCCCAACAACACATTCCGCGGCAGAAAGGGCAAGCGCCAGCCGGCAGGCATGTTCCGGGCCGGAGGACGTCGTGATGGGAAGAGCCGGCACGTTCCGGCCCGGAACACGTCGTCGTGGGAAGAGTCGCTTCTGTTGACGACCTGACCAGACGAGACATAGTAGTACGAGGAACACCACACTCATCGACCTGAACTCGTTGCCACCACCACCAACAACAACAACAACTTGCAGTCCCACAGATTCGCACACTCCGGCACAAACCGCCTCCAAGATCAGATTGTATTGCCTTTGCAAACTCTGCCTCCGCAAACCAAACGCAGCGGATGCTTGCCCTGCGAACGATCTCTCTCCGAGAGCTTCTCATGTCCTAACTTCGCTCGCGCGACACCAGCCCAACACTCATCTCCGGCCTCTGCAGCTTGATTAGGGTTCCGCAGGTTCTATGCTCTGAGGTTGGATTTTGGCAGCCCCTCCGCGATCACCATGGTGCGTTACCTTTACCCTGTTTTCGAAATCTGTGGGTCTTTCTGCCTGTGACCTAATTTTTGGATGTCCTGTTTTTCCAGGGCAGGGTTTTCTTTCGTCTGTTTGATGTGTTTGACGATGCGTGGAGGCTAGGAAAGAGATGGAATTGGATTTTGGGGGGCCGGTTTCTTTCTGATCGGCGATGGTTAGCTGGTTCGTTTGTAAGCTGGAATCATGATCCTTGATGGTTTGGTTCCTCTCTTGATGTGCAGAACAAGCTTGGCAGGGGGCATCGGGACAAGGTCCAGCAGTTCATGACTATTGCTGGAGCAAAGTACTTTTCTGATTGATCCCCCCTTTTTTTTTTGGGTGTTGTTTTCGGATGATGTGTGCTATGGCTCTGTTTCGTTGATGAGGTTATTCTCTTGTGCTGCTGCAGTGAGAAAGCTGCTCTGACAGCCTTGAAGGCCAGCGATTGGAATTTGGAAGGAGCGTTCGAAATATTCTACAACCAGCCACCTGCGAGGCCACTCACAGATCCTCGACATCTGGAAGAGTTTTATCTTAGATACAAAGGTATATTGGATACGAATTTGGGTTTTTGTTGTGATGCTTTTGGTTTTCAGAGCACTTGATGTTCCTCGGTTCTGATGGATCTTCTTTTCTTTCTTTAATGTGATCAGATGCTTATTCAGATATGATAATGGTCGATGGAGTTTCAGCATTCTGTGATGATTTACAGGTAGGGATTAGCGTATGAGTCTGTGAGTATCTGCATGAGACAGTTTAGCTTGCTTCGTAACAACACTATCAGTTGATTACGGAGAATGTGTTCATTGGAGAGTATTTTAGTTCTTGGAGCTCTACTTGCTCCTCATTAGTGTTCAAGTTCTCAGCGGTGGATGTCAAGGAAGTACTCTTTGGTATAGTTTCCGTTTTCGAAGTCAGAAGTAGGCAATCTTGGTCACCGTACCTGTATTTGATATCGAGGAGTCTTCTAATCCTTGTGGTGCATGGCATGCAGGTAGACCCTGGAGATGTCGTCATGGTAAGCATCTCGGTTACCCGCTATTGAGCTGGGAATTGGCAAACTTTCCTTTCCGTTGGTTGCGAATGCTAATATTGATGGAAATACAGTCAGTTTTTAAGAGCTCTTCGGTTAAGAAATGACTCTTCAGTATTTTTGGTCCTCGTATCAGTGACTCAAAGTTGCTTGACCGCAACTGTGGGTTACCTGCAGCTTGTTATCTCCTGGCATATGAAAGCAGCCACAATGTGTGAGTTCTCGAAACAGGAGTTCATTGGTGGTCTCCAATCTTTAGGGTGAGGGAAATGGGCTCTGTTCACGCCGCACAACTAAGCATAGGATGTAGTTTTTTCATGTATGGATTAGTGTGTCTCAAGGTGTATCCGTCTTGCAGTTTGTGTTGGTAAATATATCTAGTTCTGTAAGGTATTATTGTAGTTTTCCTTTGGCATGTTTCTTACTGTTCTAATTTAGTAAAAATTGCTGTTCATGACAGGGTGGACTCGCTCGACAAACTTAAGTCTCTCATTCCGTCCTTGAGAGCAGAGCTGAAAGATGAACGTATGATCGTAATTCTTACAAATGTGCTTGCTAATAACATATCACACATCCTTTTTAGTATCGACCTTAGTAGAATCAAGTCTCGAAAGGAGACGAACTTGAAGGTTTCCATTGTAACTTGCTCTGAAATTCCATCAATTGCCTTTCTGCAGACAAATTTCGAGAGATCTACAACTTCGCCTTCAGTTGGGCCAAGGAAAAGGTCAGGACTTGTACCTTGTCATCACTTAATTGAGTGTTAGACACTTGTTTTGAATAGTATCTGGTATGTCTAGTCTCAAATCGGATACCCGGAACCTTGTCGTGATCATGCAGGGTCAAAAATCACTGGCGCTGGATACCGCCCTCGGCATGTGGCGGTTACTGTTCGCAGAGCGTTTATGGCCTCTCGTAGAACCATGGTGTCAGTTCCTGCAAGTAAGTCTTCTGTATCAAGTGCATATTCTGTGGTCACCTTGCTTCATTTTCCTGCCCTGTCATCAGGCAAACCCTCTATCTCATACTTGCAGGGTTTGGGTTGTACAGGCTAAGCACAACAAAGCCATCTCAAAGGATACCTGGGCTCAACTCCTTGAATTCTCCAGGGTTAGTCAATGCCACTATTTTGTCAGTTCTTTCATCAACTTTGTGGTAGGCTCATCAGGTCTTACAGACTGTCTATCTGGGTTTTCAATAAAAATTACCGACAAGATCTTCCAAACTAATAACTTGTTGGTTTATCACACAGACAATCGACCCTTCACTGTCCAACTACGATGCAGAAGGCGCCTGGCCATATTTGATTGACGAGTTTGTAGAGTATTTACGGGAAACTGGGGTAGTGCATCCTCGTTGACCATATGCTTGGCCGTGCTTGGGTTACATCCCATATTTGATTGCTTTGGGGCTCCTCAATCCAAGTTTTTTTTCTCTCCATGGGAAAGGTCGATCGACTGCAGTCCTAGAGCTTGCGGTCAAATCTCCTAGTGTTAATATATTACAAGTCTACCTTTCATTGATAAAACCCTTGACCGAATCTTGGCTGTTTTCTCTCCAAGATGTAGGTATCAGGCAACACTTTGTGTTTCAAGGCAAAAGCGCAACCAAGGCCACCGTACTGGTGACAGAAACATGGAGACTACATGTACTGGTTTTTCTTCTGTTAATAACTGTCCTGACCTCAGGTTGTGTGTTTTTTCCCCCAATTACAGCCTGCTCCTGCCGCCCCAGCTGCTCCTGCTGCCGCTTGCTCATCAGGAAGCTGATGGTGCTGTGTTGGTCTGCAGACTTTGAAGTGGAGAAGGCGTTCTTGTCGTTCATTGAGTCGATTTGTAGCACAGCACTAAACTGATTGTGCTATTGTATTTGTACAACTGTTTTTCTTCTCCTTATCGCACTGTAGTATCAAGCTTAGACCCCATGTTAGCATGTAGAGTTATCCAGAACGTAGCTGGGTGTTTGGTTGTGCATTGGTTGTGTGAAAAATATGCTTGATGATCCGAACATGGTTAGACAATGCTTGATGGTCCTAATATGTTAACATCACAGTGAATCCTTGTATGTGTGACTCCAAGGTAAACTCTCAATTCTCACCTTTAAACCCCGAACTTTTAATGGATAATTCTAATGTCGTGGGTGGTGTCATCCCAGTGCTAAAACCAGGGTGGCTGTGAGTTTGATTAGGCAGTAATGATCTTTGTTGGTCGGTCATCTGGTAAGATTACACATTATCCAAGGCATTGTTCATATCTATATTAGTTTTGGTATTGGAATTTATTATCCAAACTCTCAGATCTTGCTTCCTAACTGTCAAAAACAACGTGAAGTTTGGTTGCAAGGATGTCAGGATTGTCGAGAGAATGGGCGATGATGTGTGTGGGCGTGGCTCTCTCCAATGACAGGCAAGGGTGACAAAGAATATTTGCTCTTTTGTTGAGGACACTGGCACTGATGACAGCATTTACAGCCAGCCCAACTGATTGTGGTGCCACTGACTGGGCCCCTCCCTTGCTATAATTGACTGAGGACTCATATGATTGGAAGAAGAAATGGGGCTCTGCTTTTCCATCATCAATCCCTTTTTCCTTCTTCCTTTCCATCAATGCAAATGCTTGCTCCTGAGGTAAATCCCACCATAACCGACAGGATTAGCAATGTGCATATATAATGTGCATATATGCAGAGAACAAATAATAATATATATACTTTTCTGTGATAGCCAAGTGAATTACAGTTTCAACCCAAGTGATTCATAATTTCCCAGTGAGTTGTGAGTTAGTTATGAATTTTCAGAGTTAGTTATGAATTTTCAGAGTTAGTTATGAATTTTCAGAGTGTCCTGCCATGTTTAGCCGGTGGCAGTCAATAGGTACCTGCCACGAGTGTCGACTAGAAGTAAGCGGTGTTGGTTGCTAGCAAACCTTTATTTGGAGCTGAATGGGTGGTAATTTGATGGAAGAGGGTTGCATGTACCCGAGTTTTACAGGTGTTGGTTGTGAGTTTTGGTTGGTTACCTTACTTCCGTGTAAGGCTTGTAGTAGTTTCAATATCAATAAGTCTAAAGTCTTAGTTCCTAATCTCGTTACCTTGTATATGATTATGAACTTAAACACTACCAAAATGGTAGTCAGTGATTGGTGGATAATATGAGCACAGGAATGGTACTTTACTCATTCCTAGAAGGGTTTATAAGGGTTTATTTCAATTTTTGAAGGACATTTTGTCCCTTGGAAGACATTTAAGGGCTAGTGTAGGTTTCTCAAAACTAAAATTTCAATACTAATTAATTTTTTTAAATTAACTGAAAATGGGCATTTTTGAAAGCTTCATTGGAGTTTTAAACGAAAATTTGGAATTAAGAGGAAAAGTTTGAGATGTTTCAAACTTTAAAAGTTGGAATTAGGGGCCTGTAGGTAGGGTCTTGAGGAGGTGTATAATAAAACTTTGGATGTAGGCAATAGTGAAGGACATTTTAGAGAAAACAAATTGAGCACTTGATTTGATTGTTTCCTCCAAAGATATCCCCTTCAAAGATACCCTACAAAGACTTCAACAAAGGCCCACCTCAAAGACCCCCTTCTGGTCACCCTTCTTCCCCTTCCCCCATTCTTTATTTGTTGGTATCTTATGTGGAGGTCTACTTCGTACATAATTAATTCAAAATGGACGGTGTCCGAATTTCTTGGAAAATATATACATTTTGTCTAAGGTGATACCCATGTGATGCCAAGGTCATACTCATGTAATATCTATGTGATACTTGTGTAATATCTAGGTGATACCCATTAAGTTCGAACCACTGTGCCAGGAAAAAATTATTAATTCGACACAAGATTGTTGAACTAGACCTTGGGGAACGGTAACCCTTTTTTTTGTTAGTTGAAATGCATAGCAGAGAAATGAAATTTGAGGTTTTACTATTTCCCCTACTTTCTCTCCATCATAGAGAATTTGTAATTCATTTATCTTCAACATAGATTATACTTTTGACAGTTATAATTTTAAATAGAAAATAAAATTGGCATGCTTATAAAAGGGCTATGTTTTATACCCCTAGACGTTGTTCTATTCTTTCCCCTACACCAAATCCCTACAGTATTTATGGTTTTTGGCATTCATTGGCCTAACATAAGGTGGGACATAGGTACATTAAATTTAGGCTATGTACAGTGGGATATTTTGACCTCATTTTGAATCAATGTACATTGACCTTGTCCAAACAAGGTAGAAAAAACTTGTATTGCAAGTTGCAATTGCATATATTTTACAATCCGCTTGGTCAAAATTTACAAAATGTTTTGAGCATCCTCCTGTAGTACTAAACTTCAAGATCCTATGGCTGAAAATAGTAAAATTTGTTAAAATGGATCCATCTCAAAGAAGGAATTTTGGAGTGATTTTGGTGAAACATAAGGGGTTAAGGAGATTGAAGTATATGGATGAATGATTAAACTAAACGAGCTTGGTGATGCAATTGTATGAAGTGATATTTTACCTAGTACTATGCCCTTCATGTCAACGTTGTGGATAACACAAGGTGAAATTAGGTGCATCTTCATGGATGATATTTCACAGAAGGTGTGGTTGCCCTACTCGAAAATTATGAGTTCTGTCCATGATGGTAGCAGCTGTGCAACCCAACAAGCGCCGCAGCAGCCTCCTCCGCAGTATCCACACCCATCCAGTCCACGCGAGGAGCTCGTGGCACCTCACTCCTCTCACACTCATTCTCCACACGATCTCACTCCTTCCACATCCCACTATCCACTGTACTCTCCAATTCCTTCACATCAAGTTGTCACATGGCAGGGACTGGGACTCATCCAGGAGCCTGGTGAAGGTACTAGTGCACCGCACTCCTCTCACGGGTGAGGTCAACAGTGTGTGAGTTCATGTGGATTACTGCGACAAAGCTTGCCGAAGGTGAAGTTTGTGGTGGTGAAGTTTGAGGTTTGAGCTTCCTGGTGTGATTAGGGTTGTGCCGTTTGGTTTTGTGAGTAGGGGTGCTCATTGCATCTCGCATTGGCTCACGTCCGAGGAGGTGAGAAAGAAAGTCTGGAGTTTGGGTTTTGATGTGGTGCTTTTGCGTGTGCAGGGATTGTTTGCTTTGTGGCAGTGGGCAAGAAGCAGCGCCATTCTACCTTGATTTTTGTGAGATGATAAGAATGCCTAGTTCTCACGACCTCAGGAGAAGTGGCTGCAGCGTTCACCATGGGTCGGATTGCGGTTCCCTCGTCCATGGCGCGGATCCCGGGGTGGCGCGGTGCCGCAGAGGGGAAGATGATGCGCTCCGTGTCGCGCCCTAGGATCACGTTCCTCATCTTCCTCACCATCCTGGTCATTCTGTCGCTTTACACTCTGGACTGCGTCTTCCGCCCCTGGCCGCTCCCGGGTGCCACCAACGGCCTCCCCATGCTGTCCCCCGGATGTGACCTCTTCACGGGCACCTGGGTGTACGACGAGGCGTACCCGCTCTACACCAACTGCTCCTTCGCCGAGCCGGGTTTCCGGTGCGCGGAGAACGGGAGAGCGGATCTGCAGTACCGCAGCTGGCGCTGGCAGCCCCGCGATTGTAACATGCCCAGGTAGGCTCAGCCCCCTCTCAAGCTTGCAATGTACTAAGCGTTGCGAGCACTACCGACCAAAAAGTAGCTGTTGTACCTAGTGTGAAAACGAAACCATAGTGCGAGAGAAAACAACAAGGGCCTGATAAACTACAGCAAATCACCTCTTCTCATTCTCCTTCACCCTTGCTTCTTGTGCGCGAATATTTTACCCATAGATGACCTACAACATCAGATCATTTCTTGACGCGCCACCATCACAAGTGAATTTTACGAATCCAAAATATAGTTGGAGAGCAAACTAGTAAAGGAAGAAGAAAGTGAAAGGAAGACAATAACCTGTGGAATTCATCTCTTCTCATTCTCCTTCACCCCTTCTCCTTGTACTCAACGATGACCTACAGCCTAAATGAGAATGGTGCATGAATCGATTATGCACCTTCTGTGAGTGAAGTGTAAGTTTTTCTTGACCAGGTTCAACGCCCATGACATGCTCACGAGGTTGCGGAACAAGCGGCTGGCGTTCATCGGGGACTCGATGGGCCGGACTCAGTGGGAGTCGCTCGTGTGCCTGCTGATGGCGGGCGTTTCCGACGCGTCCGGGATCAAGGAGACCGGTGGCCGGGTGATCACGAAGACGGCGCGGTATCTGGCAGTTCGGTTCCCCGTGTTGAACGCGACCGTGGAGTACTACAGATCGCCGTGGCTGGTGCGCCTGGGCCGGCCTCCCAAGCACTCGCCGAAGCGCGCGGTGGCGACGCTGAACCTGGACCAGCTGGAGTCGGTGAGCAATCAGTGGCAGCGCGCGGACGTGCTCGTCTTCAACACGGGCCACTGGTGGACTTCCGCCAAAACGTACCGCTCGTAAGACTCTGGCCCCTATTATCCCTTAAAGGTGTGAGAAGCCACATTTGGTTTGCTACATGATGCTTTATGTGTATTTGACATACAAGGTGTAAGAATTGATGTATACAGTAGTTACAAAAGTTTTGAGCAATGACACATGGCATTTCATATCTAGATCATTATTGCACCTGCTACATGTTTGAGAAGTTGCAAAATGGTAATGTAACCTACATGTAAGGTGTGGTATTCGAACATGAACAGATAATGATCTCCTAATGAAAGATGTTAGTTGAAGAATTTTTAATCCAAATGTGAATGTCTTGCTACATTATCTGTATTCTTAGAGTAATATGCGTGACTGTATATATGGTCCCCCACAGACCTTTAAGGGTTATCTTACCGACAAAGGTATGTGTAAAGATGGCAAGCTGAGTGACAAGGGTTTATATCGATGCAGGGGCTGCTACTTCCAAGTGGGTCCGAGCATCCGGCTGGGCATGAGGATGGAGGATGCGTACCGCATGGCGGTGGCGACGTGGGCGGCGTGGGTGAACGAGCAGCTGAACCCGGAGGTGACGCAGGTGTTCTTCCGCAGCTTCGAGCCGAGCCACTGGTCTCGCAAGTCGTGCATGAACCACACGGCGCCCCTCACCAACGCCTCGCAGCAGTACATGCAGTCCGGCGTGCTGGACACTGCCTGGGACACGCTGCACGTGCGCGCCACGCTGCTCAACATCACGCGGCTCTCGTCCTTCCGCCCCGACGGCCACATCTTCAACTACAGCGGCAACCACAGCCAACCCCTCGACTGCGCGCACTGGTGCCTCCCGGGCGTCCCGGATATCTGGAACGAGCAGCTCTATGCTCTGTTGCTACTTCGAGCATCACAACGAGGAGCTGCTGCTGCTGCTGCCAAGTAACTACCAGGTCTCTCTTCTCTGCCTCACCTTCACTCGCTGTGCTTGTGGATCCTTTTCAGAAGATTGGTCTCAGGAATCTGTCTACACAAATTGAGGATGATGGAGATGAACAGCTTCCAATTCTCGCTTCCACTTCCTATGAGAACATACTCTCCTATACATCCACCGTTCATGCCAGGTTCTGCTTTGCATTTGAAGCATTCTGGGAGAGGATTTTGAAGGTGGGATGGAGCATGAAGTTGCCGGTGCCTGTTTTGAGGTTCTTCCGATGAAGGAAGAAACGAATCATTCTTCTCCACAAGCGATATCAGATCCTAGTGAAGTGTAACAGCACCAGGTTTTAGGGCAGCAAGGATCTGCATTCTTTCAATTGTATTACAATTGTATCATATCATTGATTCTTAATACATGTCAACTCGGTTTTTCTCCATTTTGTTGCATTCATCATGAACCAGTAGAACTCATTCTAGGGCGGGGTTGAAATTTTTAGATACCATGAGTTTTGATTAAACGTGATCTTATTTATTCACTCTAAATAGCTAATAGAGGTGGATTGGTGATCGGAGTGAGCGGTGATCTGAGGTTTACTATGGGAGGAGAGTGGATGTGTTTGAGAGAAAGTTGTTGTTGTTTTGGTGTTTTGGTGTTTTGGTGTTGGAGGTTTGTGAGCTGTGAGTTGAGCAGTGAGGTGTGGAGATGGCGATGGCGAGGGGGGCGATGCAGGTGTGTGTGCCGAGGGTGGTGGCGGCGGCTGGGTTGCGGAGTTGGGAGGGGGTGAGTGGGATGGTGGCGTTCCAGGGGCTGCGTGCGAGGGGCGCTGTTCATGGTGTTGGTCAGGTGCGTGCAATGCCGGTGGTGGAGAGAGCGCGGTCGCGGGCGGTGGCGGTGCCGCGTCGCGCTGGTGTGCGGTGTGATGCGTCGGGGAGCAATGGCGCGATGGGTGGCAGGAACCATAGTGGGATGAACTTGGTGTTTGTGTCAGCTGAAGTGGCCTCGTGGAGCAAGACGGGTGGGCTCGGCGATGTGCTTGGAGGACTTCCCCCGGCTCTCGCTGTAATTTTCTGATCCTTTTTCCTAATCCAATTGTGCCCATTGTTGTTGCCCTGCCGGTCATGGACAGTTATGCGGCGTTGGAACTATATTGTAAATTGGGTTTTTGATCCGATTGCCGCGACCCAGAGCTCGTGTCCCTGGCTATGGCCGTCGGAAGCAGATGCCCTACGTTGGTCGTGGTTTCTCTTCTCAGATTTTGATCCTTCACCAGAAATGCGACCAATGTTAATTTCTCAAGAAGCCCTTGCTGTCTTTGTTTGTGAGTTTGTGGCATTTCGTCTCTGTAACCAACTCCAAATTTGAAGTGCTCAAATGTTAATACCTTGGTCAGGTTATCTCCTTCGTCGCATTTGAGAGCTTTCTGGCAATCGGTGATTGAAATGAGTGGTTACTGCAACTTTCTATCTAACACACATGACTGCGAATATATTTGTATCTTACTTGCGAGGAAGTAGTTGAACAACTTGAGCATCTCTCAATCCGTTTGGTGTGCGGACTTTGGAATGTACATTGGTCGAGGGGTTAGAACATCGAATCTATGTTGTTTTGAATTATATCACTGGTTGTGTTGTTTCTGTTGTGGAAAACGATTGGAAGTACTGACATGGCTGCCGAAAATACAGAAGACCATGAATAATGAAGTATGTTTTGATTTTTATTGATTTCTGTTTTCTTGTTTCTTGTGATCGCAGGCACGTGGCCATCGCGTCATGGCCGTGTCTCCTCGATACGACCAGTACAAAGACGCTTGGGATACCAACACTCCTACTGAGGTGAGTGTTTCTCTTTTAAGCTGAATGGTTTAAGGGAGATATGTAGTGGCCTGGTTGAAGAGGATCAGCACTTGTCACATAATTAGGGCATTCCTAACAAGGTTTACTGGGGTACTGTGCAGATTACTATTGGCGACAGAACAGAGACAGTCAACTTTTTCCACACCCACAAGCGAGGTGTGGATCGAATCTTTGTCGATCATCCACTTTTTCTTGCGAAGGTAGTAGAGTTCTCCTCTTCCTTCATTTTTTGCAACATTTGCCAACCTTATTCTTTGGTGCTCTCTTAAGGTTCTGGGTTGTCAATATGCAAATGGATATTTGTGACTGCAGTCACCTGCTGAAACTGCCAAAATATTGCTGCAGGCCTGTGATTGATAGTTGAATTTTTGTGCAGGTTTGGGGCAAAACCGGCAGCAAGATTTACGGTCCCAGCTCCGGAGAAGACTACGATGATAACCAGTTTCGGTTCATGCTTCTTGCAAAGGTGAATCAGTGATAAATGCACGCTTAAATTTGATTTTGTTCCGTCTTAATCAACATCTTGTTGAATCTCATGCGTGTTTATATTACTGATTTTATTCTGGTTACGATATCCTCCAGGCAGCTATTGAAGATGAAAAGCTTCTTCAATTGATAGAGTATTATGAGAGCCTCTTTCACAAGAAGCTTTTGTTACACAATATCTTTCGAATGCAATGGCCTTCGCCTTGTTACAGCAAGTTTCATTAACTTGATTTTCTTGTGAGCAGTATGTGGTTTAAAGTTCCGTGCTTTTCTAATTGTTTCGGGGACTGCAGGTTACACGAAATCAGTGAAAGGTCGCAAAATCAACTGGATGAAGGCAGGGTTTTTGGAATCAGATTTGAATATGACTGTCAGTCCTAATTACGCTGCTGAGCTTGTTTCTAGAGAAGACAAAGGAGTCGAGCTCGACTCAATCATACGAAAGCAAGGGATCGTTGGAATCTGCAATGGGATGGATGTCCAAGAGTGGGACCCTTCAGCTGACAAATACCTTGACACTCCCTATGACATCACCACGGTATGAAAAGAGCATGTAAATCACATTCCTCTTATTCCTTGTAGCGTATTCTTCCCTGTCTGTCTGACAGTCCGAATGAGAACTCTTACATTGCATTCTTCTTTTGAGTTTTGGTTTTGATTTTTGTTCTGTTATTGTGTAGGTTTTCCAAGCCAAGCCGATGTTGAAGGAGGCGTTGCAAGCAGAGGTTGGTCTTCCAATCAAGCGAGACGTCCCTCTCTTTGGGTTCATTGGCAGACTTGAAGAGCAGAAGGGGTCTGATATTTTGGCAGAAGCTGTAAAAGATTTCCTGAAGGACGATGTTCAGCTGATTGTGCTGGTACGTGAATGGTTACAAAACATATCTTCCTTTGCTTCTTCCCATCTTATAAATATCGTATCGCCCCAATTTTGTTTTTATGAATGATGAAGGTGGCTATTCCTTCACAATTCCAAATGTCTTGTGAATCCGTATGAGAGTGTTAAATCGAAACAACTTCTTTCGTTGACAGGGAACAGGCAAGAAACATCTCGAGAAGCAGCTGGAGGAGTTGGACAGCTTGTTCCCTGGCAAGGCGGTGGGAGTGGTTAAGTTCAACACTCCTCTGGCACACATGATCACAGCTGGGGCAGATTTCTTTCTGGTGCCGAGCCGATTTGAGCCGTGTGGTCTCATCCAATTGCATGCCATGCGCTACGGAACGGTAAGTGACTTGTCACATACCAAACAAGTAATTTCATTATCAGCTTTCAAATTTAGAGGTAACAAAAGTCTGAAGGAAATAAAGTAGTTTGTTTTATCACTTATTATATGTGAAGCAGAGTAGGACTCTCAAGGACATCTCTTACAGCACTGACAGAAGTACTCATACTGAAATATTTTGCACGTTGCCTTGAATGGGGCAGGTGCCTGTTGTAGCATCAACAGGTGGATTCGTCGACACAGTGAAGGAGGGCGTCACAGGATTCCAAGTCGGAATAGCATTTAACGTTGATGTAAGGCCTCCTTATTGAACCGCATGCTTATTTTGTAGTGCACTGAGAATAGCTGATCAATCATTTTTACTCTTTGGAGTGGAGTGCTCACATGTCTATGTTGCACTGCACCAGTGTGAAAAGGTGGACCCAGAGGACGTGGAGCTTCTGTCAGCTACCGTGAAGAAGGCAGTCGAGGCCTACGGAAGCCCTCAGTTCAAGACCATGATCAAGAGTTGCATGGACCAAGACCTGTGGTGGAAGGGCCCTGCACGGCAATGGGAGGAGACCCTGCTGGGATTGCAGGTTGAGGGCAGCGGCCCCGGACAAGAGGGCGAAGAGATCGCTCCCAAAGCCAAGGCTAACGTTGCAGCTCCTTGAAACTAGATCTTCACATCAGCTTGCATTGCTTAATGCACTGAGTAGTGGCTGGATTATAGTTTGGCCTCCCATGAGGCACCTCCAACCGCGTTAGACACGAACATTGTTTTTCTTCCAATTTATCTCAGTTTGTGGGGAGTTCAGTCTGTGGCACCCCAACCAGTCCAGAGGTTGCGAGGTGGTTGTGCATGGGCTTCCCCGAGAGGAGGAACTCTTGATTTTGTATAACATGAGGCGTAATCAGAATGGAGACAATCATTGAGTAACTGCACATGCTTGAATGCATTTGGTCCTGTTTTCTGAGCTCATTGCAACTACTGTCGTAGTTTGATGTGTGTCAGTAGATTATTATTTTCTGATTAGAGACTTCTCGTTCCATCAAATTTTGGAAATGACATCCATTTTATTCACCAGACAGCGAATGGAGCTAACTCATCAATGTTTTGGCTATTTGTTCAGCAGGTTTGCAATCTTGCAAATGGAAAAGAAATCAAGTGCAATGCTAATTTTGTGATACCATCACACCTGGTGTTTGAGTTTGCGAACATTTGCTTACTTTCACTACAGACACGTACTACCCACTAATCCTGCCAATTTTCACTTGCTAAATCCATTTATCTGGAAAGTAAATAGAAAGCAAATAGAAAGTAAATAAAATGTAAAAAAGTAAAAAGTAAAAAAGAAAGTTTAAAAGGGAAGAGCCCAAGAGCCCTGGTTCACATGTCATGTGTGCAAGAGTGAGTCCCGGTCGTTGGCGTAGTAGTTCCGACACACTTCCCAAAGTCTGGTCCCAAAGCCCCTGACAAGCCAAGTCACAAGCAAGGATCGCCACAACGCAATCGATCAAGCAGGCAGGCAGGCAGGCAGGCAGGCAGGCAGGGCGAGCGAGTCCGTCACTGCGTCGCCATGGCCAATTTCGCCGCCATCGCCTCCACGCAGCCCCACAACCCCAACAAGTCCTTCGAGGTACCAAACTCACTCCCTCCCTTCTTCCCCTGCATTGCCTTCTACATTGTGTTCTTTGCTTCATTGATGTATTGATTCGTTGATTCATCCTCATGTATTGGATACTGTTATTCGTGATTGCTGCCTTTTGTACTGGACTGAATGCTCCAGGAGGTTGTATTGGAGTTTCATGAGGATTCGTGTGAGAGATGGGGATTGGAGATGGGAAGGTTATGGTTGCAGAGTGTGCTGTGAGGCTTTGTTTTTTTGGAGTGCGAGGTTTAGGGTTTAGGTTTTGTAGTTGTTGGTTTGGGATTCGATTCGGAGTGTTGATAGTGATGGAGATTGGAGTTGAGCGGGGTATTGCAGTAGTGGAGTGTAGAGTGGAGATGAGGAGGATTTGGCGGTAGTGGAGTATGCCGTGTTTTTTAGAAGGGCCTTGTGGTGTGAGGTTTAGGGTTTGGGATGAGGGATGAGAGGGATTGAGTTAGAGCTTGCGGGAAGGTTTTGTGATTGGTGGTGTAGTGTTGGTAGACTAGTTTGAATCCGTGGTGTAGCTTGTGCGTTCAGCTTGATGTTGGCCGTGGGGCGAGAGCTTTGTGACCAGTCTGTCGCAATGTGGATTTGTTCTTGATTCGTGGAAGATAGTTTTTTCATCGTAATTTTAGGTCGGAGGACTGTAGTTTCTATCTCGCTCTGCGATTACTTAGAAAATGGGAGACGTGTGACCCGTAATCCCCGCACGTTCGCACTCTTGAGGGTAGTTTGAACACTTCCCGAAGCGGATTCCTGGTCTCTCTTACCCCTATCGTCTGTTCATCCGGAACCTTGTGGATGTGGTGACGGAGGTGATACAATTTGCAGTGTTGCTTAAACCCTGTGTCTGTATTTCAAGTTTGAAGGTTTTACTTTTTTCGTTTTCCTAAGAAGACGTTTGAAGTCTGCAGGGTTTAGGTGTTTGAAGTGTCACCCTTGTAATGTAACTTCGACAATGTGACAATTGCCATGTTTAGGGTTTGATGGTTCAAGTTTTAGCAGCTTTCGCTACTGACCTTTTCTTCGAGAACTCAAAGAATGGAGAGTTTTCTAAGTCACTATTGACTTAGAAAAGTTGAATTTCCGAAGTCATACGCACTCGTGTGCAATCGATGAGGATCACTTCATATTCTTAAAATAAATTAGTATTCATCATTGCGGCCTTGGCAGAACTGTACGTAATTTCTTTAAGTTCCCTCAGAAGTTCGCAAGGTTGACTCATTTTATGTTGTGTGGAACAGATTAACTCTCCGCCAACCGATGGTATTTCAAGTCTCGCCTTCAGCCCGAAAGCTAACCATCTGGTTGGGACTTCATGGGACAATCAGGTGCTGTCTCTTGCTTCCAGGAACCCAGTTTCCGCTAAACATTGGTGTTCCAGTGTCTTTCGTGCTTGTGTCCCAGATTCTTCACTGATTTTGTATTGAAATTTTTTGATTTTCCTTGTCGCTATTGGCTCACGTCCCAGGAGGTGAGAAAGAAAGTCTAGAGTTTGGGTTTTGATGTGGTGCTTTTGCGTATGCAGGGATTGCTTTTTTGTGGCAGTGGGCAAGAAGCAGCGCCATTCTACCTTGATTTTTGTGAGATGATAAGAATGCCTAGTTCTCACGACCTCAGGAGAAGTGGCTGCAGCGTTCACCATGGGTCGGATTGCGGTTCCCTCGTCCATGGCGCGGATCCCGGGGTGGCGCGGTGCCGCAGAGGGGAAGATGATGCGCTCCGTGTCGCGCCCTAGGATCACGTTCCTCATCTTCCTCACCATCCTGGTCATTCTGTCGCTTTACACTCTGGACTGCGTCTTCCGCCCCTGGCCGCTCCCGGGTGCCACCAACGGCCTCCCCATGCTGTCCCCCGGATGTGACCTCTTCACGGGCACCTGGGTGTACGACGAGGCGTACCCGCTCTACACCAACTGCTCCTTCGCCGAGCCGGGTTTCCGGTGCGCGGAGAACGGGAGAGCGGATCTGCAGTACCGCAGCTGGCGCTGGCAGCCCCGCGATTGTAACATGCCCAGGTAGGCTCAGCCCCCTCTCAAGCTTGCAATGTACTAAGCGTTGCGAGCACTACCGACCAAAAAGTAGCTGTTGTACCTAGTGTGAAAACGAAACCATAGTGCGAGAGAAAACAACAAGGGCCTGATAAACTACAGCAAATCACCTCTTCTCATTCTCCTTCACCCTTGCTTCTTGTGCGCGAATATTTTACCCATAGATGACCTACAACATCAGATCATTTCTTGACGCGCCACCATCACAAGTGAATTTTACGAATCCAAAATATAGTTGGAGAGCAAACTAGTAAAGGAAGAAGAAAGTGAAAGGAAGACAATAACCTGTGGAATTCATCTCTTCTCATTCTCCTTCACCCCTTCTCCTTGTACTCAACGATGACCTACAGCCTAAATGAGAATGGTGCATGAATCGATTATGCACCTTCTGTGAGTGAAGTGTAAGTTTTTCTTGACCAGGTTCAACGCCCATGACATGCTCACGAGGTTGCGGAACAAGCGGCTGGCGTTCATCGGGGACTCGATGGGCCGGACTCAGTGGGAGTCGCTCGTGTGCCTGCTGATGGCGGGCGTTTCCGACGCGTCCGGGATCAAGGAGACCGGTGGCCGGGTGATCACGAAGACGGCGCGGTATCTGGCAGTTCGGTTCCCCGTGTTGAACGCGACCGTGGAGTACTACAGGTCGCCGTGGCTGGTGCGCCTGGGCCGGCCTCCCAAGCACTCGCCGAAGCGCGCGGTGGCGACGCTGAACCTGGACCAGCTGGAGTCGGTGAGCAATCAGTGGCAGCGCGCGGACGTGCTCGTCTTCAACACGGGCCACTGGTGGACTTCCACCAAAACGTACCGCTCGTAAGACTCTGGCCCCTATTATCCCTTAAAGGTGTGAGAAGCCACATTTGGTTTGCTACATGATGCTTTATGTGTATTTGACATACAAGGTGTAAGAATTGATGTATACAGTAGTTACAAAAGTTTTGAGCAATGACACATGGCATTTCATATCTAGATCATTATTGCACCTGCTACATGTTTGAGAAGTTGCAAAATGGTAATGTAACCTACTCGTAAGGTGTGGTATTCGAACATGAACAGATAATGATCTCCTAATGAAAGATGTTAGTTGAAGAATTTTTAATCCAAATGTGAATGTCTTGCTACATTATCTGTATTCTTAGAGTAATATGCGTGACTGTATATATGGTCCCCCACAGACCTTTAAGGGTTATCTTACCTACAAAGGTATGTGTAAGGATGGCAAGCTGAGTGACAAGGGTTTATATCGATGCAGGGGCTGCTACTTCCAAGTGGGTCCGAGCATCCGGCTGGGCATGAGGATGGAGGATGCGTACCGCATGGCGGTGGCGACGTGGGCGGCGTGGGTGAACGAGCAGCTGAACCCGGAGGTGACGCAGGTGTTCTTCCGCAGCTTCGAGCCGAGCCACTGGTCTCGCAAGTCGTGCATGAACCACACGGCGCCCCTCACCAACGCCTCGCAGCAGTACATGCAGTCCGGCGTGCTGGACACTGCCTGGGACACGCTGCACGTGCGCGCCACGCTGCTCAACATCACGCGGCTCTCGTCCTTCCGCCCCGACGGCCACATCTTCAACTACAGCCGCAACCACCGCCCGCCCCTCGACTGCGCGCACTGGTGCCTCCCGGGCGTCCCGGATATCTGGAACGAGCAGCTCTATGCTCTGTTGCTACTTCGAGCATCACAACGAGGAGCTGCTGCTGCTGCTGCCGCCAAGTAACTACCAGGTCTCTCTTCTCTGCCTCACCTTCACTCCTTGCTGTGCTTGTGGATCCTTTTCAGAAGATTGGTCTCAGGAATCTGTCTACACAAATTGAGGATGATGGAGATAAACAACTTCCAATTCTCGCTTCCACTTCCTATGAGAACATACTCTCCTATACATCCACCCTTCATGCCAGGTTCTGCTTTGCATTTGAAGCATTCTGGGAGAGGATTTTGAAGGTGGGATGGAGCATGAAGTTGCCGGTGCCTGTTTTGAGGTTTTTCCGATGAAGGAAGAAACGAATCATTCTTCTCCACAAGCGATATCAGATCCTAGTGAAGTGTAACAGCACCAGGTTTTAGGGCAGCAAGGATCTGCATTCTTTCAATTGTATTACAATTGTATCATATCATTGATTCTTAATACATGTCAACTCGGTTTTTCTCCATTTTGTACCTTCACCAGGCTCCTGGATGAGTCCCAGTCCCTGCCATGTGAATGGGTCAACAACTTGATGTGAAGGAATTGGATAGTAAAGAGGATAGTGGGATGTGGAGGGAGTGAGATCGTGTGGAGAATGAGTGTGAGTGGAGTGAGGTGCCACGAGCTCCTCGCGTGGACTGGATGGCTGTGGATGCTGCGGAGGATGCTGCTGCGGCGGCACTCCATGTGCTCTTGTTGGGTTGCACTCCTCCGTTGTAGCCAAGGCGAAGGCACGGCCTTTGGACTGGCTCTCTGGACCTATTTCAATCAGGCATCGAACACAATTGGTTCAATCCTGGTTCAATGGCCAGGGCTTTGCAATTGTACCATCAAATACCAACGAGAACCAGGCTCATCCATTCACAGAATGGCCACCCGCAGCGGGTTTATGTATTATTGCACAGAAGCTGTGATGCCAATGGCAACAACCTGAAGTGTGTTGAGCTCGAAAGATGATTTGCAACCAAAAATCATTGCAAAGTTGAAGAATTGTAAGGGATGCTGTTGTCTACGTTGCCATGGTACTACCTGGACTAAGACCAATAAACTTTATATTCTCGGTGGACCCTCCAAGTTTCACAGCAGGCCGGGGAGGAAAAGAGCTGCTTCGAAATAATCTCCAAATCTCCATAATCTCTGGTTTGTTGCTAAAGCACCTTTCGGCATGCATGTCGGCTAGCTTGCACCCTCAACAGAATTACCCCTCCTCTAAAAAATTGCTTATGTCGGGGTGGCAGCAAGCATCAGAAGTGCAGAAGAAGAGCTAGATGTCGATGCTACAGCCGTAGACCTTGACCACAACCGTAAAGTTTTACAAAAGTTGCAAACATTATGAGAGCTGGTGAATGGAAAGTTGACGGAGCTAACACGTAGCCGTGGCATCAGCAAGTTTCCCAACCTTCTGTTGTGATGAATTCTTGAAGGTTTGAGGTGAGTTTTAAATTTGAAAAACTGCCTTGTCAAAATTATGCTAGATGCTCCAGCTTCTATCGATATAACAACGTTGAATTTGTGTGATAGGGTAGCTGTCGACCCAGTCACTGAGGTACGATTAAACATGCCGATCTGTAATTAGACTCATAAAAATCTTCTTTTGTATTTCAAATGATGCAGTCTTCGCCTTCAGGAACATTATTTGAGCTCACATCCCAACCTAGAACATGAGCATTCTAGAATTATGGGCCTTGAGTGCTTTGAGTGGCTTCAAGAAACTCCTAGTGTAGAAATCGGAGTCAAAAGGTCAAGCTCTTCTGAATTCAAGAATTTTGATGCCTTGGACTGTATAGATTTCAGGTTATGCTTTTGGTGTTGGCAGATGATTTTTCTTTTCCATAGCATTTCCATGTTGCTCGAAGATCAGAACATGTTTAATTCTGGATTAATTTGTGTTTAGAACATCAAGTCAATGAGCAAAAATTATTAGTGTTCTAAAGAGGTGAGCAAAGTTGACCTGTATTGCACACTCCAAGAGCTTACATCAGGAAACTCCAAGATAGTCAGTTTGACATGAACATCAACACGACATCAAAGAGTACCTTGTCAAGTTTGATGTCATCTAGACATCAAGTTAACACATATCAAAATTAAGAAAAAATGAAGGTTTCCTGATATACATGGTTTTTGAGTCACTAGCTTATTTGAGTTTGGACAAGTCTGTCTGAACCCCGGCTCCCAGATCCCTTATATTTCCAATAGCCCTGTAAAACAAGTTTTGGAGAAGTTGGAACACATCAAAGCAACACCACAAAAAGCAAGAGAGATGGGCCTACTACACGAGTTTCTATGAATTTGTGAGCATGCATGTTGAATCCCAATGCTTCAATGATCTGTCAATTATTCATTTCTTGAACAAGTGACCTCCAGAAATTCAGTTGAAAAATAGATCATTCCAAGCATTATGTTCCATTAAAAAGCCACTGCATGACAACCACAGTGTGGAACAAAAGTTTTGAATTGTGACATTACCGGGCTGGGAAGTTGTCCAAACTTTAATTTCAGATGGTTCCGGGGAAGTGAGTGTGAAGCTTACTTTTCAACCTTCTTCCTGTTTCGATTCCGGAAGTATAACTTCAAGTAAACGTCCTCAATCGTGTAATTTGAGAGGACCTCAGCAGCTTGCCGTGGAGAACTTTGTTTTATGTATTTTTGGTATTGTTTCGTTTGTACACAAACTAGATTCAGTTCAACTTAGTTCGGTTACTTCTGCATATAAATCAACGTTGTAACGGTTCCGTTTGTTGCAAGTTTCATAGTCAGCAAAGAAGAGAATGGCTGCTAAACAAGAATCCTGCAGTAGTTGCTCCCCACTTGTGCTTAGCAGAAGCTGCACGCATACACACGATGAGGTAATTTGACGAATGAGGCCTCAGAGCAGCATGTCTCGGCACGCCAAAACACACAGGGAAGTGACCCCACAGGAAGACACAACCCAATCAGTTCCCAAGAAGGGAAGAGCTGTCTTAAATATCCCCTCCCCTCGCTCAATGCCACGTACACTCTCAGGCATTTATAACTTAGCGTTCGATCGACGAGCTGCAACTAAACCGACGCTGTTAATCTTGTCAATCTTGACGTGCACCCAATTCTTGCTTGTCCAGGTGTATGATTGCTCAAAGTTGAAACTTGAGCCATATTGATAGGGAAGTCACCGAATATTACTTCGAAGCATTAATAAGTGTGAGAAGTTTTCCTCGGTGGAATCCGTTATTCAAATGAAACAACAGTGATCGAGCAAAACTGTTTTGTTATTTGCCATTATTCATACCTTACAAAATTTCGCAAATGGGATGGGTAACAGAAAACGATATGATGCATGTGCTATCGTGTAAACAGCGGTATCTTCAACCCATACAACTAATACTTTATAGCACCTTAAAACTGAAAGTGGGGTTCCGTCAACACAGGGAACATCGTCTTACCTCCTCAAATAACTTATACTGTCCGATCGAGTCATTGGAAAGAAATCTAAATAACTCAAACACTAAGTTAGATAATCCCATGACATAAGCACGCAGTCAAATCCATGAATATCTCCAGTCTTGCCTTACAACTATCATTCAAGGCGATAGAACAAGCAAAGAAGGGACTGTGACACATCAAACTGCAAACCAAAACACATCAACCAAAATCTGGACACATTGAAATGCAAATAACACTGGGATGTAATGAAACAACAAACAGAAAATCAGCACGGACCATGATGTGGCCGGAGAATAAGTTTCTTAGCCGAAGCAAGGGAACCCGTCCTCGATAGGATCCTACACGCAATCTCAGACAACTGAGATCGACCTAAGACCTGACTCATGCAAATGATCCTCAGAGACGCAAAATGACAAACACACTCAACTCATGCATCGTTAAGTCCTACCCAATAAATCAATCCATGACACTGCGAAACCATTAGTCAAAAATGTGTAAAAGTTGTTTACTAATGTACAAATTGTCTGAGTTCACCGATAACATTGGGATGAGGTGAAGCTCCACCACCATGCTAGTTGCAACTGCAAGTAGCGCAGGGCCTAGGTACCCTTCCACTGTAAGGATCTAGTAACCCTGTCTCTGAGTTGGTTGCACTTGACAAGCTTCACTCATCCCCATAATGTAACACTAACTTGTGAGATCCTTTCAGTATCAAAATTGTAATAATAATGCTCCAATGAGCACGTTGAATTAACATACTGTCAAAACTTTGGAGCAGTACTGGAGTATGTGATGCGAGGGTAGGGCGGAGACAGTCGACCCTGTCGATGATGTGCTCCACGAGTTTCAGTCGTTGTTCAACGGCTCCCTACCGCAGTCGGGGCAGTCCCATTGTAAAGTAGTTTCAATGCTAATTATCCACCTTTTACAAGGCGAATGTTGTATAACCTTGGCTCGGAGCATAAGATTGGCTGGGTCTGTATGATTCGGCATGTGATGAGCCGTAGTCGCCATACATTGATGTGCTCTCACGTTCGTAATACGGCATTCGCTCCCGCACTCCATAGGAAGGCTCGACGTGGCTGTAGTAGGGGGATTCGTAGCGTGGTCTATCATCCACGGTTCTGTATGATTCCTCCGCACGGTCAAATGAACTGGAAGGCATACCATATGGGGACATGCCGCTTCGTTGTCCGTAGTTGTGCTGATTGTAAAATCCTCCTTCAACTTCGTCATGAGAATCATCGTCGTGATCTCTCTC
>OZ020516.1:21863715-22030528 GCA_963971425.1 Bryoerythrophyllum caledonicum | reverse complement strand
GATACATTCTCGTTGTCTTCGTAGGCGTGGTGGTTGTCACCGTTCTCTGAGGGAACATGGTGATAGTAAGACGAGGTCAGCTCAGGCTCTTCTTCAGGCTCAGCTCGACCAGTCTTCGATTGTATGAAGTTAATAAAATTGTCGCTGTAGATCTGCTTCCTGTAGAAATCAGCCTTTTTCTTGCTCTTCTGCACCTGCTTCAATGCTACTTGGGGGTCGACCTTGCCGCACACTGTGACTTTCTGGGCGCGCCTGTCAGTGATGACATCAGTAACACCTGCAAAATTCAACAGACAGTTAGTAAAGAATACAAGAGTCTTGCAAACCCAAGTCACGAGCTAAAAGCTCACGCACAAAACTCACGGAAATCTGCGAAAAGAGACTGGCGACTCAACCCTGTAAACATTGCAATGCACAGACCAGTGAAGAACACCAACTGAAACCCGAATAAATCTCTCTATCTCCCATTGTAAAGTAGTTTCAATGCTAATTATAAACCCGAATAAAACGTCTACTTCAGTAGGGTACCACAGGAGCAAAAATCTTACCCGGCACTTTTCGCAAAGCATCCTTGACCTTCCCTTCACACTTGGAACAGCACATCTGCACCCTCAACTCAATTTCCTGCACAAGCATATGCAAAATGACGAAGGTTAGGCACCTCAAACCCCAAAAGATTCCGTGGAAGCACAAGCGACAAAAGCAATGAACACTAGAGCCTGAGGGTACTTAGCAAGAGATCGTTGCAGTTGAGGAAAGGCACCGAGCCACATACTTACCGGACCAACTTTGTGTTGTTTGGGTCGAGATTCTCGCGGTTCACGGAACGACGGTATGGAGCTCGAAGATCGAGCTGGGCCATGAGACAGCGGAGAATCGTGGTAGGGTACTTCGGGAGGAGGGTAAGCATAAGTGGGAATAGCACTAGAAGATCGAAGCGGCCCCGGCCGCTCAAGAAACGGCGATTCAGTATGATAACCAAAAGCAGGCATAGCACTCGCTGAGCGAGGTATTCTCGCCAACGGCTCACCGTATGGTGATGGAGCGGCAAAACCCGGGCTAAACATATACTCTGGCTGCACGGGAAACTGGTGCACCTCCCGAAACCCAGCACCGTAAGGACCATCGAAATAGGGCAGCGGCTCCCGCATCGGTGGCATCCATGCTGTCTCAAACCGTCTGTAGTCAATCTGCACACACGATCAACCAAACCACAACCTATCAGCCACGCAGCAAACTCAACCCAACTCCACTCCACACAACAATCACAGAACACCGAATTCTCCACCCAAACCCATCCCAAAGTTGTCATCTTTACGCACCATAGTCATGATGCCGCGAACTAATCTTCAACGCCCTCCACGAAACCAAGCGCTGGCGTCTCAACCCTATCAATCTCCCTTCTCAACTCACTCCCAGTAGAAATCCTCGCAGTCGGCAACCCACGTCCACGCTCACCACCAACAACTCACAAACCACAACAACCGACTCTCCACAACCACCTCTCTCTCTCTCAACACACATAACCTTGCAGTCAGATTATGTTATGTCACGCGAAGATAACTCTCTGCCACTCCACCCGCAATATATTGGTCTCACGTCAGCCAGATAAGAGCGAATATTCAGAGCCCGAGCATATGTCAATCTGGCACCCCGACCTCTCCCCACACCCAGTCCACTACCCCGAAAGATCGATGCTGATAACTCAGAAGCAGCTTCACTCAGCTAGTCATGAGATTGGATACCACTGGCGCAATATAAATGATATATATCGCCAGCTCCAAATGGGTCAATGAGAGTACAGTAGTATGAAATCACTGGCGCACTAACTGCTGCTGCTGCTGCTGCTGCGGGTCAGCAGGGATGGTGGAATTCTGTTGTGGCCTCCGATTCCTTTGCACCTCCGCTCTTAACGCCTCCCCCCCCGCACAACGTGACAACCCTGTAGACAGCGATGGGTAAATCACGCTGAACTTCTCCTCCACCTTCGCTCCTGCGCCCCACCAAGTTGACCGCCTCGCCTCTGGCACGTTCATCAGCAGCCCGTCTCCGGGCCCCATGGTCAGTCAATCCTGCCGCTGCCTTCTGCTCGCTTCTCCCTGTCCCACTTCCCCACACGCCGAGTAAAATCCCCATTCCCGTCACCCACCTTTTCCTCCGGTTTCCTAGACCCGGTCCTCCATCTGCCATCCGTTTCGTAGATCCGCCAAAACGCGCTAGCCGTGGTTTTAGATCTTGTGACGCGTTTCGGTTTTCCGCGGCTGTTCGCAGCAGAGGGAAATCGGCACACGAAACCGTGATACAGCACCCGCAAACCGTCATGGTCCCCAAATCATCCCGCGCGTAGATTTCAGACAGTTTGGGATACTCAAACCCGTCATCTCTGGCAGCTTCGGCAGATTTTAGAATGAAAGTGTACTAATTCAGTAGATGGAGCGAAAAATGGATATGGTGCCCAAGATCATGCGATTCGTAGATTTAAGATGGTTTACAGGTATGTAACAAGAAGATGATAATGGTTTGAAGTCCTCTGCGGCTGTTTGCAGCAGAGCCGAATCGCGTTAGGGAAACTCAAATCCGTCACCTTTCTAGATTTCAAAACAAAAGCGTACTCGTTTCGTAGAGAACGGGGGTTTTGGGTATAGTGACGAAGGAGCGCTCGAAGGCACGGGCGGCCCAACAGAATTAAAAATTGAAAATAAGTTAAAAAGGGAAGGGAGGCGAATCCTCGTCACTAGCGAGCCTCGAAATCGAGGATTGGCTGTGGCCAATCGCCGCCGTCGATCTCATTTGAGATGATCCTCGCCCTTGAATTCAAACACTAAGATATACGCAATATACCCCAAGGAAATGAGTGAACCCATATTTAGGTAGGAGACCATTAAACAATTGATTCATCACCCTAATCGCCCTTCGGGTGCAGGTGGCTATATGGCCTACCGGCCAAGGGACAGGATCTTCTTCTGCAGCCATCGATGGCCGTCGATCTCCCAGCCAGATCAACGGCCAGATCTTCTCCCAGGCAGTCCTCGATTTTCGAGGCTGGCTGGTCGCGAGGGAGGCCCATCGCGGCTGCACATCTGGCGTGGAGGCGACCCCGTCAGAGGCCGAGTTGGCGTTTGCTGCTTCATCATACAGGGCGCTGGGTTAACCTCACTGTGGTGGGACCGCTGGGTGGGGGGTAATTATCAGATCGATGTGGGGTTGAACTGCGAATCAAATCCTACAGTAAATTCAGTTGGTCTGCCTGCCTGTGTCTCTGTCAATATTATTGACGCCGTCTACATGTACATATTATTTGGTACTGTTTGGGCGGCTAATGTTGTGTATGGGGGGTGTGTTACGGGAATGGGAGTAGTAGTGTAGGAGTTAGAAGTGTTTGGAGGACTGAAAATCATGGATGTGTGATAATGTTGTGAAACCCTGTTGACATTTACAGACTCTAGTTGAAGTCTGATGTGGATCAGGTGTTTTACGCGGTTGGGAACTTTGGGCAGACTTTATGGTTGGACTTGTTGAAGTCTGATTGGATGAGGTTTCCCTTTGAAATTCTCTTTTATTTTCTAAAAGTGAAATTTATTTTACTTTGTTGTGTAGAACTTTCCTTTGTCATGAGTGTGATACATGGTTGGGAGACTTTGACTTAGGCAACTCATCATGATACTACACTAAAGTGCTGCTCTCATGGTTTCAACGTTACTACAGTAGAGTCTTCTGAAGCCTCTTTTGTCATTTGGTCTGAGATGTCACTCTTCGTGGGTTGGTACTGTATTTGACATCATGTGTGGATTTATGAATGTCTCAAGTACACATGTTTCAACTATCTCAAGTGAAAACATATACACTAAATTGTGCAACTATTGTGGACCATAGAAACAGTACAATAGTTTTTTTTTACTGCAACAAAATCTATGCATTATACAAGATATTTTGATCAAACATTAAAAAGTTCAAAATTTTCGATTTTGAAAAAATCTGGATATGAAAATTTACAAGTCTATACAATAATTTCATTGCACTATATTTTAGAACCACATCACCTGTACATAATTGTAGAGTGTGTTTTATTGCACATTATGCAGCATGCAACTTGCAAGTTGATTTACAAACCTTCTTCTTGGACTTCACTAGAGAATTAACAGGGTAAATTAGAATAACATTACATGTACCCTAAAGGCTAAGGAGAAATAAGTAATAAATGTGGATTGGTTGGGAGGTAAGGAGTGGATGCTAAGAAGCATACTCAAGGAAACAATCGTGCTTAAAAAATCATTAGAAATCTTGAGTTCTTGAAGTTGAAGGATCAAATAACAGAAAAATGTAAATCGTTTGTTTCTACGTATATATAAAACAAAAATAATTTGTAAACATCTAATATCTCATCACATTCTCAGTTATATGGCTATAAAAATAAGATATATTTACAAAGGGCTTCTACAAAATTTCCACAATAAAGATTTATACTTTAGCTAATGCTACTTATGTGTAGAAATTTGCAATTTGTGAATTGTGTACTGTACACAACGAGGTTCATGCACAGTAAAATACTCCAATGTTACAATACAGTACTGTACCATAGCATACTCTACCTAACAGTCAAGACAGACATGACCCTCCTCCAGTTTCAATCAACACGGAACAGCGAGGTCGAGCACATACACATCAGTGATAAAAGCACTGCTCCGAGGTGAAAACGCTCCGAAACCATCGCAGAAAATCGCCGAGTGAATAGAGGGGAGCGTGCGTTGACTAGCATATTGCCTGCTACCCTGACAATCATCCATATATACGAAGGCAAGTTTGACGTCAAGGACGTTGCCTGTAAAGATGAGAGGTAAGGCTCGCTCCTCGGTTGTTGCTATGAAAAACACGCGGTAAAGTCAAGTTTTCAAAGAGCCTCCCGGGAAGAATATAAGGTAGCTACGTAACAACAAAGGTCAGAGCCACACAACGATGTTTGAGAAAAGAGCTGCATATCAATATTTGATGACCTCCCAGTGCTGGCTAATGACCACAAAAGCAACCAGCAGAGGACAACCAAGAGCGTAATAAAACGACATGGAAAAACCGTGTCGGAGTCGGTTGACATGGCGGTTTTCAAGATAGTTAGCCAAATGCGGAACCTAGGCTGTCTGCATGTGGAGAGTTAAAGCTGCAACCGGCAGGCAAAAACAAATTTGATTCATGGAACGTGTTATACAAAGAGGACCTGCTGCACTCATCTTTCAAAACCAAGAAGAAGATGATGATGATGTTGCAACCAACTTTTCCTCTCTGGCCTTTCTTCACTACTACCTTCACAATGTTTTGTATACAAAAGACAGACGGTGCTCAAAATCCAATTGGTGGTGCTCGTATCCCGCCTACTAGGCTCCTCCGTTCAGCGTGTGCGCGTCCGCGTCAGTGCCGTTCAAAAGCCCACCGGTCTTGGCGCCCGTGTCGCTCTCCTGGAGCAGGGTCCTGAGCCCGACGTCTCCCGGCGCGTCCTTGCCACCACCACTCACACCCTCCACCTCCGCGCTCTCGTCGTCGTCGTCGTCCTCCCCTCCCTCCACTCCCCCGTTCTCCTCATCCTCCTCGTCCTCCCCCTCGCCCTCCACCGGACTCTCCACCGCGCCGTTATCATGCCCCAGCAACGGATCAACCTCCCCCTCGTCCCCGTCCTTCTCCGCGAACCCCTCTACCGACTCCACCCCATACCCCTCATCCTCCCCATCCTCCTCCGTCCCATTCTCCACCTTCTCCACCCGCGCCTTCTTCGCCACCGGCACCTCCTCGTCCTCCTCCCCATTCTTATCATCAAACCCAATCGGATCCTCCGCCGTCAACCCCAACCCATGCGCCCCCTTCGCATGCACCTCCTCCTCCCCATCATGCACCCCCAACCCAAACCCCACATCCACTGGCGCTGCCATTGCCACCCCCAACCTCTCCCTCTCCCTCTCCCTCTCTCTACTGATCAACTCCCCGAGTCCCCACCAGCACACCAAACCAACACACACCAAGAATATCCCACGAACGTGCTACATGCACATGGACGCGACGTAGCACTGGTAGATGAGAGAGTGGCACAGACAGAAAGAGAAGGAGACGGTGAAGAAGAAGAAGGAACAGTTTGTTGAGCAATGGCGAAAACTTCCGTACCCGCCGCGCTGCTGTTTATGTTTATGTTTATGACTCCAGTGAGTGACACTCCAGAGCCTGTGACTGCGAGTCACTGTGAGCTCAGCGTCGTCCCGGTGATGAGACCACTACTGCTACTGCCGCTGCTACACTAGTGCTGATGTGCTGATCTCCACGTCTGGCCCACGTCGGTGTGGACTCTCGCTCGCAACCGTCGTGACTCCGCGCTACCGGCCACTTGGCGCCCCGCATGCTGCCCTCGTGCCGCGCCACGCCCAGGCTCCTTCCCCCGGGCCATTCTCGTTTCCAATCATCGATAACAACTGCTGGTGGATTGTAGATTGGAACGTGAGCGTGGATCAGATGGTTGGCAAGTTTGGGAGATTGCTGGCGTGGATGGTAGTGTGCCTGTTCCCGCGCGTCGGTTTTTTTTTTTTGGGGTTTTGTTTTGAGGATCGATGATGTGCAATGTGTGTGGAATTAATTACATTTGATTGGTGGCCTTGGGGATTGGTTGCGCCCGCGTACACATCCGATCTCGGGGTGGTGTCATCGCGGCTGCGTGCGGCATCTGCACCCGAGCTCTGTTCGGTGTCTGAGACTCTGATTCGAGTTGCGTTCACTGTCAGTCATGGTTGAAGTGATGGTTTTTGTTTTTTTTCAGGGTGGGGGGTTTGAGTTCACGTTTGGATTTGGGGTGGTTTGCTGGGTGGGGTTTTTTGAGTTTGGTGTTGAGGTGTTGAAGTGGGTATTGGTGATTTTGGATTATTGTGCCTTGAGAAGGAGGGTGTGTTTGTGTCGATTCTTCGGTGTTTGCTGGGAGAGTGGGCTGCGATCCGGTGACAGCGTGGATATTCAAAGGGGGTGTGGGTTGGTCAAACTGTGAGAGTACGTTTTTGTGTTGGATAGGATGGAAGATGGAGCACTGTACAGAGATACTGTGGTAGGTTCACCGTGCTTGAATTTGGGGTTGTGGGTGATTATCTACTTTTATGGTTAGTATTCCTTCGATACCATGATTTGAAATTTTAGAATTGAGATTAGGATCAGAAATGTTCTGAAAATTGGAGGAGATGTTGATACACACAATGGTTTGTTTTACAAGGCACCAGCTTTGTTCACGCCCGATATCAAGGATGAGGTTCTCGAGAAGAGGTTCAGAATCGATGGCAAGACCGTGGACATGATTCAAGCCGAATTCCGCGATATGTACATTACCAGAGTCGTGAGTGCCTGGTTTCCACCCAGTTCTGTTTGTCTCTGCCGGAACAGGTGATGCATGTGAGAGCAAGTGATAATATCGTCACAATAACCTAGAGCTTCCTGTCACTTAAAACCGATCTACAGGATCACAGTAGCGATTGTTTTTTCGTAAGAAGTATATGGGCTCTGCCAAAAGCCTGGACAGTTTTGTATGCGAACTTTCTGCCGCATCTGTGTGGGTCTTGATTGATTTCAGGGAAAATAGACAGTTGTGTGTATATCTTCTATCAAGATTTTATGATTCTGTACAACATTATTTTAGCAAAACAGTCTACAATGTTGATATCCTTGTCCTTCCATTGCTTCCATTCCACCTCTATTCCAGATGGGCTTCATTGAGGTTGTCTGAAAATTATCTGGAATCTTTCAGCAAGGCAGTTCTATATTTCATCTGAGGAATCAAGACAAGGTGACAGAAGTACTAAATGAATAATTTTCTTGGTTTTCATGCACGGTGAATGCTGTGTCTCGGTGGTGTTAGCGCCTTCAAAGAGGCAGAATTACCGGTAACTGTGGGACTTGTTGTGATGTGTCCATAATTTGTTATGTTGAGTTGAACTAACTATGGTATAATATCTGTTGGCCTAGTTTCACAATGCAATTACTGTAACGTAGCGTTGCAGACAAGAGGCTGCCTTCCGATTGTAACCGTGTTCAGCTAGCATGTCAGGTTGAGCTGAAGCGGTTGGCTTGCTTGGATTGCTTACCTTTCCCCTGTTGTTGTTCAACTGGTTCTTCCTGTCTTCACATACATCTCAAAAGGGCTCAGTGACGTGGACTCAACTACAGGAATACAAACAATGGATACCAATCTTGAGATTATAATTTGACCATGTACAGTTCGTGATATTACAAATTATTTCAATGAACATGTACAGGATTAAGTGCACTAGCCTCAGATTTTATCCACGGAACTAGTATTGGAATGTCCTAGAAAATGAAAATGAAATCAGATCTCTTGTTTCACAAACTGTCCACTACATGTTTAATAATAAACTCGCTTTTGTTGACCAGAAGTGGATCATAAACGCTCATAAGTATGATCATCATATACAATCTCTATGCTATGGATTTTGGTAATCTCTGTACTGTGTATCAAGAATATAACAAGTATTCTATATAATACAGTGATTATTCAGTTCCAGCATGGGTCACTCAAAATAAGGATATCATGAAGCCAAATGATACCTTTGTCATTTGGTTTTCATGAACAGCCAAATGATATCCTGTGCCAGGAGACTTGGTTTCATCTTCCGATTCAAACATTGCAGAATGATAGTCGGGTTCAAACTCTTGTCCCTCAGCCTCGAACTTCTCTAGCCCATTTAGTCTGACTACCTAACTGCATTACCCATAAGAGTTAGCTACTTCGTTATTTTATTCGTCAACAAGAAGAAAGAAAACGGTTGAGAACCATCAGTGTCTCGTTTTGCAGAGATCGCTTGTGGGTGAAGTTTACACCTTCGTGACATGCTTCAAGGTTCTCAAAATCCTTGACCCAAAGCACAAAACAATGAGGCTATTTGAAAACATACTTTAAAACAAGCCGGTGGCTTAGTAAAGAGGGATTGACAAAAGAGGGGTAAGCAAGGTGTCGGAATTTGACAAGAAAGCACACCAAAAATAAAAATTCAAAGAAAATATCAACCCAAAAAGGTGGAGATAAAATTAAGTGACTAAGGAGGAAGTATGTCCTGCTGAGACCAAAGTGAAATACCTGTAGTAACTGCTTCTACGTCATTACTACGCCCTGCAATTATAACCGCAGCATCTTTCCTGCGCCACTGGGATCTTCTGAGGTAGAATCAGATTGACGGAAACTCTGAGGAACTGCCCCAGTTGCTCGCCCAAGATTATCAGCTACATCAAGTAACCCCTCAGCAAAACCCTACATCAAAACAACGATATCAATATGGCTCAAAACATATGTTTGAGAAGTTGAGCATGGAGGTTCTTTGTCAAATTTACAAAACACAACTAAGCTCATAATATAAATTGCTGAAAGAGCTCTATGTGTTAAAAGCGTAAGCACACTCGCTGCCTACAGTAGATACAAAATATCAACAAACCAACGACAGGAAAAGACAAGTAAAAAACTCTAAACTCACTTACATCAAACAAAATAAGACTAGTAATAAGCCAGTATGATAAGGCAATGTTCAAAATATTCTTAGAAGAAAGAAGCTCCTAGCATACCTGAAGAGCAGATTTACGAGCAGACTCTGCTTCCCTCTGTGCCCTGGCGATGATATTTTCAACTTCAGCATAACTTCTAAGCAACTTGTCTTGCAATTCCTCAATAACTTTGTCATTTTCTAGCAAAAGGGCATCCCTTTCGGCTAGCAACTCAGCTAAAACACCACCCTTCTCATCGCTGGGTGTGTCAACGGGTTGAACTGGCTCAGAAGTGCCCTCGCTTGTTGCGGTTGACGTGGATTCTGCAGGGGATGTCTCCGAACTACCCGTTTTTATCTAAAAACACAATTATCTCGTCAATAGAAAATCATTTAAGCATCGTATTTACACTGTCCACTCCATTAATTTTACGAAGTCTTCCCATATGCTTTAAAACCGATATCACCAAGAATATGGTTTATGTAAAATAGAACATAAGGGAATTCTCCAATGATAAGTAAATGAAATCCTATCATCTACCTGAAACATCCGGAGAGGCAGTAGACACTTTCAGAAAAGTGTGGAAGTTAGAAGCAGAGGATACTTGGGGCACTCCATGATGAAGCGTAGCAGTTGTCAAATTCTGTGCACATGAACACTACACAATCATCAGTAACTGCAGTCAGACAACCTTCGCATTCAGTGGTCATCGTGGTCAACTCTAAAATCTGGACAAATGATCTCTGCAACAATTTTCTGCCACAAAAAGCGATCAACAAAAAATTGCATCCGTCTCATCACAGAAAATTGAACGACGACTCTCAGTGAAGTCTCATATTCTAATGGTACCACGTAGGAAATCGATAAAATGATCATTCTCGACGTTATTTACCAGGGTTTAGGGTTTATGAAATGTGTGCATATGGATCAGAACCACCAAGAAAAAGACAGAGAGGGTGACAAGGGCGTCAAACCTTGGAAAGAGGGGAAAGAAACTCAGTTGCATTCAACGTTCTAAGCAGTACAGATTCCCCATTCTTAGAAACTGTCCCTCGAAAACAGCGTATTCGTGGTGCCTTCTGAAACGCAGCCATCAACAACTACGCATCGCGACCAAAACTAAATTCCGCACTGGAAGCATTGCATCGAATCCCGATACGGCAAATCTTACACCCTGTAAAACTAAATCCTACGCTACATCAAAACCAAAGACGGATTGTAACACAGACAACCCAAAGAGACCAGTGAAGCTAATACGACCTAACATGAAGCATGCCCAAGTGTGCAGATCGAACAACAAGTGTGCACACACAGTATAGTGAAGTTCATGCATAGTGAAATTCAATACTCCGGGACCCGTGACGGCACACCGAAGAATTTTGTCACACAAAAACTTGCCGTCGCACCGACGTGTCGTAAGACTTTTCGATGTAAGGCTTCATACTCTTATGTGGCTCCTCTGCTCAGAGTTCACGTGACAGGGAAAACCGAAGTCGAGGGTGGATTTCTCTGTTTTGACGTCTTCGTCTTTGTGATCTTGAGCTGTCGCCATTGAGAGCATAGTTTCTGGAGGAGACCACATGTGACTCTGGCTCCGGGATCTAGAGTCGGCTTGCAGTGTTTGTGACTGCGTGTGATATAATGACATGGAGTTGTGGAGGTGGGCTGGAGAAGGATGCTCAGTTGGACGCCGGAAGAGTGTTGACCAGACACGCTGGGTGGGTGTCGGAGAAGTGGGTCCTCGAGCATGCTGCTGCGGGGTGAATGCTTCTAGAGCGTCTGTACATGGGAGGCGTTTGTGTGCATATCGTTCGCCGGACCGACGGTTACTCGGACCGCAGCGGTAAATTGATGATGATTGGGTGATCTGCTGGTGGATGGTGGGTGGAGCGACAGGGTCATCGGCGTCATCAGCTGCGTATCTTGGGTTGTATATGTTTCTAAGGGTGTCGCAGTGTGGTGTTGAGCTTCAGTGAGTCGGTTCGCTTGCCGGAATTAGGACGCTGAGGTGTTTTACGTAGTTTTGCCATCTATATAATAAATCTGTCTTGGATGTCTCTCTCATAGTCTATCATAATTCCCAACGGATACCTCTCGGTATCATCTTCAGTAGCGTCACTACAGACCTGCCAGGAGGGCGAGGTTCGACTATGAGATACTTTACAATGTAGAACAATGTACCCTTTTCTTACATCCTAATCTGAGAAAGGATAGATAAGGTGATGAATCAGTTTGAAAACAGGTTGCTGGAGCTGTAGAGCGGGATGAACTCCTTGGAGCGCAGGTTGGAGCATCTGTGCATGGCAGTACCTTGGGATTTTTGTGTGCATCGGTGGTTCACTCAATTATCTCCGGTAAGTTGACGATGAACAGGTAATCTGCTGGAGACGGATCAGGCAGCCAGATTCCGGCGATGTTTACTTCGGCGGGGGCTGCTGCAGCTGGTGGCGCTCGGACCGGAGGAGCTGGTGGAGCAGGGTCGTTGCCGTCATCCATGATGTACAGAGTGCGTCGCGGCCTGTGAAAGCTCCAGTCAGTTGATTCCCTTGCGGGATGAGTGAGAATGAGGTACCTTCTGCGGACGTCCCTCTCAGTCTATTGTTCGTAACGCCTATTGCATCGCATCATTGCCAGGAGTATAGTGAGTGGAGGCGCGTTGAGGAGGTCCTCGCTGGTTAGATTCTCGTAAACTGAAGTGAGCCTTTCAAATTGATTTGCTTCTTGCTTCTTGTGGAGAAGACCTGTGCACAGCAATGCCATAAAAATGAGAGAGCTCTTCCAGGGTGCTCAGTGGCGCTATTGACTTCGTATGGCCTGGGCCCTGGAAAAAAGAGGCATGCTGATCATGCTAAAACGCAGCTCCCGTTTCTTAGGACATGTGAAACAAGCAAGTTCAAACTCATGAATACCTGTTAGCAGATTTCCATCAATATCCTCCAAGCAGTTCCTCTGCAAGTCTAAAAATCCTGTGAAGAAATAATCTTCCCAGTGCAGGACGGCAGCAACCAGGCTTACTCTCGTTGGAAGTCAATTTCGCGGATTGAAATGAACTCGTGACCAAACATACAAGAACCAGCCGTCAGGTCTTTCTGAAAGTCAGATACTCATCAAATACTTGCATTTGAACTCCACGAAGCAGGCTCTCTGAAATCCTCGAAGAATTGGAAAAGACACTCACGGAACGGGAAGTTGGGAACACGCAGTCAATTCAATCTACTTAAAACCAACTGAAGGCTGCTGGGATCGTAAAGACGTAGTCTTTCGAGAATCGAAACAATCAGGTTCTGTACAGAGTATTGGTGTAGACAACTTGTGATGATGGGAAGAGAGAACTGAACTAATTTATAACTTCGCAGTCAACTACTGTATCCCCTCTCGCATGAAACATTTTTTTAATCCAAAAGTGTCGCATAACGTACCCACTGCAGTCTGCAGACAGTGTCCAAATTTGCGTGCGGCCCCGCTGGATCACGGTCAACTTACTGGTAGTGCTTGTCTCCATGCACCCAACCAACCCGATAATCTGCAGAAAAGACGAAATGAAAGTCAGACATGGAATCAAACTGAAATGTACTCCTTGGGTACATTTGATTATGAAATTGTTGGGCATTGGGTCAGTGGGTGAGGTGACCTCATGGAGATACACCCAAGCCCTCCCATGAGATCGCGCCGGGATCACGATGGTCAACATGAGAGCCAGGATCACAGTCAACTAAGGCCCTCCTTGCATGAGACAAGAGTAAAATGACTCTGTTGAGAGGATTCCTCACCATCGGAAGCTCACCCTTAAGTCTTAGATTTCCAATTACAGACAAATTATTTTAGTGTATTTCTCGTGAGTGCGATGCGCATATACTTTGATCATATTGTATCAAGAAATATTGTTCATGACCAAGTTACCAGGAAGTATCAATTTCGTATCAAGAGTTGAGCGCCTTGCAACGTCCATGCTCCGATGTGGGCCTAGTCAATATACCCGAAGGCTTGACATTTCTCCGGTGTTTGTCTCTCGCTTGAAAAATGTCAACTTGGAAATCCCCGGCTTTGTAACTAGTGCCGCCGGGATCTAGAAGTGAGTGTTTTCTGCTGAATTCCTGCATCTCCAATTTGTTGTGAGTCCTGTGGCACTGTGGAGTCCAATGCAGCCTGCCTTGCCCTCTTCCAGCCACCAAGTTCAGATCAATGTCGGGAATCCCATATATTAAGGCTGTGGTATCGGAAGACTCGGAACCAAGAGAAGGTTTTATACTGGATGTAGGGGATTATTCGAACTTCAGCTGAAGAGAAGTGACATCTCAGTTGTCGGCCGCGGGTCAGCCGGGTTGAACTATGAGCTACCATTCGCTGCATCCCGAAGAGGCTTGAAATTTATACAAGAGGAGGGGTTGGCCACAGGGCTGGCCGTTGGCCTGAGTCAAAAGCCAAACGTGAAAGCTTATATTTGTCCTCTATGGTGTCTGTCGGGCCTCTGTCACAACCAAAGAGGCCAATTCAGGCGACCCGAAGGCCAACACAGCAGGATACTTGCGAACTGCGACGTGACGACGTCACAAGCTGACCTCGTACAACTAATGCAAGACGTTCCTCCTTTTCCACTGTCGCGACGCACTGCAGGTTAGGTTGTAAATGTTGCTCAGCCTATCCTCTTTTCTCACGGCTGGTCCACATTTCTGAAGTCCTCCATTGCAGACAATAAATTATGTCTACACGCCATCACTTTTGATGCCGATAGATAAATTTTAATCAAATACCATTCAAGAGTTGAAGGTTTCTCCATTTCATTTCTTGTGATTTATTTTTTGCTCAAGATGTTTAGTAGTGGTCAATATGGAGCATCTTAATATATCCTTAATTGATTTTAACATACTGGTTTATTTTTACATGCCATTCAACTAGATTCACAATAAAGAACCTAATTCGAATTAAACGGTAAACGTTCTTCCAAGTTCTGGGCCTAATAGTTCGCCCTCGGCAAACTGACCCCCTCATTCCCCCTCGTGGGATGAAGGGAGGCCAACTGCCCCCAAAATGTCATCCCTGCCAGCTGGGCACAAACCCCAACCGGCATCCAGCCTTTCTCCCCCTTGCCCGGTATATCCCAAGCCCAGCCCAATTTGCCCCTTCCCCATCGGCGACGTGTTTCACCCGTCCGGCTGTGTGACGAGTATTGCCTTGTGGGGAATTTTGTGTGTAGAGGCATGTTTGGAACCTGTTTATGCACCTCTCCCCAAGTGCTCTCAAATGTCCACCTCTATGCCCATGTAACACTAATATTCAATATTTATTCTCATTTTTTATTCCCTTTCTTGCATATTGATCCTTGGAGCTCATCATTGGAGGTTAAGTATGTTGTTATTAACCCCTAAGGTACCGTGATAGTTTTACACCGAAAACACTTCAAAATTGTTGGATTCTAGTGCAATGAACAAAGGAGGAAACAAAAACTTTGACTTCTAGTTTTGATCGTAGGATCTCAATTAAGACTTATTCAGTAACATACTCAAAAACTTTCATAAACTTTGACCGCACGGATTGAAAGATTATATTGTTTGAAGTCAAGCACATGGTTCATTTTCTTTCCTGCGTTCACTAGATCAACAGACTTTGACTTCACTTGGTGTCAAATTTTTTAGCTACACAAGGTCTAAATCCATTACCATCTTGTTAAGCATGATGTTAGTTCCTTATACACCAATTTTTGGAGGTAGAGGAAGGGTGTAGCATATTTAAAACAACTGTGCAAGGAGTGGAGGTTCAAAATTTGCCAATTCACACTTTAATTTTTTGTGAACTTGTTATGTTTTAGATTGGTCATCCGAATGGTCATTAAGAAGGTTTACACCACATATTGTTGTGGGAAAAATAAATAGTGAAAAATATTAAGTTATCTAGGTTTTATGTGGAAAGAAGAAGTTTTATTGGTACCTTGCCCGACAATGAGTGACAATGTGTGAAAATGTTTGACTTGGGCTGGTATGCTATTTTTCACCAAAGACAAGAGACTTTTTTTGAAAATATGAAGGGAAACAATAATACTTGCAAGTATTGAAAATCTCACATTCAATAGAGTGTCCTAGGAAAAGTTTTTGGAGGTGGCCGAGGTGCCCGCTCTCCCCATTTGAAATTCAAAACCCTATAATTTTTTCATCAGATGCCCAATTTAGGAAAAAAATGTTTTCCCACTAAGGTCTTGGTAATGCCTTTCTATAATAAAAATTTCAAAGAGAAATGTTGGAAATTGACACCGTAGGAACCTGACCGAATTTTCAAATTGCCATTTCGTGACACTTGGTCCTTTAGAGGTTAAGAACTAGGGTTTGAATTTTATTTTTTCAAATTTCTTGAGTAATACACTACTTTTTTCAAAAAGTGATTTATTGTAGTTTTAGGATACGAGTCATATTTCAATCATTCCATTTATTGAGATTTTGAGTTTAAATGGAGATGAATTTATGGAGACAGTGACTTATTGTTTAAATTCTTTGTGTGCACGATAGGTATTGCTTTAGGTGTGCAAAGCTTCCAGGAACATTTTAGGGAACCTATATTGAACGTGACAAGTATTGCTATTTAAATATTCTCTCAGGTAAGTTTACAAAGACCTTTTTTGTTTGTGACGGGTATTGTGCTAGGAAACCAGGGATATTTTTCTCATATTTCTTTAATTGTGATGGGTATTGTCATTTAAATGCACACTAAAATATGTTTGCAAAAACCTTTTCTGTTTGTGACGGGTATTGTCATAGGACACCATGGGCTTATTATCTTGTTTTTCTTTAATTTTGACGGATATTGAATTTGAGAAATAAAGGAACCAAATGAATGCTTTACATTTGTCACCTCTGTAACGAGTATTGTTTTATATGTTTTGTTTTCCTTAGATTACTTAGATTTCTCATACTTCATACATATTTCTTTTGAATTCTATTGTATTGAAAGTATTTGTAGACTTTAATGACCTCCAAGCCAATGAACTTTATATTATTTTAAATTTTCATTATCATATTCTGTAATTTTATATAGGCTACAAAATGCCAAAATCACATAAGACTATAAACATCCAGGATCGTCTTCCTAGACCTATTTCATTCCATGATATTAGATGGGAGCATGGTAGTATATAAGGATGGGGTAATCAAAGTGCAATAGTGCATTCATTCATTCCTTATGAGAGGGTACAAGATTTTATAAGAGGCCAAACTTGTAATGACGTATCATCAATTGATTGGAATGTCAAGGAGCGAAAGAAAGGAGAATTGAAGAAGAACCCGTAAAATACTTCATTTATCGAGCATCTGTGGTATGAATGTGCATATGATCCAAAGGATCATAAGAATGATTCAAGAATTTTGAAATTGCACTTCAAAGTTCAAAGTTTAGAAAATATAGGAGTCATCACTCATGTACTTTGAAATTGAAAAATATCGGAGTCATCACTCATGTACTTTGAAATTGAAAAATATCGGAGTCATCACTCATGTACTTTGAAATTGAATTTTTTTGAAGTCATCACTCAAGAAATTTGAAAAAATAAAATTCAAACCCTAGTTCTCAAAAACAACATACTTAACCTCCAATGATGAGCTCCAAGGATCAATATGCAAGAAAGGGAATAAAAAATGAGAATAAATATTGAATATTAGTGTTACATGGGCATAGAGGTGGACATTTGAGAGCACTTGGGGAGAAGTGCATAAACAGGTTCCAAACATGCTTCTACACACAAAATTCCCCACAAGGCAATACCCGTCACACGGCCGAACGGGTGAAAAAACGTCACCTATGGGGAAGGGGCAAATTGGGTTGGGCTTGGGATATACCGGGCAAGGGGGAGAAAGGCTAGATGTCGGTTGGGGTTTGTGCCCAGTTGGCAGGGATGACATTTTGGGGGCAGCTGGCCTCCCTTCATCCCACGAGGGGGAATGAGGGGGTCAGTTCGCCCTGGGCCTAATAGTTCTGGGATCAGGGTGTCAGATGTGACAATGAGGGCTATCTGCAAGCTGAGTCAACCACTGTCTGCTATTGCCGATACATGAGCTCTTGTCTGCAGTGCATTGTGCCTACAGGGCGATGGCCCGCTTGGGGTATCCCCAACGGATTGGGAGGAATCCCGGGACGGACTCACAATCCATATGCTATCATGTGCGATCGCATGGCAATTGCTACCGTAGAGAATGGACCTGGCGACGTTGTGGGTATTAACCAGAGGCTCCTCCCATCTTGATCCGTCAGCTCGGTTGCTCAGGGTCATTTCAGACCATGCTCTCCGTATTTAGGGTGTTTTGCTTGCACAGCACAGGGTTTCACTGTTTCTGGGCAAGTCCAAGTATTCTTTCGCTTGGATTTCTTGGGGTTTTGTAGATGGAGCCTGCTCGTTTGTTTTGGTGATGGGCTTCCCACGGGCGTCGTTATTGTGTGTTACTCCCAAGCGGCACTATTCTTGATTAGGTTTGAGTCTGGCACATGTGTACAGTTCCCTTCAGGATTGTACTACTAGGTCTCTTACATTTGTTTTGATTTGGTGTAATAGGTTGTGCTTCAAAAGTTGCAGTAGGTTGTTCTCAGAAAAACCAAAAAATGTGCAATGGCAGATGCCTTTACACGACCTTAGTATTGCCACGGCAGTATTACTGCGTGGCTATGGCGACTCGTTGATTTAGTCATTTGTATTTTAGACACAGTGAGGTCCATTTTAGGTAGTGAGCTTAGCACATACTTTAACCAATGACGAGATGATGGTCATGGGAACTCGGTAGAGAGTGTCAACCCCACGGTCATTGGATCATATTCAGTCCCTGTTTACAAGCCTGGGATGTAGCATATCTGAAGAACAAGCGTACTTGTAGGATTTGTATCCTAGTGCTTGTAATGTAATGCCAAAGTGGCTCTCTAAATCTGAAAAGGTTCTCAGTAGCTATGCATGCAATCAAGTAATTTATGTTTGGTTTGTCCCAAAGCACATTATGTTTGTTCAAATAGAGAATTCTCTTGAGATGAATCATGTTAATGGACGCATGTTACAGGAAACCCCTGTTTGGTACCCCACTCTGGTTATCATAAATCTCGAGCGTAGTCTTGGATAGGTTTTTATAACCTGTTAGGGGTTACCTTATCAATACCTCTCAAGATGCAGCCCATTGTCACAAATATACACTGAAGAAACTTGAAAGCAAACACCGTCAACTTGTTTTCTCTTTCAACAGATATATAGGCATTCTCCCCGGCACACATAAAAAACATAATGCTCAATATTTTACTTATCAGATAGCTCTAGTTTAGGGGATCATCCATCAAAATCTAGGGAACAACAAACCTTGAGATGAGCTAGGAGGTTTGGCCATCTTGAACAACGGTGTTGGCAGCTTGATGCAACAAGTTCTACAAGAATTTAGAGACTGGTAAGTCAATAATCTGTTTAATGGTCTTAACAGTGGAAACAAAACGTCACAAGTGATTATAAGTATCTATAAAAACTATAGCACGCTTTTGTTGACCTGCCTCAGGGCTAGGATGTCACATGTCGCTTTGGCCGAGTGGTTAAGACGTGTGCCTGCTAAATACATGGGATTTCCCCGCAAGAATTCGAATCTCTTAGGCTACGGACATGACAAACCAGCGACATGTACCTTTTTCTTTTGTAGTTGCCTACAGTTCCGTAAGTTTGCATCGCTTTGAGAGATTCATATTGTTGGCAAGGGAAAGTATCTAATACGTAAGGCTGCCCCCTCCCCCATGACGTGACTCCCTATTAGATGGGCGGAGATCAGTTTCATGGCAGACGTGACCAACTAATGGTTGTTCCACGGGTACACAAACCCTCTACATTAAATTAGATTGTACCAGACACTGATAACCCTAAACATCTACACCTGCAAGTTGCATCTGCGCATTTCTGCTCATCCGTCTACCCAACCCGGAGATTGGAATGCATCCAATACCTTGCTACCGCATCCCGCTCCAATCCCAACACCCTAAGCACAAAAAGAAACTCGCCTCATTCACCAATTCAGCCACCCCAATCAATCACAGCGCATTGTAATTTGCATTAAGAATGTGAAGATACTTACACCTAATAAAGATTGTAAGGAATTGTAAAAAAATGCATTCAAATAAGCTATACATCCACCAACCTTTGAAATGACCGTGCTAAGTGCAAATGCCATAGTAGGCAGGGACAAAGAGAATGCATAGATGAGAAAAAAGAACGCCCCTACACTTGAAAACTCAAAACAATGTTGAGAACTTTGTTGTCCAAACCTGTGAAAACGACTCACTGACTCACTCACGCCCTGGCTCCCTTGGGTAAAGATGATGTCCAACATAGCCAGGGCTTGAGGTCCTATTGACACGTTACTAACAAAATAGAATGTAGGCAGGTCTACCATAATCTCAAATCTTGTAGTAATAGAGGTTGCGGAGATGGATTGCTGCTGATTAATACTTGGGAATCGTATCACCAGGGAGGCAGAGCCGGAGCAAGGGAGGGGGACAATTAAAGTTTTTAGAATCAACACCTGCAAGAAAATGTAATATCCCTGAGCTTTTCAATTTGTAATTTTCAACGAACAACCGGACACTCATGCACTGCAAAGAAATTGTTTATTCAAGTCTTAAAAACATACCAAGGGTACTACAAACATGGTGCAATACAGGTGCCAATTACGCCTATTATCACACCAACACAAGTTTAAGTGTTAGACCCTGACAAGGGAACATTATAAAAATTGGACATCCAGCAACAAAAGAGAATACAAAGCAAACGTACTGAAGAAAATCTCACTGTGCACAACACTTCTAATCAACTAGACTAACCACACATTGCATGTTCTAAATATGTTTCATACCATTATGAGATAAGGAGGAAAAATTTACCTCTTTCCTTGCTACATATAGTCACTGAGGAAGTTTTGAAATTCTTCCCTCTCATGCTCCAACCCTATCTCATCGCAAGGAGAGATACTCTCCCCAAAGTCAACAAAACGGAAACTAAAAGAACTCTCTAATTCACTGCTTTCATCATTACTTCTTTCATTGATAAGAGGAAAAAGAATATTCTTCAGGTTAAGATCACCATGGTAGACCTTTCGAACATGGAGCAGTTGAAGTCCATCCATGAGTTCTTCACTGAAGTTCTTATTAAGATCTCCTTCATTGATTGACTTCCCTAGGGCTTCCATGGTAATGAAGCCCAGGAAGTGCCCCAACTTGCTCCATATCCAAATATACATGGAACCAAAAGTCCATGCAAATCCTCCACATGAATGTATGCATCAATTTCTCTCTTGAATTGATTCAAAGTCTCAAAAGTTTCACAAAACTCATACATTTTAATGACTTGGTTTGGGTTAGACTTGTGAGCAAACACAGTGCTACAACAAGTCTTTTGAATAATCTTTCCCAACTCCAAGGAATGTAAAGAAACGTTAGGTAGGGATAAAAACCAAGTCTCATCATTGTTAGAGGATGATGGCCGTGAAGGCTGAGTTGACCTTCTGCCAAGTGCCTGAACACTCCTTGTCATCATTCCACTCACGCCACCACCTCTTCCGTGTGCACTAATATTGCCACATTGAGATGCTCGAGGAATTTGTACCCACTCAAGCTCTGGAGGAGTAATTTCAATCCACTGACAAGGAAAAACTTCAGCACCAAGAGCTAGGTGTGAGATGTACAGCCAACATTGCCTCACACTAGGGGATGAACTATGGTTACAAATGGTTCTAGATACCTCCAAATGATTCTCTTCAGGATTCCCACTCCTCCGGAAGAAAAAATACTTTGATTTCGAGCACAAAACTCCATATTGAGTCTCACTTACAACCATATACATGTAAAGCTGAGCAATGGCATTTCTGACCTTAGAAGAGGCTTGTTCTCCGTTGTTCATTAACCCAAGCAAAGGGCCCTTAATCTCAATGGGTAAAACAACAGACTCAGGTCTTCCCATATCCACATTCACTGAGAAACCTGCATAATCCATGTTCCCTCTGACAAACCGATCATCAGCAGATTTAATTATATATTGCATGTTGAAACAATATTTCATTGCCAATTCCACCACTTGAGTACAGTCCAAATGTATAGCTGATCTAACCTCAGCTTCATTAGAAATTTCCATATCGAGCTTTCGAGGGGTAAATAGCATAGGAACTGAATTTTGCTCCAACTCCAACCGATGGTCCCGAATGAAATGAGCCACCTCATCTTCAAACGTCGCCCAAACATCAAACGTCTTAGGAGTCCTCCCTCCGTTCTGTGGCACAGTTTTACTCTTTGACCTACGCTCCTCATTAGGAAGATAAGACTCATCCTTGAACGGTTCTCTCAAAACCTTCAAAAAGCTCTGTGCCCGAGACACACCTCCTGTCAAACACAAACAATCAACGACACAAGCAATCAAGCACAAATATGGGGAACTAAGGAACCTAAACCCAAACTAGAATAGTCCAAACATGAAGGAGTTGATAGGAGCGGAAGGAAATACACAACCAAGCATGAAAAAAAAACTGATTAGACTCAAGCAGGAGCCGTATTGTCAAGCACCAACAGACTTGGCAACTGCACAAGAACAAAAACGGACACAGAGAAGCTCACATACACCAAACGACAGTTACAAAAAGCTCCTACACCAACACAATCAAGTGTAAGCCCCGGCCTAAAACCTAAGACCGGACGTCATCCCCCAGTCCTCACAATCCGTCAAATTCGATCATCACGGTTCGCCGCCACAAAAACAACAAGCACAAAAGGGGAGGACCGCTGGCAGAAAGGATACAACAACGCACCGCTTCCCGCCACGCCCTAAAGTGATATTCACTTGCAGCTGAGACACCAATCAAACCCCGCACTCACACCCTGGCTCCTACTCCCGCACAATCAATACCTCCTGCACCTACCTTTCCATCCACCAAACCCTCGAAAATCACGCCACTGATTCCACCAAACCAATATTAACAACATCAACTCAAAGAGACGCGCCATGCTTACCAACCACCAACTGTAGACAACTTTAGCTAAGTAATGTTCATAATTCTAGTTGTGTTGAGTCTCCCACTACAGTAACTTATCATGGTATGCCGGCTGGTCAACTGCCCACCAGTGACCAAGCTAAAGCAAAGCAGTAGCTCGAATTATTGCCCGCAAACCGCCGAGCAAAACCCTAAATCCCCCACAGAGTACCACCTGGACCCCTCTTAAACTGACACATGCCCCTCTCACCTCTCCCCCTTCTCATATACAACATTGGCCTCGCCCAAGATCTTACCATTAGAGTCACACTCACTTTGCTCTTTGTCAAGATGCGATTTGATAGGAAACCCCCCACGCCTGGACTTACCAGGTGGGGGAGGAGGTGGTGGGGCCAAAACCTGGCCCCTATTTTGTTTTTGGATGGGGCCCTAAATTTAGCAAGGGGGATCTCTTCTTTAAATTGGGGCCGTAGGCCCCAATTTAGTATTATAAAAAGCCAAAAAAAGCATCTGACCCCCCCAAAATGGAAGGGCCAGAAAAATGAGGCCATGTAATTAAGACGGGGCCCCACCTTGGGTAAGTCTGAGCTTGGGGGGTTTCCTGTCCGCGCCGTTAAGATGGAGCTATATACTGTAAGGAAATAGAGCTACAGACTCTAGGGAAACCAAAATATAAGAGAGAAACCAAAATATAAGAGCGAGAGAGAGAGAGCAAATAACACAAATATATTTGAAATATATTAGTTGTGGAGAAGTGTCTTCAACTCTGTGGGAGAGTTGCCTTATATACTTTCCTCCTACCATAGAAGGTAAAGTAAACTACAAGCTCACTTTACTTTGAGCGGATATAGAAACATAAGTTCCTTTTACCTTATGCGGATATAGAAACTACCGATCGATTCTAAGTTGACTTTTACTTTAACACTCTCAACTAAGTTAACCTCTCTAGCTCTGGACCTGTATCCCCTGCAAGCAACTTAGCCATCCTCGAGACCTCTACGAATTTCTTGGATTTTTTACGCATTTACTACCTTTTTTTTGGACTTGTAAAGGGTTTTGGTCAGGAGGTGAAGTGTGGAAACGATGGCGAGTTATGCTGCTGCCGCTGTTGGAAGTGACAAGAGTCAGGGCCAAACCACACGAGAGGAAAGGCAGTGAGTTGGATGACTCACATTGGTTCAAATTAGCAAGTGGTTGCCACATGAGAGGAAGTAGAGGGAGTGGCAAGAATGACATGGAGCAACTTTGTAGCTTTGGAATTTGCATTGGATGTTGCTTTGGAATCTACATGGCAATGACTTGGCACAATAATTGCCGTTGAAAACTAGCAGGCACTAGTGCCTGCAAGTTCACAGGCACTAGTGCCTGGAAGTTCACAGGCACTAGTGCCATGTTGGAGGAAAAGAATATTTTTCGTGCCACTAGTACCATGTTGGAGGAAGTTGTGAAACTTCCTCCTCCTCCCGTGTGGTAAGGCCCTCTGCCGGAGCAGAAGAGCACTGCTGACGAGGCCGTTGTTGCTCCTGAGGTGTCCAGGTTTCCCAAGGTTAATTATCTTTTGTTGTGGATTTTGGTTGAATGTATGATGTAGTGTTGTGTTTAATGGATGTTGATTTTGAGTTGAATCGTTTATGGGAGCGAACTGTTCTTTCGGGTTTGTTTCTCAGAAATTTAAAGTTTAGAGTGAGGTTACACTGTTTTTTAGTTTGAAGATGGCTTTGGTGGTAGCTCTTGCTTCTCTTCTGTGTAGGAAGATAGGTTTCGACAGGGCTACCTTAGCCGGTGTCAGGCTCAACGTGATACTCTCATCTAGCATTGTGCAATTTGTAAATGTGTGATATGAGGCATAACATTCTCTTCGTGGTCAAATAACTAATCCACATTCTTGCAGTACTGACCCCTTGCTAGGATGTAGTAGTTACGTAGTATGGTCGGTACGGCTTGCTGACAATTTGTGCGCAATGTTTATAAACATGAAGTTTATTTATTCAACTTCCTGAGCCGAAACTCTGTCTATGATGCAAATCTTTAACCCTCATCATTGAATGCAAGTTCTGTTTTCAGAGGATGTTTCAGCTTCAAAATTAATGTCCCGAGCCGAGGGGGTGAAAGTCATCTGGAAGGGTCTGTAGGCTGCAGCAATGTCGTTGGAGCACTGTCATAATAGAACGACTTACACAAGCTAGGATTGATGTTTTGACATTCATCGTTCTGTATGGTTTGAATTGAAAACGAACCTGGCATGCATGCATTTGTGTGGGTTCTCTCCATTGCACAAAAAATTGGGGACTGCCATGAGAGCCATAATGTTGACGGAGCATACAGGATCTGCCTCATCATATGTAATTATGTTCCAGCTCTGTCAAATAAATTGCAATAAAAAAAATGTGCTATAAGTGGAAATCTATTATCAACCTTGGGAAACATTGAGTTCCTACGTAATAAACTACCGAGGAAAATAATCCAGAACAAAGGAGTACCTGCGAAAATATAACCAGAGCCCTCGATGAAGGGAGGTTTAGTTCGTGCATCTAACAAAACATCTTGTGAGCATGTTGATCATTATTACAATGTATAATCATCTATGTAGACTTTGATACTATCACCAAAAAATTCTTGTAAATAAATGGTATTAATGTGGGATGACATTATTGTTGTTCAAGGCTGAAATAACTCGCTTCTTTAAAGACAGGCATGTCCCCGACTTGGCTCAAAGATTGTGGTAGGTCAGCCGGTGTTGCCACTATCCCCTCTGCGCCTGGAACTCGTGCACCCTTCTCTCCATTGCTAACCATTTTCAGAAAAAAGCTGTGCCTGAAAAAGGAAACCCCATCCTTTAAGATATGAAACCACCATACAGCTCATCTCTGTTTATGTAGTGTGTCGACATGTGAAGAAAAAATGCAGAATAAATTATATGATTCAAGACCTGATCAAACATCTGATAATGAGATTAAGGATTTGCATACAATTTTACCGAAAATTGTTGATTCGAAGTTTAGTAAATATACGTTTTGCTTACAAACAAAAAAGAGAGGAATCATACCACCGCAAGTCAGAGGTTAGCTCGGGATGAAATGCAGTTGCGAGCATGTTATTTTGCTTCACTGCCACAATAACCTTTTTCTTGCTACCTCCCTCCTGTTTGAACGCGAACAAGCAACAAGAATGACACCATTAAATAAGAAGCACACGAAACGCTCTCGAAAACAGGTGCCCATATCATATCTTTAAATACACTAGTATTTAAAGATGCACTAGTACGGTACGTTCTCCGTATTTAAAACAGATAGAGGCTGCCAACTACTACCACCTTGTGCAAGCTGGTGATAGCAGGTATAAAACTTTACATGAGATGGAAGTAAAGAAAAGAAACACCTGCTCTAGGACATCAACGGCCTGCCCGGGTGCCAAGGGATATTCCGCAAGCACATCCACGGAAGGACCAACATCAAAAATCGCAGGAGCTCGGATGAACACAGCACGGCAGGTCTTCGAACCTCCTTCCTGTGAGGCTAGAGCTGGAACTGGAAGCTCCACTTCGAAGCTGTTCAGCTGCACAACGGATAAATTATCACTGTTAGTCGGTGAAAATCTGTTCCAATTACTTGGATCATGCGTTCTACAGTAAGGATAAAAAGGAGCTGATCAATAGAGAATATCTTACAGTACTTCAAACTAATTACAAATAAAAAATGGCGTGGTCCAAGAAGGTTACCTGGCTACCAAAAAAGTTGCGGTGAACGCTGCAATCGAGACCTCCCAAGAGCTCCTGGCCTCCAGCCTTCACACCTGTTTAGACAAGAAAGTCGAGCACACTTCAACACTTCATATATAATACACCAAATCAAACACGCACACAGATTTTCAGAACCTTAAAACCCCACCACCGACACACGATCCTTAAACCCTTAAATAGGCGAACAGCACCTACATCCAATTACAACTCTAGTTATAAAAGAGAGATATTACAAAGTGATACGAAGCCAGAGATTAGGTTACAATTCTGCTCTCACCGGAAGCTCTGTCTGCCAAAAAGATAAGCCCAGCGCACGTCCCCCAAATTGGTTTCCCCGAGCGTCCGAATTCTCGCAGTGCTGGAAACTGCAACAGTCGTCACCATCTTGAATCACAAGTGTGGAAAAAAAGAGAAAAGAATCCAGAAACCAATATTTTTGTGAGACGATTTAAACAAAATCGTGGAGAGGAAGCGGAATGTGTACGCACAAGCTTGTTCTTCTCCGCCAGCTTGGCCATGGTGGTGCTCTCGCCGCCCGGAATAATAAGACCCGACAATCCCGCCAATTGCTCCGGCTTGCGTACCTCCACGGCGTCCACGCCCAGCTTACGCAAACCTGCATCCCCAACAATCCAAGCGCAACCAACCAGACAATTCGCTCGTCAACACCCAAACAACAAGCTCAAAACCTCCAATCACCCTTCGAAATTCAGCAAACGAACTTCCCCACTGTCAGCAGCTCATGACTAAAACGACGGCCACTACTCCCAATTGCCAACACTCCCAACTCTACCACAACAACCAACTCCAAACGAAAGTAAAGATGGTAAAAAAAAATCAGAGCAAGTAAGAGGGTGAACCCACAGGCTATGTGCTCCTTGAAGGATCCCTGCAGGGCCAAAACGCCTACCGCCATAGCTGCTAAAACCTTCTGGTTTATTCCCTACAACTCGAGTGGAAAAAGCAGCGCCTGCAGAGACAATTTGTGCAGAGAAGGCTCGGATGATCGCACTCCCAGAGGCTCTGAGAGAGGGCGAGAGTACGAATCCGGCCAAACAGAGTCGGCACAAGGAGAGAAACTCCTGGAGCTGTGTCCCCAACTTCCAAGCCTGGCCCAACCGCAGCGAATCTGGCTCTTCTCATGTTCCAGGGTGCCCCACCAAGTTTAGAAGCAGGGCCACAGAATAGAATCTCGTTGAGCTGATCCCACCGTCCTCGGGCTTCCCCTTTCTGTCGCCCTTTTCTTCGGTTCTGCAAGCAACCCCTTTTCCCCATCTTTTTGTTTCTTTTCGCTGCACTAGGCTAACCGAACGTAACTGCCATGATCACATGATGCGTCTCCATGAAGTCCCGAACTCAGGCCTGTCAGTTTCTCATGGGGTCTCTCTACTCTCGGACACTGAACTTCATTTTTTTAAAACAGAAATGTAGAAATAGTGGAATCCGGTAAAATATGTTATTAGTCCTATCAGTTCGGGCTTGCTCATCATAGACCGGTTCATATCAAAGTCGCTCTCTCTGCCTGTGGGTTTCCATATAACAACTGTAGCGGTTTACACATTGAGAACGAGTAGCTGAGTAGTCAATCTTCTCAGGGAATGTCATCATAGAGATCTAGTATTTGCATTGTAACAACATACATATTTCTTCAGGTACTTCTAATACATTGATCATGCATAAACTTGATGCATTAAATGTATTCAAACTCAACAATTTGTGATGTCATAAACACAATGCCAGCTTTCAATCCCCCCACCAAAACCCCCAGTACATGACGACTTCAGATTTGAACACAGTACACCACATTGGCCATAAGAATCAAGCGGACTTTATTACAACTTCCGCTCGCATACATAAACTGATCTCCAGTAGCAGTGCACTAGAAATCACTTGAAAAACATCGTCTCGATTGAATATCACAAACGTCGGCTACACACCAACGCACTCACTGGGATCCAAAATACTACGATAACTGTTCTGAGATGGACCGCATTTATTCAAACATATATTTCACTTAAGACCGGAAAGACTAGCTGGCTCTTGATCGAAGGTGGAGGCGACACACTCGTCTAAGGGTTGTTGAAAGAGTGAGGAACTGTGACAGTTGTTCCGTCAGGCTGCTCGAAGCCCACGTACTCGAGGCTGTGCTCAGCGCCAGGGCGATGCTTGGTGCCCCATGGACCATCTTCCCAGTTACTTGAGTCGACATCAAACACAGGAGCGTCGGTGCTGCTCTGGACTTTGTTTTGCTGGGATCCAGCTAGCGTTGCGGTGGCCTTGGGGTTCCCCATCAAGGCGTTTAATCGAGCCAACTCCTCCGGCGTTTCCTTCTGGGGCCCCGTCACCCACAGAAGCTCGGTGCCATCAGGCAACATCTTCGGGTACTCGTTCTTCCCCGTCGTGGTGGTCGTCTTTGCCGAGTCATAGCTCTGCATCTCGCGGTTGAAGTTGGCTTGCTGCGCTTCGTTGAAAGCCTTGACTCGTGCCAACTCCTCGGGCGTCATATGGCTCTGCATCTCACGGTCGAACTTTGTTAGCTGAAGTTCGTTGTAAGCGTTGATTCGTGACAACATCTCTGGCGTGAAAAACTCCTCGGAGCGCTTATTTGTGTCCTCCATCGCGTAGTTGTATTCGTTGGTCGTGAGTCCTTCGCGCGGTCGCGTGAATCTGCCCGCGTCTTGGGTGTTTTGGGTGGAGGCCCAGAACTGCGACTCATCGAGGTTGGTGGCCTGCGATTCGACGTGGGTGGGGACCGTGGGGATGTTGCGATGGCGCCAGAAGGGGTAGGTAGGAGTCTGGGGTTGGTTGGAGAAGGTGAAATCTTCCGGATAGGGCCGGCCTTGTACACCCACGAGAGTGACCACGAGGAGCAGAACAATGGCCGAGCGCGTTTGCACTCGAGTCATCGCCGTATACGCCATGATCTGCTGAAAGCAAACACCACATGAGAGATAGGTTTATTGATCGAAGAGGTAAATCATGCAACCATCACGAAGTCTAGCAGAGCAGAACTATTCTAGAACAGTCAACAAGGAGCATGAAATTAAGAAATAATGCACATTTCACATATTTCTGTACAATTTCTATCGCATGATCCTACACATCCAGCTACGGCAAATCAAAACAACATGCAAGCTGCAATTCAAATGCTGGAAACTGAATCAGTGAAAAATTGAAAGAGATTGTACCAGAAGGTGCTAGCGCTCTGTTAATTGAAGAGATCCTGAAACGAAGAAGCCAAGGTGAGGTGCACGATGAACTGAACAGACGGCCTTGGCAAGCTCAAGTACTCCATGGTTGGCAATGGCGGTTCCAGCTTGATCCTAATATGCCATACTTCATGATTTCAATTCGGATATCCTCTGAGCAGATTGATCAATCCCGTGATGGGATCATTCAGCTGGCGGACTCTCCATGATTCTCACAAACGGTGACGTCGACCTGAAGATGAACCATCAGGAATATGCTCCAAGGGTAGTACCGATAAATCACTACTGAATGAACTCTTCATCAAATGCGCATTTGGCCAATGACCAATGCCAGATGCAAATTCTTCCAAAATCAACGTACTGGTCCACTCGACCACGTCAAGTATCTTGTGCATATGAACTAAGGCGAAGATTATCTGTGATTTTTTCCAGGCTAGTATCAATGAAAAGCTTCTTTTCAGTATGAAGAGATGTCATGCCAGTTTGTTTCTGTCTGCTCTAGGATACTCTGCTTCTATCATCCATGGCAAATCTGAGTTGATGTGGTGTCAATGAGCTAAGTAGAGTAGAGGCAGGAAATTGTACGTGAAGCAGGTGTTTTTGTTGTTTCCATTTTCTTTGTGCTAATACACATCATGATTTTCACTCGTCTGAGCTGATCAGGGACATTTTGGTAATGCCCTGGCCCAGTACCACAATGTCCCTCAGATACCATAAACTAGATAGACAACGCCTTGAAAGAACTTGGCATTTTGAACTAAAAACTTTCATTTTATACATGGAGATATTGAATTTTATTGTATGCATTGATGGTGTGAAAAAAAAATGTTTATTTGTATGCCTCCACTGGCATCCATTGTCCATTCTACACTTGTATCCATTACCATCTATTTAATCCTTAATCACGTTTGATGAAATTACAAAAAAAATTACTTCAATAGTAAAACGAAAATTAAAATTAGAATCTCATGTCAAGTAACAGTAAAATCTAAATCATATATATTATGAATATATGAGCATTATTGTCACCATTGAATATAATATAAATATTTTTATATTTCTCTACAAGTTTGTACTACAAAGCGGCCACCATGGAGGTGAAATTTGTCGTATTTGAGGCTCCATGGTGACCGATGAAACAGGCTGTACTTGACGTGTTATATCTATATGTGTTATGGAATAGTCATAAGCAATAATTAATAAAATTTAGTGGTGGTGGAGAGGCCCCTGGCCCCTGGGAGTGGCATTCTAAGAGCACCTCCACCAGGGACGCGCTAGCCCGGTGGAGACTGCCCTGGGTTTTGGCCCTAAACCCTGCCCCGTGGTTGGGCTGCAAGGCGCCTAGCGCAGCGCTAGCCGGGAGCAAGGTTATCCGGCCTGGAAACCTGGCTCTCATAATAAAAGCCCTGCTGTGGGTCCATGCAAAAACGCGTCAGTGAATGGACTGTCAGTGGCAGCCACTCCCACAGCCATTGTTGCTCCACCACGTGCTAGAACCAAATTGGTGGCCTAGCCCCAGCAAAATTTTCAGTCCCCCTCCATATTCTCTCCTTTTCCAGAGCACCTCCATCGCAGGCTCCCATCCCGGCAGACGTGTCAGGTTTGGTGGGTCTGGAGGAAGGTGCTCCCCCACCGCGCTGGTCGGGGCCGCCAAACCGGTTAGGCGGGATGGAGGGAGTTGGGAGCAAGCCTGGAAAAGGAGAGAATATGGCGGGGGACTGAAAATTTCACCGGGGCTAGGCCACCAATTTGGTTCTAGCACGTGGTGGAGCAACAATGGCTGTGGGAGTGGCTGCCACTGACAGTCCATTCACTGATGCGTTTTTGCATGGACCCACAGCAGGGCTTTTATTATGAGAGCCAAGTTTCCAGGCTGGATAACCTTGCTCCCGGCTAGCGCTGTGCTAGGCGCCCTGCAGCCCAACCACGGGGCAGGGTTCAGGGCCAAAACCCAGGGCAGTCTCCACCGGACTAGCGCGTCCCTGGTGGAGGTGCTCCCAGGCTTGCTCCCAACTCCCTCCATCCCGCCTAACCGGTTTGGCGGCCCCGACCAGCGCGGTGGGGGAGCACCTTCCTCCAGACCCACCAAACCTGACAAGTCTGCCGGGATGGGAGCCTGCGGTGGAGGTGCTCTAACTAAGGCAGAAGGTATGGCGGTCTGTTGCACCACCCCAAACAGTGTCGTGTACCCCGCTTCTCCAGTGCCATCCCCTTCTAACAACTCGGTTATCTTGAGCATCTAAGGCTTAGAAATCTAGTGCATGTGGTAGTGGACTTCATTTTGGCACCGCATATTCTGACTCCTCTATGAAGATGGGTGCTGGCATTCGACACAAATGATCAGCTTGATGTGGCCATTTTAGAATTTACAAGTTCTCACTATCCAGTACATGTAACTGAAAAAGGAATAATAAAAGAAAATGTCCAACTTGCATTTTACGTTTGAAGACTTTGAAGTGAATTTGTACACATTTTTGTTCTTGAATGACTTGATGAATATAGGTTTCGTGAAGTTTGCATTTGGGTCAGATTTCGAACCTTCTGATTTGCGGGGAGGTTGGGGAAATTAGAGTCTGGAAATACGCATGACAAGCTGGAGATGGCGATTGACATTGGATGAGAGAGTATGATTCTAATTTAAAGCTTTACTTAGAATAACAGCAAGAGCCAAAAAAATTCAAAACAAAGAAACTTAAGCAGAATCATGCCGAAACCAGAACAAGATCGAGACAAGGCATGAAGGACTAGACTCTAAATACTTGGAAGCTTAGTTGATCGAGGAACGCTCACTGCTCCTGATTATCAATTCTGCCTGCACCAAAGAAGTAACAACAATTATCCAGGAAAAAGAATTCTTACATCCATAATGATTCGCCGTTGCTCTTCATATTGAAGAGGAGGTGCGTAAGCGAATCTCGGACCGTGCTCTCCGGATGCCTCTCGATAGCACACATAATCAGTGGCAGTAGTTCCTGCAAATGTGAGTGGAACGTGAATCTCGTGTTTAGTGAAACAGATTACGGCTAGTAAGTGATTAGCAACATAGATTTGAACAAAGGCAACTAGAAAATAAATTCATCCCCTTAAATCCTTAAACCCTAATTCGTAGTTCCGCTCTTCACTCTGCGTCTTTGTATTGGTTTTGCATGTGATCAGACTCTATTGCATGTGCAGGAACTATTATGCATCTATGTTCAATTATATATCTTTCTAGTTTACCGAAAACCACCAATTCGTATGCGTTCACGTCTTGAACGATGGGGGGATTCGCCACTGGTGTTGGTTTAATGGCGATTCTGAATCTGTGGGTTGAGAGATGAGCTGATCGAATTTGATGGACTACTTGCACTGAAGGGAAAGCTGGAGGGAGCACAAGCGCATGGAGTTTTTGAGTGGGAAGCGTTCGAAGGGGGCAAGTGAGGAGATTGAACTTGCGGAGCGTGATGGCGAATTCTCAGTTACTTTTTGATGAAGAATAATTTCAACGGGGTGAGCTTCCCGTCGACAATTCGATGCAGTTCAGTGTCATTATAGGTCAGTGGGTCGACACCAATCTTCAGATTATGGCTCGCCCTTCTCCTCGGATTATGGCAACCAAGGAAGTCAATACGCAACCGGGTTTTCGAGGCTCAGCTTGGGTAGTTTTCAGGGATGCGTGGAGGTCTCCTTTGTGATGATGCATTAGGGTTTAGGAAGGTTTCTCATTCTTCGCATGAGTTCGTGGATTTTAATTCTGCGCTAGTAGATAGCAATGATGGAGAAGAAGAAGGAGCTTCTTGTTCGGCACTTCCACAAGCCGCCCTCACCCTCTGAGTTTGCAAGGATAGAAGATGCCAATGTGCCTGCAGTTCTTGAGGGATGTGTGAAAGGCTGGCCTGCGTATCATCTCTGGAATCCTTCCAAGGGCGGGCTCGAGCGCCTGAAGCATTTAGCAGGGGCTGCCACAGTGCAAGTGATGGCCACAACGTCAGGGTCAAATTTCTATGGCGATATCCGAGGTCATGACAGAGTGCCGATCCAGTTTCAGTCGTTTCTCGACCTAGCCGATCGTTCCAGAACCGGAGCGGGAATGAGCGACCTGGAATCGGAGTTTGCTTTTCTGGAATCAGAAGATGTGCAGTTGTATCTGGCGCAGGCTGGGATCTTCAGCCAAGAGAGTGTAAGCCCTTCCCCGTTGAGTGCTTTGAGGGAGGACACAGAAACGCCCAGTTTCTTGCAGACACCGGTGTCTGCCATGAACCTCTGGATGAGTGTCAACGGCTCCAGGTCGAGTACACACTATGATCCATTTCATAACCTTCTGTGTATAGTGTCTGGCTGCAAAGAGGTGAAGCTATGGCCTCCATCCGCAGTTCCTTCTCTTTACCCTCTACCGATCTTTGGCGAGGCTTCCAATCACAGTGGAGTGGATTTTGCTAACCCTGACTTGACCAAGTACCCCAGGTTCCGTTGGGCAATGGAGAATTTTCAGATTGTGACGCTTCATGCTGGTGATGCACTGTTCCTGCCTGAAGGATGGTATCATCAAGTGGACAGTGAGGCTGTCACTATTGCGGTCAATTTGTGGTGGCCATCTGATGTTTCTCTGAAGCTGGGTACACATATGGATGCTTACCTGCTTCGGCGTCTGCTTGCCAATCTACTTGATTCTGAGAAAGAGAACATTATCGAGGAGTTTAGAAGGAGCGTCTCTGGAGATGTGACTGTTGTGGAAGCACAGAGTGATCGGAGTGATATGTCCATCAATGTACAGAATACGTCTGATGTGAGGAAATCTGTGACTGATGTTGTAGAGAAGTCATGTGTTTCTGCAGATGGAGAAGCTGGCAAATGTAGGGAGTTTGTTGAGAGATCAGGTGCAACTGTTAATGTACAAAATGCCGAAGGGAATCATACTGGGTCGAAAAAGAAGTCGAAAAGGGATCGTAGGCGATCGAAAGTACGTGTTGTGAAAGGAGCAGAAGACTCTTTGAGGAGGCTTGAAGCTGATGATTTGAGAGTAGTTCTGGGACCAGATGTATCTCCTTCGATCAGGCAATCTGAATCTGCTGTTGAAGATGTTGGTGGCGACATGCCCACAAGTTCTGCCCAAAAGTATGGCTCAACCAGTCTTACGAATGCAGAGACGCAAGCTTTGAGGACATTGGTTTTAGGTGTATCAGATATGATGATGAGCACATCAGATGATACGCATGAAGACACATCTCAGGAACAAAGCCAAGGAAGTGGACTCGACACAATAGCTCGAGTCTTTTCATCTTTAGATCCTCCATCGCTGCAGCGGACACTGCTCGTGATGTCAATTGACTATCCGAGGACTTTAGAAGCATTGATCTTGCATAAGCTCTCTCCACTTGCTTCAGAGATCTTGACTCGGAAATTCGAGGAGATGGATGCTGATTCTGGACTGGATCATTCACAAGAGGAGTTTTATGCGCAGATCTACCGCGTCTTTGACGACCCTGGCCTGGCCATGGCAGCATTAGTAGACGGAAAAGAGTCCCTGGCAGCCATGGCATTGCAGCGGGTACTGGATGGGAATTTGGGGCTTTCTTGTATCTTGCCGGGTCAGGCAGCGGGACACCTTTAATGTGAGGTGGTATATTTTTTGTAGAATAGTACACATTTTTCCTCCATTCAATGATAGATTCATAATGTGATACTGGATTGTTATAAAGGCTTGTCTGTTGATTTAAATGAAGCGCCTGTCTTTTCACTGCTGAATCCTTGATAGGCTTGAAAAGTTTACACAGAAAGCAAGCAATGGATTCAGAGTTTGATTACAGTATATGTTTGTGACATGTGTACTAATATGGAAGTCGTTACACTCAGAAGAGCGTTTCTCAAAAAAGTGAACTTGTTGACTTTTGGAAAAACAAAAAAAAAATCACTGAAAATAGCCTCAGATGGCTTTAAAATAGTCAAATATCACTGGAAGTAATATATCCTATTTTCTCATTTTTCTATCCTTAGAATTTCCCAATTTTATTGAAGCAACTACCGTGCTACCGGACACTCATCAAAGAACACTTAAGATTTGCTAGATTAACCCTTAAACGCCGAAGCAACCAGAAATTGGCTTCTCGGATGACATTGTTGGATGATAATCAACGTAAACAACTATTTTTCATCCATTTTTAATATATAGGAGAGTTCCTTGTATGTTCAAGTATTAGATGATGATGAAAGTGGCCTCATTGAGGTAATCATGTTTTATTTAAATGCTTGTGACACGGATCTCAATATAGTGAAATAGAGAAACTTCTAGCTTTAGCTCTAGATCTGAATTCAAGCCATCAAAATGATATTTTTTGAATTTGAGTCCAACTAATGAAATGAAGCTAATGATGTTTAGTTTCCATACCATTTTGAAAATTAAAAAAATACGTAAAATTGAATAAGTTATTGCAATTCGAACTTGGACCTATAACCGTGGTTCTAATTTTAGACAAACACGAAACTTTCATTTACACTAGAAGTTTTGGCACTATAATGTCCACCTTTGGTTTAATTTTCAGAATTTTTTAGCATAATTTGTATTTAATATGAATTTTCTTCACTTTTTCTTCCGAAAATCACAATGAATTCAAATTTCCATAAAAAAAAGTGTGATTTTTGTAATATAATTGAGACATATGATCTCATCTGTGAAAAACATTTAAAAAAAGTTCCACTTATATTTGATGAGAAACTAGAGTATACAGTTGATTGAAAATTTAGATTGATGCCATGCTCCGTCGTTTAAGGGTTAAGGGCAATTGTGCATGTATAGAGTGAAATTTTTGGCCTGTCCAAGCTGCTCACCTCACTCTTAGAGGGCAATGTCCACGAGGTTTCAACTACAATCACAACAAGCCTTGGAGGTATTCAACACCTTGTAGACATCCACAACGGATGCTAAAGAGGTCATCCATAAGAATGGATAGGGATCAAAGAGGCAATACTTATAGAGAATTTTGGTGTCAAGACAAGAGCTCTTGAAGAAAACTTGGATCTCTATTTTTGGCCAATCCAAACTTCCTTGTACAGTACCTTGCAAATGAGTTACGTTTATTGTATCCACAGGGTAGTAAACAGACATGGAGTTGTAATTTCGAATTGGCATTACAGATTCAATTTTGGGCCAAATCATGTATGGAAAATTGCATTGGAAAGGTAATGAAGTGGACTTTACTGCAAGAAAAAAATTTTACAACAAACTTGCAAAATCATACAACAATAAAGTATCTTAGAATATACTACCTACCATCTTATGCTACCACCTTTAGCATCAATTACAGCCTTCATACCTTTAGGCATGCTAGCAATGAGGATCTCAATTATTTCCATAGAGATGCCTTCCCATGCCCGTTCAATGGATTCAATCATTTCTTCTTGATTTTTTGGTATCGGCCCATTTTGTACACAGTCCTTTACAACCATCCATAGGTTTTCTACAGGGTTCAAGTCCGGGGAGTTTGCCGGCCACTTCAGCTTCTTAATGAAATGCGCCACTTTCCAACTTTCAGCGTATTTACTACGATGCACTGGGGCGCCGTCTTCCATGAGGATAAGATTCTCACGTTCATCATACATGAAATAAAAGCCACTTAAGCGACCTTCATATAGAATATTCACAAAATCTTCACTTGTGCATTTGTGAAGTGGCATAACAATAATAGGGCATTTATCAAAGCCACTAAAGGCACCCCAAATCATGACGGAAGTGCGGCCCGACTTGAATGTGGAGGCTATGCAATCCATTGAGTAGCATTCATACGCTCAACGCCAAACCTTGACTTGTCGGGACCTCTTTCCAATTTCAAAAGAAGACTCGTCTGTCCACATAATGTTGCGCCAATCTGATAGAGTCCATCTCTTGTGTGCCTTTGCAAATGCTAGCCTATCTGCTTTGTGTTTCTTGCTCAAATATGACTTCCTCACTGCAATTCGATTGCCAAAACCCAATTTGTTGATATACGTTGACAATGTGCCCTTGTAGACCTTGACCCTCATCTGCTCAATGATATCTCCACGAGATAGATGACGATTTTGGGTGAGAATGCGCGCAAGGTCCCTCTTATCACGAATTGAAAGCTTTTGAGCCCTTCCACAGGGCTTATGCGCTACCACTGTACCACGCTGACAGTAGTTCTTCCAGATAGTGAAGACAGTTGACTGACTCATTTCCATTTCCTTCACAATACTATAAGTTGACATTCCAGCACTCCGCATTCCCACGATGACCCCTCTTTCTTCCTCACTCAAAGTCCTTGTCTTCATCTCTCTCAAATGGAACCAATACACAACAAGCATGCAAAGACAACAACAACAACAACAACATGCACAACTTTGCACAGACCATATACCCAACAATTTTGACCTCCACCAACACTCAGTTTTGCTACAAACACTCTGGCACTCAAATCCACTATGATTTTTAGAATCCAAGGATCCATTTTGTAGTTGCAAGTCAGAAAAAATCTTTGTTGTGATGGCATGTTCGCAGTTAACATTGTTGCAAGCATTCCAGTTGTAGTGACAACAAGTTCAAGTTGTCTCTTAAAAATCCCGAATTTGTAGCTGTCGACATTTTGGTACGTCCTAAATCTAGCAGCTGGTGAGTCACAACTATGATTTTCATGCATCCACTAAGTTACGTAGCCAGGTGTTTGAAATTCTTGTCAAGATCTCATTCCGAAGTGACACCACTATAGAAGACGTGTTCTGACAGTTCAAGAAATAAACGTAACTCATTTGCAAGGTACTGTACAATTGAAAGTATTTTTCCAGACCAAGACTTGGGACTCTCGCCTTGTTCGGGCTGAAATTTCGATGGTCGGCCTCTCAACTCGGTCACACTGTGAAGCGGACAGGATGCAAGAAGCTGTGAGGCAGGGAAGCAAGGTTTCATCCGGTGTTGCAATTGCTGGAAAGAGTTCATCCCGCACTGTGGGAAAAGAAGGCTCTGCGGACCACGGTCATAGAGGGAACCAAAGTGATAGATACCGTGTTCATGGCAGTGCAGGTTTGCCATAAAGCCCCGTCGCTAGCCCTCACTTATCATCTCTGGCTCTAACCTTGGGTTTCGATGTAGGGTTTCGCATTTTGTGTGTGAAAGTTTTCTTTGCTTCGATGCTAGTATTTGTGTTAATGTTGACGAGGATATGTCTTCAGGCTTATTCTGCAGTCTTTCGCATTGGCAGCCTCAACCTTTTAGCATTGTCTAGATTGAGAGCCGATGCTGTGGGATTTTTGGTTTTTTATTAAGTTGTGTGTTGGGATATGAGGATCCTTTCCCCAAATGACCGACGTTGATTCCATCTGTGCTAACTAGCTCGAAAGAGCCAAGCCAGAAAATCTGATCCTTCCATGCTATCTGAGCAGTTTTGGTTTTTAGGGTTAGGGTTTGAGCTATTTGCGTTTAGGTTTAGGGTTTAGGTTTAGGATGTGCAATTCTCTCGCAGTTTAGGAGCTCCATGTCTTGTATGTTTGTAATGGGCGAGATGGGTACTACTATATGTGAATATGATGATCGCAATTGGTCCGTGTTTCTAAAAAAGCCTTTGGGCTATCTGGAGAAACGCAAGCGAGATTTGCCATCTGATCTATTTGATTTGTGCACTGTCCTAGAGGTTTACCCTGAGTTGGTGGAGTGCTATGGAGTGAATGAGCGTTTAAAGAGAGGTAAGACGTTTCATTTTTCAATTGGGTGGATTCTTGGTGCCACTGAAACATGATGAACTAAATGTTAATATTGAAAGGTGATCACGATGAGGATATCCTTTATGCGCTGAAAGCTTCGGCTTGTGTGGTTGCAAACCTCTAAGAAGTGCTGAGTGATCATATGAATTATGAGATGTGTCACTTGCTTTAAAGGATATGGTCTAGACGTTTCTTGGATCTCCGAGACCACATTATGTAGTTTACGGTTGTTTTCAATTCTCTAAGAGACAATGGACTGCATTGATGATTCGATAATCCCAGCTCGCTTTTAGCTTTCGCAAGAAAGCGTTGAAGAGAAATCATCGTTTCCAACACAATTCAAACCTGAGCAGTCTTGTTTTCCTTGTTATTAGTCCATTAGAACCGCAATGATTAGACATGATAATCAGCCGGCTGGTTGAAACTATCATAAACTTTTACAGAACATCTAAGGGTCTGAGCGGTGTCCAAGTGTTTTCGATTAGAGAAATGATGTTTGAAGGCAAATTGACTAGAGTCACTCGTGTGTTTATAATGGGTAGCACACAGAGCGCTGAAAATTGCCGAGAGGATGGATGATGGGCAGCTGTTCTACCTGACCCTGAAGAATCTACCTGCGCAGGAGGAAGCTTCCATCAACATTGTTTTTTGTAGCATTAGGGAAGTGTTGTCAATGATGAGACTTACGTCATGCACCACACTTAGTGAACCGTGCCGATATGACCATAACACCATAGAAAATTCTGAGGCAACGTCATGCAGTAACTTCCAACACTCGTCCTCTACCATTCATGACTAAATGTCCTGAAATTCTGTGTGAAATACTGGGTATGAGGATAGAGTATGCTAGGTTTGTCGACCTTTCCAGGTATGTGCGCGATGATGATACCAAAGTGTTTCGGACTAGAGTTTCTGATCTGGGGTAGTAGCCAGTTCTGAAGAAACTACTCTTGGCTGTCTGAGCTCACATATCATTGATTCTGTAGTCATTTATGTCGTGCCAACCTAAAAATAATAATGATGAATCCTGGTTTTCGTTTCGAAAGGTTGTGATGGCTTCTCGTATGTGTTTATTTTCTCCACATTGGCAATGTTCGAGTTTCACTTGTCAAATACAAAGCAATATGCGGACATTATAGAAGACAAGATCTATACTTGTGTAGCAGCAGACAGAACCCTATCCCTACAGAAGCTGATGTATGTTCTTGTAAAAACTCCACCCCTACAATGCGCGACAGTAAGCGTTCAGGTTTGTACGTTTGAAAGTTCAAAATCTTCGCCACTTCTCAATCCCATGTTGTGCGCGATAAGGTGCAGCAGATCAACATGTTCTCTTCCCGTAAACGCAAATCTTCCAGCCCTCAACAAAATCCCACAATGCACACGACAAAAAGATGCTGGCATTTGTTAAGCTATGCAAGAAAATTCTTCAAGTCTTGAATATCTTCAGAACCCACTCTGATCCATGTTTAAGATGCCACTTTCACCGGACGGTCGCCGGAATAACCATGTGAGCACCACCTTCACTTTGTGAGTGAATCAGAGCACTTGGTTGTGATGAACAACAAAATGTTCCTACACTTGGTTGTGTGCAAATGCGACTTTTCTTTTCAGCTCCTGCTGCCAGTCGTATGTGCAGCTGACTCCACATTCCGACTTAATCAAAACCTCTTGATAATTTTGCATAACTTATCTGAGGTTAGGGTAATTCCATGTCAAGTTGCATGTGTTCCAGCTTGAGCCACATTTACATTGCCTTATCGTAGTCTTAGTTTGGGTTTTGTACATGTTGGGAGGTTTTTAGAGAGTTCGTGGACGTGGGTCTAGGTTATTGAGGTTGTTATTGATATTTTGCTCATTTATAGTCTGCCGCATGGTCGTTCTCCTGGGTCTACATCTTCTTTGTAAAACTTAGAACTGGCGCAAGCAGTTGGTAATTTATGCAAGAATAATTTTAGCTGATTTGAGAGCTTGTATACAATACGTGAAATGAGTGAAATTTTGGTTGCATTTGTTCCATGACATTGGCTAACCATGTACGAGTTTGCAAGTCTAAATACAATTATTTTTCCTTCCAAATTTAGAAATTTTAGCTGTAGAATGCCTAATATCTAAATCAAGTTCCTTTCATAAACCATGATACATTCTACAGCTAAAATCTCTAAATCTGGATCGTGGATATCCACAATAAATGGAAGAATTATTACGTGACAAGGGAGAAGAATTTCATATGGTTAAGTTTTATATTTATCAAAATCGATAATATTCTTGCCATGTTGGACAAAATGACAAACCTAATATTACACCTTTAGGGCATCCGCACGGCTTCTCACGGAGCGGAGCACGCCTAAAATTTCAGCAGCGGGTTCTTTGGTGAAATGACGTTTGTTCTATAGACGACTGGTGCACCGCGAACACGGTTACTTGTCTTGCCAAACCATGTGTCACAATATCAGAGGACATGTGTGCAGTCCACCAACTCCGAAACCAGCTTGCTGAATCGCCGCCCAAGACAAGTTCATTATCAAACAAGATCCGATCAACATGCAATTTGGCGTGCCTCTATCTTCCTTGCCAACTTGATATGAAAATGGGGAAATGGGAAAATTTGGCATCACGCCATCCCTTGGCGGGGCAATTCGACCTGCGGTTGGGAGGTTCCTCCATCATGCTCCACTGCAGATGCCCTTGACTTGGAAGGTGGTGCTGCGGTGGGATGCTCTTAATCCCTAAAGGACCATTTGTACTTGCGGGGTACATATCAATTTTGGGCACGTTCCTAAAAATCCAATATTAAAGATAATTTTTTGAAATTTTTAGTGAGAATAGGAATACATGTTGTCTCTGCGGGGGGTTTTTTAAAAAAATATTGGACTTTTAAGAAAAAAGTTAAGGTGCTTCAAACATAAAAAACTTGACGCTTTTGGCAGTTGGGCAGAGTACTATAGAGATGAATAGTGCTACTATAGAGTTGACTTCTTTGAGGTGGGTAGTAGTATAGGAAAGTACTTGGCAACCTTCAATTTTTTTACTTAAAAACGCAAAGAAATTAAGGATTTTTCATTTTGGAAAAATATTTTATCCTATTGTTAGAATACGTCATAACAATTCTATGCACCATTCAGATTTTAGATCCAAATATTACTTCTCTATTTAAAAAACAAAATTGATTTACTAAGTAAAGGGCCACTTTTTATACCCCTAGTCATTGCAGGTTCATTTTTCTTATTGTAAACACCTCCATTACTTTTGATTTTTGGCGTGCAATGACCTAACGTTGGGTAGAGCATATATCCATTGATTTTATGCAATGTGTAATGGAAATTTATGCCACTATCTTGAGTCAAAGTGCGTTGTACCTATCCGGGCACAGTAGGAAAAAAAAAACAATTTTGTACTCTTCAAATGCATATTGTATATCTTTCAATCCGTACAGTCAAAGTTTACAAAACTTTTATGGTGTCTTCTTGTAGTAGTTAGCTCGAAGATCCAACGGTTGAAACTAGTAAAAACTTGTTTGAATAAGTCTAATAATATCTCATCTCAAAGTGGTAGTTTTGGAGTGGTTTTTGTGAATCACAAGGCCCGGTCCTTTAGGGGTTAAAGGTAGAAATGGAGCAACAATATAATGAGCATTAAAGGATTAAACTGTGATTGTAAAAATTTATGCTGCAGGTAAGCATTCATCCACATAGTTTTATGACTCATGGTCGGTTATTTCCATATTCAAGTGGAAATTTGTATCTAGTCTGAAAGCTTTTTTTAACCACCATTACTTAGCCTAAAATTTGTCTTTAGCCTAAAATTCTATGTATGTCAGAATGTTGTTTTCCGTCAAGGTTGAGAATAAATGAACATTATGCTCTGTTTGTAAGATCTTCCGCGCTATCCACATCACATACAACAACTTTACTCTACAGTAGTATGGTTGAAATTTCTCTATCTTACTTCTAATTGTACGCAAAAGTAATTACACATTTTTAGCTTAAAAGCGCTTAAGCATTTAGTTATCATAACCAACGATACCTTTAGGATTATACTGAATGAATGCATTAATATCCTTTTTAATAGTTGTTCGTACATACTTTATTAATTATTAACCTTAACCCCTAAGGCCCATGACATTTTAGCACCCAAACTCATTGAAAATTGTCATTTTCAATGCATTCAACACAAAATGCAAATAAACATTGTCTTTACATATCTAACCATAGGATCTTGTACTAGGATTGTACAAGTGTGTGTGGTAAAACTTTTGTTCAGTTTGATCGCACGGATTGAAAGATATAAGCTTTTGAAGTGGGACATAAACTCTTCTTGAGGTCACACTGAATATCTTAGGGCCGCTTCACACTGGGCCGAGTCGAGAGTCCGTCTGTCAAAATTTTTGCCCAAACTATGGCAAGAGTCCAAACTTTTGGATTAAAAAAAAACATTAAAATATACATATTGAAGCCTTTAGGCGGTTGTGGTGTGAAGCTCCAAAGCCCAAGTCCAAAGTCCAAACCCCATATCATTTGCCAAGATCCCACTCACTTTTTGCTACGTGAATGGATTAATTTTTTGAAATTTTCCTCTCATTTTTTTACCATGGATTCTAGAAGGGAACATATTCTTGTACTGCTTTTGGTTTTCATGGTAATGAAATATGTTATAGTAGGCATTTTGGCATTGCAAAAACTTGCAATTTTCCTATGTGTCAATTCCTATGCAACCCATGTGTCAATTCCTATGCAAAAAACATAAAAAAGACTAGTGAAAATGCTCTAAAATGGCCTTGAAAAATCAAATACAGCACATGTTGGGAAGCTCAAACGAAAATTGTAATTGCATAAAAGGAGCATGAGGCATCGGACATCAAGGAGGGAGGTAGTGCTCGTTGGAGGGTGTGTTGGTTGAATCGGGGGAGACTAGGGCTCAAATCTCAACGCCGACGCCCTTCACACCCTCGCAATGGGGGAAAGGGGGGCCGTGGTGGCCGGGCGAAGGCAAAGGCCTCTTGGCCTCAAATTGGGCCTCCAATTGATCTCACAACTATCAAACCTTTTGCAAAATTCAGGGTTCAGGGTTTAATAATTTTACTTACGCCAAAAAAAATCAGCCAAAAATTTGGCCTCTTTCATCTAACGGTCTAGATCTTGTCAGATTTTGATCATTTTATTGAAAAAATTGACAAACTCTCAAGGGAAGTTTGGATCGACTAAAAATGGCTACCCAGGTTTTGCTAAAGAGTCCGTCGCCATGGCGCCAAAACTCTCCAAAAATATTGCCATGTAAGCACATTGGAAGACGACGGCCTTTGGACTTTGGCCTTTGGAGTGAAGGCCGAGAGGCCGGACTTTGGCCATTCAAGCAACCTCATTGGTGGAAACCGACGGACTCTCGACCTTGGATTTGGTGTGTAGCGGCCCTTAAACAAACTTTGACCACCTTCTATGGCAACTTTTTGCACTATGGGTTGTGGTTTCCTAATTTCAACTTAGAAAGGATCATGTTAGCCTATTCGGCACACGTGCACCAAATTTTAGAAGTAGAGGAGGGGTAGAAGGTGCCGTTAAAAATCTTGCAATGCAACTATGTGCTGAGAATTAACAATACACTTCAAGTTTTGCATATATCATATCCTTCTCATATTTTTGAAATTCGTAAATATGTACATTAGATGCATAGATTTTCATTCCCGTTTTGAGTGGAGTGATTTTTTGTTTTTTTGTTTTTTTTTGTTTTTTTTTCTGAATGGATTTTTTTTGAATTTCTATAGAATTAGACTTGAATTTCAAAAACTTGAATCAATTGAGGTTTTTCTACACTACTTGTTATATATCACACTAAACTGTTGCACTATTTGTAAATGTTACTAAAATGTTTGTAACTTTTGAACTGCAAGTCGGATTTCTACCCAAAAAAAAATGTCTACGGGAAGCTAATAAAAAGTTGTCATCCAATAAAAAATCTCAGAATGTCATGCCTAAATTTGAGATTGTGGAACCTTATCCAAACTCAAAATCTCCTGCAAGTGAACATTGGGCATTTAGGGGTTAAAACCCCAACGTCCAAAGTGGGCTTTTGCAAGTCTTGGAGAATTCTCTACCATTGCAATTACTATTTATAATTTACTATTTTCAATTCTTGATTTTTCTTTCTAAAATTGCAAGTTCTTAGAAGGTAGGAGCTTGGTAGAAATATAACATTTTTTTACCTCCTTGGACCAAAAAAAAGGTTATAGCATCCATAATGTCAAACTTTCACTCTAGACAAGTCAAAGTCCTCTACACTGGTAAGCAAGGTGCAAAAGAAAAATTAATTTTGTGATAAAAATTAAAGATCTTGGTATTTTCTCATTTTATTTTATTTTATTTTATTTCAAGGGAAAAAACGATTTAAATTTGCAATCTATGAAAAAAATTAAATGTATTAAATACTATAATATGTTTTGGCATTCTATAAACCTCCGTTCTTAGCTTAATTTTTCATTATGCTTAACCCTACCTCTACCCCCTAAAATGATTTACAAAACACAACATTTAAAATACATTCTAACCTCTTTTACGTCACCTTATATAATATCTCTTAGATAAAAAATATATTGTCAAACTCATGGTATAAAGGTGGGTCACAAAGATTCCAAACTAGTTCAAAATTCATCTTATGTTACAACATCTTAATAGGGACATGTAGTGGTGGAGTCCTTGGATTGCTATTGATAATGAAATGGTTCCAATATTTATGGTATAAGATTTAGAACTTTTGAGGTGTAAAATTTTGGCACCATGTAAGCCAAAGTTTGTTGATCCTCTTGTTAAGAAACGGAAGAAAAAACCCTTGTTCTTCAATTACTTTGGTGTTCATAAAAAGTAATTGAAGAAAGTAGCTAAAATTGGTTGTACAACCCACAAATGTTTTTTAAAAGGTGCTATTGTTAACCGGAGAATTATGGAACAGTAAAAAAGTAGCCCAGGGCAGCAAAAGTAAGTGGATATAATGTAGTTTCAACAGTGGATGGATGTATTGGATGAAAAATATGGGATGGATGAAAATACAATTTTCGACAGATTTCTTATCTGGATGAGGTTATTAGGGTTTGGAGGGGAGTAAGGGTTGAAGGCCCTTCTTCCACTCATTTTTTCTCCCTTTTTGTATTCTCGAGGTGTGTGTGTGGAGAGGTGGAGAGGTGTAGAGGTGGGGTTAGAGACGGATTTTGTGTGTTAGGATGTTCTAAAGTGAAGTTAGGCCCAATTAAGGATGGACTGTACACTTTAAGAGTGAAGTAAGCCACCTTGTCCGGTGGGCATGGTCTTAGTAGTGGAACGAACAGACACTTTATTCACGCCGGCTCCTTCGGAGACCGACGTTCTTCTTCTTCTGAAGCAAGCCATGAAGTGAAACCCTAATGTGTTTTGAGTAAGATCCGACTTCAAAAGTGAGATCTTGGTTCTTATAGAGTGTTTTTTGGGTGTTTTGTGTTGCGAGTATTGTAGATTGGAGGCAAATTCCTTTAGATCTAATTTGAATCTACCCGATCTACGTAACCCTAACCCTTTTTGTGCATATTTAGGGTTTTTAGGGTTAAAGATGGTGTGCATTGAGTTGTAAACACCGGATATCGACTTTAAACCATCGGATTTTGTTGAGAGAATCATAAAGAAGACCTAAGGCCTAAACCCTAAATGGTCCAGGTCTAGGTCCGGGTCCTGATTCGGATCCGATTCTTTGAGTAAACACCAGTTCTGGACTTCTTGAAACTCCGGTTCCATACTTAATTAATTACTAAATGGATGAAAGGATATTAAAATTCTCCCTTTAACAACTTCACATGTAGCTCACATGACATGTGGCCCTTGTTCTTAGGCCTCACAAGCAAGAAGCCTGTTGTACAATAGGGTGACATTCAAATTGGCCGTTTAGTAGTTCCAGGGATAGTGTCCTACACTGCTGCCAACTTTGACACCCTCCCCAAAGCTGAGAAATTCTTATTTTACCATGAAAATTTGGGGACAGCATCATCTTTATGTTGAAAACATGCATACCAAATTTCAAGTCCAGGAGACTTATACAAAAAAACTTATGCAAGATCTACCAACATGGAATAGCTGTGAGAAAAGTGTCACAACTGCCAACTTTGACACCCTCCCAAGAATTGAGGAAATTTTTTTTGCCCATGAAATTTTTGGAGCAAAAACACTTTTATGGTTTTTGCATGTGTGGAAAATTTCAAGTCCAAAAGACCCATACAAAAAATAATATTCCAAATCTACCAACATGTGTAGTTTTGAGAAACTAAGGGGAAAACCATTTTACTACTTCCAACTTTGACGCCCTCCTTAGGATTGAGTTTTTGTTGATACATAATGAAATTTTTGGCACAAGATCATCTCTATGCTGGTAACATGTGGGATAAATTTCAAAGCCAAAAGACATACATAAAAAAAGTTATTCCATATCTATCAACATGTGTAACTATGATAAACAATTTGAAGGTCATATTGAAAATGTCAAAATATCTTTGACACCTCATGCTTTTTCATTGAACTCAATCATGTGAGTAAGCCACCAAACATAAATGCTTCTCAAAAAGATCAATAACATCTAAATGAAGAAGTGAAGAGGTGTTCCATGCAGAAGAATCCACTTGGCCATAAAGTGTGCATTAGACACATGACAAATTTTTTCTTCTAAATATCTATTGAACACTATGTAAAGGGAATGGTGTGTGTGATTTGTGATAGACAGAATGTTGAGACAATCCTCAAAAACAGAGACTGTTGTATTGTGGGATGCATGAGTGTTGATTCACATTGGGCATACATGATGAGTGATTAAGAGCAAAACGATTTTTCATGTATACATATGGGCTTGTGTTTTGGCGACCCTTCTCTCTCCTCTCTACTCCAGCACCTTGGCTCCCTTCTCTCCCCCTTGCTCTGCTCCAGCCCTGTTCTCCTTCCTCTGCCAATTGTCACGTGTCAATCCTGCAACCCCCTTTGCTCTGCTCTAGCCCCTTGGCCCCCTTCTCTCCCCCTTGCTCTGCTCTAACCCCTACTCTACTGCTGTAGCTAGCATCATGCACTCTATAAGTTTATGATGGCAATTTCAGATGAAATTCGTGCTCGCATCATAGGTTTGAGTGAGGGAAGATTTACAGGAGTTCAAATTGCAGCTACTATTGGAGTTCCTATTAGAAAAGTTACAAGGTTAGTAAAAACATTTAGAGAAGATGGAACCTACAAGCGCAAACCTTGCGGTGGAAGTCACGCTAAAAAACTTAGTGATAGAGATGTTCGTAGTATTGTGCATTACTCAAAAATTCATCGTTGCTCTTCACTCTCAGAGATTACCAATGCATGTCCTACTCAAGTGTGTAGACGTACTATTCAAAGGGTCTTACATAAAAATGGCATTTTTAGTCGAATTGCAGTCAAAAAACCTTTTTTGACACCTCATCACATGTCTCAACGATTAGCTTTTGCTCAGAAGTACCGTGGATGGAGTGCAAAAGAGTGGGAGCGTGTTGTTTGGACAGATGAATCTACTTTTGAAATTGGAAAAAATTCTCGGCAAATTCATGTTTGGAGAAGTGCATACGAGCGTTATTCATCAAGTTGTCTAGCTCCTACTTTTAAAAGTGGAAGGACTTCTTTAATGATTTGGGGCGCATTTGCCGGAGGACAAAAGTCAGAACTTGTCTTTATGCCTAAAGGTCAACGTTCTGCTAAGGATTTTATAGAAGTGGTTTAAGATGCCAAATTGGTTCATTTCATGGGTCAAATTCCACAAGGAGTGCTTATGGAAGATGGGGCACCCGTCCATAGGAGCAAAATATGTGAAGAATGGAGACAAAGCCACCTTCTCGAAAAGCTCAACTGGCCTACAAACTCTCCCGATCTCAATCCAATCGAGAACGTTTGGAGGATGTTAAAAGATGTTGTGCAACATGGCAAACAATGCCCTAGAAGCTTAGATGTGTTGAAGGTAGTTCTTGAAAGAGAGTGGAAGTTAGTCAATGGTACAAAGCTCCTTCAACTATGTCATTCTATGCCCTCTAGGTTACTAGCAGCGATTGACGCTAATGGAGGACATACACGTTGGTAGATATGGAATAACTTTTTTGTGTACATCTTTTGGCTTTGAAATTTATCTCACATGTTACCAGCGTAGAGATGATCTTGTGCCAAAAATTTCACTATGTATCAACAAAAATTCAATCCTAAGGAGGGCGTCAAAGTTGGAAGTAGTAAAATGGTTTTCCCCTTTGTTTCTCAAAACTACACATGTTGGTAGATTTGGAATATTATTTTTTGTATGCGTCTTTTGGACTTGAAATTTTTCCCACATGCAAACAACATAAAAGTGTTTTTGCTCCAAAAATTTCATGGGCAAAAAAAATTTCCTCAATTCTTGGGAGGGTGTCAAAGTTGGCAGTTGTAACACTTTTCTCATAGCTATCCCATGTTGGTAGATCTTGCATAAGTTTTTTTGTATAAGTCTCCTGGACTTGAAATTTGGTATGCATGTTTTCAACATAAAGATGATGTTGTCCCCAAATTTTCATGGTAAAATAAGAATTTCTCAGCTTTGGGGAGGGTGTCAAAGTTGGCAGCAGTGTAGGACACTATCCCTGGAACTACTAAACGGCCAATTTGAATGTCACCCTATTGTACAATGAAGATTCTAAAAAATAATTTCTTTGGACTTTACGAAATAGTAGGCCCCATTTTGCAGGGCCTCTTGATATACAAAATTTTCCGTTTACATAATAGCACATCATAAATACCTTCTTTGTTGCCAATAAGAACTTGATGAATGTTCAAAATCCATAGACATCCAAAACCCCTTCACGTTTGCAATTATTTGCATTTCACATACAAGTAAGTGCATGTACTATTTCATCACATAGACTTTTAAAGCTGATGAATTGCATACAAAATTCTGAGCGTTTACAAAGTTCTCATTCTGACCCACGATCAATGTTTCTTGTGCACAGTACAAAGAACTTTGCATTTGTAAAGCTTAACGCCTAAACCCCAAGCATCCACATTTTGGGCTTCAAATGAAATGTTTCATGCCTAATATCATTATTTTCATCCATCCATTCAAAAAATAATCTGACATAACATGATATTATCATTATTTTGTTTCATTTTAATCTATGTGTGGAGGTGATTCAAACGTTGTTACTGTTTTTCTAATATATAGTATGATGTTTTTGAGTGAGATTTCCCATTTTTAGCCCTTGAACATCATTAGGAGTTGCTAGTGGCCACAATATTGTGCATTTATGGTGTTGTATTTGAACATGATAAGGTTCAATTATTGAAATGACTTCTAAATGAAAGATGTTAGTTAAAGATTCTTCAATCCAAAGGTGTAAGTCTTCCTATACTTTAATACATTTTTTGTATTCAACAAAGTAAAATACGTGCATGTATATATGGTTCCCCATTGACATTTAAGCCCTAAGGCCCAAGGCATTTTCACACCAAAAACACTTCAAAATTGCTTGTTCTAGTGCAATGAGTATTGTTAAATGAAGTATTCAAAACGTTTAATTCATACATCAAATCTAAATTAAGACTTTTTGATTAACGTCCTTACAAAATTTCTTAAACTTTGACTGCACGGATTGAAAGATTATAGTGTTTGAAGTAGAGGAAACCATTCTTTTTCTTCCCTACATTGAGTGGACTAGCAGGCTTTGACTTCACTTGGTGTTAAATTGTTGCACTACACAAGGTCTAAAAACATTACCATCATGTTAATCATGATGTTATTTCCTTGCACACCATTTTTTAGAGTTAGAAAAGAGGTGTAGCGTATTCAAAACCAATGTGCAAGGAGTGGAGGTTCAAAATTGCCAATCCACATTATATTTTTTTGTGAACTAAATATGTTCTGGAATGATAATCCGAATGGTCAATATGAAGGTTTAAACCACATTTTGCAGTAGAAAAAATGAAATGTAAGAAATATGAAGATCTCATAGTTTCATGGTACCTTGCCCGACAAAGTGTGACAATGTGTGAAAATGTTTGACTTAGGATATTATGCTATGTTCCACTTAAGACGAGAGATTTTTCTTGACAATATGAAAGGAAATAATATTATATGCTAGTATTGAAAATCTCACATATAATAGAGTGTCCTAGCAAATGTTTTTGGAGGTGCCCAACAGGCCCCCCCTCCCCATTTGAAATTCAAAACTCTATAACTTTTTCATAGAATGTCAGATTTCGGAGAAAAAAAATGGACTCACATGAAGCTTTTAGCAATGCCCATCTACAGTAGAAATTTCAAAAAGGAATGTTACAAATTGACACCATAGGAACCTGCGCAAACCTTCAGAGGACTCTTGGGCCTTTAAGGGTTAAGGGTTAGTGTGAACGCTTTGGGTTTATTGTCCCACGATCCCAACTTTGAACTAAATTACATTAGTATAACGCATGTTGCTCCATGTTCATTTGTTGTGGTCCAGTTTTGCATGTTTTGATATGTGAAAAATGGGCATAGTGGTCCAGAAGTTGTGGCCTGAACTTTCAGTGTAGGCTTGCATGTATGGGTATGGTTACATTGAAATATATCAGCATCCAAAAGCAACACCTTATCATTGATAATGCAAGCTTTGAAATATCATGAAGTAAATATTACTCTTCTTACTGCATACAATCTCTTAGATGTATATCATCAGAAACATGGTTTTTGGTACCAAATTTGCATTTGTGCTCGGAAATTCAACACACAAGTTGTGCCTTGGTTTTGAAACAAAACGTGCCGATGACAAATACATCTCACCTGTACATTGGTACGGTCAAGACTGAAGAGATTAGGGCGAGGAACCTCAGTACTACCGAGGGTTTAAACGGAGGAGTACCGGGAAAATCCTGGGGGTGGATATGGTCGTTCTGGCATGACAACGATGGAAACAAGTTATTTCTCCCTTCCTTAGCAGTCACACGGTAAAAAGCAAAGTAATAAAACCTCTCTGCCTTTGATGCTGTTTCAAATCTCACAAACTTTACCTTGCTGTAAAATCTGAATTCAGGATAATTAGTAACTGTCAGGGCCGCTTCACACCCGGCCAAGTCGCGAGAGTCTGTCCGTCAAAATTTCTGCCCAAACTATGGCGAGAGTCCAAACTTTTGGATTTAAAAAAAATCATTAAAATAAATATATTGAAGCCTTTGGGCGGTTGTGGTGTGAAGCCCCAAAGCCGAAGTTCAAAGTCCAAACCCCATATTATTGCGTAAAAAAAAACGAGCCTAAAAAAATTAGTCGAAAAATCAGCCAAAAAATTCGGCCTCTTTCATCTAACGGTTTAGATCTTGTCAGATTTTGATTATTTTATTGAAAAAATCGACGGACTCTCGAAGGAAGTTTGGGTCGACTAAAAACGGCGACCCAAGTTTTGCTCGAGAGTCCGTTGCCTTGGCGCCAAAACTCTCTAAAAGTGTTGCCATGTAGGCACAATGGAGGACGATGGCCTTTGGACTTTAGGCACAATGGAGGACGATGGCCTTTGGACTTTGGGCACAAGTGTGAAGGCCCAAAGGCTGAACTTTGGCCATTCTAGCAAAATCATTGGTGGAAACCAACGGCCTCTCGACTCGGGCCTTAGGTGTGAAGCGGCCCTTAGGCCCTCTCTAATGCAAGCTGGAGGTTTCCTATAGTACCCTATTTATTCAAAGTGTTAGCAGGTAGCTCTCCTACACCACTCCTAAGTTGAGTCACCCTCTCCATGTAATCCTAGTTGCTAGCATAAAGTAGGGGGTAAGATGTGGAGTAACTCCTCTTGCTTTTGAGAGAAATCCAACATTTGCGGTTATAAGTGATATTTTTATTGCACCAAATAACCATTCTTGTTACAAGGGGAAAAAAACAAGATAATTCGACACATTGGTATACAATTTAAAAGAAGTAGTCAAGAAATTTTCTTACATAGTAGCTTCATAAATAAATTTGCATGAGGATTATGAAGAGGCGGTTTGGTCATGCTAAGGTATTTTGAAAAAACATAATTTATGACCTCTATTGGATTCTAATTTAATCCCAAGATTTTATACAGTACTAAATTCCTTGAAACCATCATAGCCCTCAAAACCAAACGAATATCTCTTCATGAGTCATTCCTTTTATCAAACTTGTTACCACCCTAAAAAATTACTACAAAAGCAGCAATTCACTACCTTGATAACAATATTTATTGTGAACCACATTGATTGTTTTAGAAATGCTATAGTTTTTTACTCTTGATGAATATTTTTCATCAATAGTAATAAAATTATTGCATTTCAAATCAACTAGTGCATTTACACAAAATACCATTATCAGTGTAACAACATACAAAGTTCTAGTAATACAATGGTGGTGGTTTTGTATCTCATCATGAGAAAAATTTACTACCACATAGTGTGCATTATGAAAAACCCACAAATCGTCCATCTGCTTCTAGGGAGATGCTTGACTCTTCTGAAATTGTTGAGTTGCTTCGTTGTCCTTGGTGGGGGAGCGCTTCGGTTCCAGAGGCGTCTTTGGACTTGGGAGCATCTTGAAGTGCTCATCATCGTTTGTTCTCTTCTCAAGTCGAGTTTTGCTTGCTTGATCATGTCTCTCCTTCGAGACATGTGTTTTTCACTCTAGAGCGTGATTGACTTTGTTGTTTAGTGCTTGTAAGGCCCTCGCTTCATGTGAGTGGCTTGGCCTTCTTTGGTGTTAACAAGCCCCGCTTCACATGCCTTCGGGGTTTCCCTCTCCTTTACTTTTGCTATGTGTTGAGTGTTAGGGCCGCTTCACACTATGCTCAAGTCGAGAGGCCAACCGTCGAAATGAGTGGCCAAACTATGGCGAGAGGCCAAACTTTTTTGCCAAAAAAATACATTAAATAATATAGATTGAAGGCTTGGCCGGTCGTGGTGTGAAGCCCCAAAGGCCAAGTCCAAAGTCCAAACCCCATATCACTACGCCAAAAAAAATCAGCCCAAAAAAATCAGCCAATAAAAATCAGCCAAAAAAATGAGCAAAAAAAAATCAGCCAAAACAAATCAGCCCAAAAAAATCAGCCAATAAAAATCAGCCAAAAAAATGAGCAAAAAAAAATCAGCCAAAACAAATCAGCCCAAAAATTTGGTCTCTTTCATCTAACGGTCTAGATCTTGTCACTTTTTGATTATTTTAATAAATAAATTCGACGGACTCTCGATTGTAGTTTGGGTCGAGCAAAATGGGCAACCCAAGTTTTGCTTGAGAGGCCGTCGCTTTGGTGCCAAAACAACCCAAAAGTGTTGCCATGTAGGACAACGGCCTTTGGAGTTTGGGCACAAGTGTGAAGGCCCAAAGTCCGGACTTTGGCCATTCTAGCAATCTCATTGGTGGAAATCGACGGCCTCTCGACTTGGCCACCAAGTGTGAAGCGGCCCTTAGCCTTGTGGTGCATTTTGCTTCTTAGGCTTGGTACTCGTTATTTAAAGCTCTTTGGTCTCGTTGCACTCGGTTTCCATTAATTTAACCCAAATTGGGATTTTTAAGGAAAACCTACAAATCAATTCCCAGTTCAGACGTGGGTGATACATTGAAAATAATCGCTCAAGTTATTATGAAAATCTGAAATATGTGCAATCTTAATTGCAAGGGAATACTTAAGAAGTAGGCCAATCAAGTGTTACGAAACCCTTTGATGTAGGAGGAACCCATGGGAAGTAAGGATGTTGGGGGTACGTCGACACATGTGAAATCAAAGTGAATTAGCCGTAGCAATGCATCACATCTTTGTGGAGTAGCTTTTGGCCGGAGTGGACAGTTAGGGGTGTGTTTTACCATAAGTTGATGGCGTGGGAGCTGATGAGGTGACCAATAGTAAGTTAGTGAGATGTGCGGGTGCGAGCATTTATTACGATTCATTCAACTTGCTACTTCCTCTCGCTTTCGTGCAAGGACCGGCTGTTCCGGCTTTTGAAGGGCCCCTGCCATGGTTTTTGTACATTGCATTTGCTTCGCGTATGTCAGCAGCTAATGTGGAAATGCCACTGAACTTGCCCCAGGACAAGACCGTCCCTTCACTATCATGATTTGTGAATGACATAATCAGCCCTTTTTCTTTCTTTCTTTCTTTCCGTTTTAGTGGGATAACTATAGAGGCCAAGGAGATGTAGCAGTTATGGCTTTCTCCTGAAACCGTATAGAATCAAATTTTCTCCATAAATATCCATTTTGGATAACTCATCTCCATAAACATAGAATTGAATATCTTTTTCCGCAACAGGATGGAGTCCCTGCTATTCATTAGTGATAATATGGCAATATAACAACGGCCATCAATGAAGTTTTGGCGACATAAAATCATAATTTCTCACCCTTTTTTGGAATATTCCTTTTGGGGGAAAATTTGTGCAAATTTAGCTCCAGATTGACAAAAAAATAAGGCCTGGACATAGTATTGTGTTTTTATATATATATAATAAAAATTTGTAGCAACTTAGATGGATATGTGTGATTACTCAGGACCAGAAGTGTCAAGGAAATTTCAAAGACAAGGCGGTTGAATCACTTGGTTCATGTGCAACTTTGTACAAGTTGCTGGAAGGGGCAAGTCAAACTACTTTTGATAGAGTTGGTGGTGTCTCACCATCTTTGACACAAGTTAGATGGCACAAGTCTTTCATTTTCCATCACCAAGGACTAACTTTGCATTTTTTGAAATTTGTGGCTCAGGGCTTTCTTGATAGATGATAAGGATAAAATTTCAATAGCCCCTAAAAGACTGACATTTCAGAAAAAAAAACACTTCAAAATTGTTAATTATAGTGCAATGAGTAAGGAAGGAAAGAGAAGCTTTTTCTAATAGTTTTGACCGTAGGATCTCAATAAAGACTTACTAAACAGTGTGCTCACAAAATTTCAAAAACTTTAACCGCACGGATTAAACGATTATAGTGTTTGAAGTCAAACAAGTGGTTCATTTTCTTCCCTACCATCAGTGGATCAGCAGACTTTGACTTACTTGGTATCAAATTTTTGCATTACACAAGGTCTAAATCTTTTATCATTGTGTTAAGCATGGTGTTAGTTCTCTACACACCATTTTGATAGGTAGGGAAGGGGTGTAGCATATTCAAAACAAGTGTGCAAGGAGTTAAGGGTTAGAAATTGTCCATTCACGTTTTATTTTTTTGTGAACTTAACATGTTTTAGGATGATAATCCAAACAGTCTACAAGAAGGTTTCCACCACATATTGTTGTTGAAAAAATAAAATGTAAAAATATGAAGATCTCTAGGTTTTATATAGAAAAGATGAAGTTTTTTCCCGCTTGCCCAAAATGTGTAAACATGTTTGACTTGGGTTTGAATTTTTTTTTACACTACAGACAAGAATTTGTTTTTGAAATCTTCTCTATATGTATGAAAAATCTGAACGTCAATAAAAACTTCTAACAAAATTTTGGAGCAGCCTGGAATCCCCATTTCTTACTTTGAGTGGTACTAACTTTCAAACCGTGAATCCAAAAATAATAATAAAAATACCTCCATGTAGCTCTCATCAGAAAAAATCTAGTGTAAAAACTTCATTAAAAAAATAATAAAAATCAATTTTTTTTAAGAACCTACCCAAAATGAAAAACTTCCCTCAGGGTTAAATGGGCCTTTAGGGATTAATTAGAAAATAAAATGTTTTCTTGTAAATAATTATTGTAAACTCTTGCTATAAATACTTTGGAGTTGAAGTACTATTATTGAAGAAAAATATTGTCCTATTAAAAAAATGTATAGTTCTGTATTAAGAACACCTAAATGAATATTTTTGTCTTAAGAAAACCTAATACCAAAAAGTCACAAAAATACCAAAAAAAATACAAAAAAATACAAAAAAACAAATCTATGCATGCAACGATTGGCCTTACAATGCTGAAGTATGGGTGTCAATGTGGCCCAAATTGTACAAAACAAAAAGATTCTGACACTAAACAACTTGGTACTAAGATGCTTGCATGAATTCGACATTTTGGATGAGATAAAGACAAAGTTTAAAAAAACAAATTTGAATCAAAATTACAAATTTGGGATGTTCTCTTAAAACTTCATCAACAACTTGTATATTAAATTTTACAGGTAGAAGATGGATTGGTGGCATTTTTAAATCAATTGTGCGAATAACAAAGATCTGATCACTTCCAATACACATTTAAATTTTTTTTGAGCTTGATTCATAGGGAGTGCTCATTCAAAATAGTTAAAACAAAGATGGTGGCTCCTTCTAGTGGTGATCAAATACAATATAAGTATCTATTTATGATTCTTTTAATGTTTTCTTACTCTTAAAACTACACTCCTCAAACCTAGTACGGAACCAACCACACATGGAGGGATACATCTCAAATACTACAACACCATTGCATAAATATTTGTAGTTTTTGAAAAATTATCAACAAATTAATTTTAAAAATACACTATAGCAAAAACGAATTAAGATGGCCAAAATACCTTAGAAATATATAAATATCCCCAGATTATTTATCTTTATTTTTTTATATATTTTTTTTAGTTTCTAGCAAACCTACTATGGTGATACTATAGTGATAAGAAAGTTTGAATTCATCAACAAGTGCACCAAATAGTGACAATTTACACCCAACATGCGCGTTGCTTGGTGTAATTTCGGGTTTAGGTCAGAAAGGAAGTCAAAACCCATTTTTAAATTTTTTTATAAAAAGGCTGAACTTACAAAGGGCTTGAATATGTCAATGTCATAAACTTAATGGTGGTTAGTGGAACATTTAATTGATTTTTAACCTTGACAAAAATGATTACAGCAAGCTCAACAAGGTAATAAAAATAAAACACAATCATGTTCATGTCATTTTCAATGTTACATGATGAGTTCTGCAAGGTTTATTGATGTAGGTTAAATGGTTTCATCTAGAGGTCAGAAACATCCAATTTTTTAATTTGAAATTAGGATCCAAATTTTAGGGGGATTATGCAAATAACTGATTCTTGTTGAAATTGCGAAAAAATCCCAATGGAAAAGGTAAATTGCTCAATATGCCAAAAGCAATTAAAATATAATATAAGAGCACTAAAAAATAAAAATAAAAGAAATAAATTAAAAATTAAAAAGAAGAAGAGAAGGAAGCCTAAAAGAAAATGTAAATTCAATTATGGTTGGTTGCAATGAAACCACCACATGAAATTCATCCGTTTTATGTACAATCATCTTCTTTAAGAACAAAAAATTGTAGCTTGAATGTACATTTCTTATCATTTGTAACCTAAAATGATGAACCATGTAACTTAATGCTACATTTTTGTCCTAGATGAAGAAGAATTGTACTGTACATGATACAATTCAAATTCTCTTAGTAAGTCCCTCCAAAGAATTTGAGATTTTGTATTCAACTAACCAACAGAACTTTCTTTTAAACTTAACCAAAAGACACTTATGGTAGTGCAAAAACACAATTTTGTATAAATAGATACAAGAATTTGAGTTTTTTAAATTTTCTTCTTCTATTTTGTTTTACTTAAGGATAACATGAGAATCTTCATTGGATTAAGATTGTAAATGAAACTGGGATCACAAAAAATAAAAGGTATTTGATTTTGGATCCATTTCTTTGTTGTAAGGTTGTTTTGGATATGTTAAGCACCTTTGAATATATTCTAAGATATATGTTAAGCACCTTTATCTAAAATTTTCTTTACAAGTATCTTACATAATATAAATTGTGATTGCAGAGAGAGGCAACTTTGCATAGTGTGAATATTTTAACTTATGAAAAACATTTAGAGTACCGATTATATGAAATCAAGGTGCAAAAGGACTATTGAACTTGTCTCAAAAGCTATAATCTTCCAATTTACACGGTAAAAAATTATATACAAATTTGATAATTTCTTCTGGTAGTACAAAACAAGATTCTATACTTAAAAGCAAAAGAAGATTATTAATGTAATTGTGCAATTTTGGCATTCTTAATGATAGTTTTGAAGTGTTTTTTTCTACAATCATGCTCCTTTATAGGTCAGGTCTTGAAGTGATAACTTTCATTTTTGGTATGTGCATTTAGGGATTAATCCCTTAAGGACTTTGACCATGTTTCACCAAAACTGCTCCAAAACTTGCTTCTTTAAGATGAGATATTATAAAGCTAATTTGTATAGTTTTATATCATTTTAAACCATATGATCTTGAATAACAGTACTACAATGAAGACATTTTGAAGTGTAAAATTCGACCACGCAGATTGTAAGATACATGTATTTGAAGAGTGCAATTTAGTTTTTTCTACCTTGTGTAGACAAGGTTAACCTAATTTAACTCAATAGAATGACATGATATGCACTACACCTACATAAATGTAATGGAAATATGTTCTACCTTGTGTTATGTCATTGTATGCCAAAGATCACAAGTGACGTAGGGATTTAGGGTAGGGAAAGAAATTGTGCAATGTCTGGGGGTATAGAACATGGCCATTTCCTTCGCATAGCATTTTTATTTTTAACTTGAATAAATAATATTTGGATCTTAAAACCGTGATGCAGATGACATCATCATGCCTGCTTTTATCAAGGAGTGGAAATACAAAGAAGATGAAATCCTTAATCCTTTAGCGTAGAGGTGGTCGTTTTTGGATCGATTTTTAATCCTTTAGCGTAGAGGTGGTCGTTTCTGGATCGATTTTTGTTGCTTTCTGGGGTATTACTCCTCTTTAAGTTCAATGCACTTTTTTTGTTGGTAACTTGTCTGGCAATAGTTCATATGCTTCAAATGGAATAATTCTTGAGCACACTAGTGCAAGCATTGGAGAGCTACAATGATTTAAGGTAAGCCTCCCTAAAACCTACAAGTTAAGGAATGAGCATATATGGAGAGAGGAGATGATTATACTATTATTTTTCAGTGATAGCCAACAGAATTACAAATCCAAGTGATTTCATATTTTTCCTATGAAAATTGAATTAGTTTGTAATTTTCAAACTATGCAGCCATATTTAGTGGATGGCCAACAATAGGTACCCCCCTTAACCAACAACCAAAAGTAAGGATCTTGAGTAACAACAAACCTCCATTGGAGCTGAGTTGGTGGTAATAGGATGGAAGAGGATTGGATATACCCCAATTTTATAGGCGTTGGCTATGGGCTTTTGTTGGTTACAGGGGAGCTTACCTTCTGCGAAGTAGGGTCAATGTGAAATGTACCCTATGTGTAGAAACTGTAGTGCATTATCTACTAGCTGTTATGCATGATCTATTACACTTGTGGATTCTCCTCATCCTTGTGAAGTCCTCCGGCATTAAAGGGTTAATTTCTATGTCATTTTGAAGCATAAAAAGTTGCCAAGAACTGAGATAAAACAAAAAGATGCCACTGGACATGAATCAAAATTGTTGTGGTGTGTCCATGAAAAAGCACAATTCACATCATTATCATGTCTTACATTAAGTGAGGCACTTTTGTTGGGACAACATGAGGTTCCATGGCTCTGACAATTTTATGATGTCATCCTGAGCGCAAGTTGTGGATATTGCTATCTTGGCAGATTGTGAACTGAATTGCTTTTTTATTGGCAGAAATGCAGACTTAAATTAACCAACACCTTGTCTGGCAAATGTTGCATCATGTCATTTTATCTTCATTCATTCAATTCATGGTTCGTCTATGACGAGGATTCATTCAATCTGCAAATATGAAGTGCTCTCAATGTCTTACTTCCCTACAAGCTTCTGTTAATTGATATTCAGATTCCTCCATTTCTTTAATTTATTAGGATAACCACTAATGGACTACAACCACTCCTGTTCCCTTTGTAGATTTCAAGGAAGAAATGTAGCCTTTTGTCACATCACTTCATGAATTCCTTGCTTAACCCTTTACCGCCCAACTATGTTTCTGGATCAATCAAGATTTCTGCTGACTTTTTTCCTTTATATTAGATTTGATGGAAATATAATGTCTACTTTTAGTATCTAACCTTACATAATTGAACTCAAACCATGACTTCAAATTTGGGGAGAATTTGCACAACATCCAACGGTAGATGAAACAGATTATAGTGTTTGAAGTTACCGTATATCGGTAGTGAAAACTATGGCTTTTGGAGCGTGTACTACTTGAATTATCGATAGATTCTTGCAAAAAAAAATCGTACTTTGAATAAAATTAGTTCACATGTGCTCTAGGTTGATAGCTTCGCATTGGCTTATTATATGTGAAGAAAATATTTATACACTTGAGTTATCTGCAAAGTACCCCAAATCCTCAGTTTCTGACTTATAAAATGGAAAAGCCAGGGTCGCCGAGTCCACCGGTAGGGTTTTACTATAGACCTTGAATAGAACACTGGACATATTAGTTTTTGAGCCCCAAAATTCCCAAACTCCAGTTTAAGCCTGGCTTTTATTGAGCGCCAAGTGTTGTCACATGGTACACACTATTCAAGTCAACCATGTCAGCGACATTCTGCATTTGTATGCGCCAGACTTGTTCAATCAGCCATGTCAGCGACTTTGCTGAATATGCATACCACACTGGTCCAATCAGCCAACACTGTTCAACAATGTTCTTGTTTGTTTTTGGGAGATTTGTGCCATTTGTGGTAATTGACACCCCCATAAAACCCTCAAATCCTGAATTTATTTCATAGGATTACTTTGCGGCTACACTCAAATACATGTTAGATTTTAATTTCCATGAAAAAAGGAGGACAAAAGACCGGTTCCCTTTACAAACAACTCTACTATCATTGATGATTTTTTTGCTTTTGTCTACTTGATTGTATACGAAAATGTTCCAAACTTACAGGGATTGTAATGGAAGTTTTGTATGTGAAGAGAGGGATCAACAATCACAAAACAATGAAGAATGTCTTAAAGAAAAAGTTCAATTAAAATACTGTAACAACATAGTATGCAACATGGTATTTTAGTGTAATTGATGTATTTTGCATTGTATTCCTAGCTTTTCCATGAGTTCTAGAACTCCAAATGATGATATGATTGTTGGAGAGTGTTCATGTGATGAGTGCGCAAATCTAAACCTCATGTCTCAAAGCCTAATTCCTCATGGATTTCATGCAAATTGAGTTTTAGCACCTCCGGAGGCCCATGTTGGGCTTCATGGGCGGTAAAGGGTTAAAATGTAAGGATGGACTCAATTTTCTCCCTAAAATCTATGAAGGATAGTAGAGTGGATTAGTTTTGGGTCATCCTACATCTGAGCATCCCCATTGCGGCAAGCTCGAATCGAATTTTTTTGGCCTGGCATGGCCCGCTTGTAGGGGAGGATAGTGGATCACCAACTGGTAGGGCAGTGCAAACTATTCGAGGGGGTGGTGGCCAAGTGATTGTGGCCCGTCATTGTGCAAGCATTTGTAAGGGCGGGGGTATGGCCTGGGAGCTAGGCACTGCTAATGAGCACATGACAAGGGCGTCCACCATTTAGTGTATTAATGGTGTGATGATTTAGAGAATAAGCAGGGACCGGCCAGAATTTGAATCAGGCTATTCGGCGCACGTGGGACGTGATTTAAGCAAGGTTGTCTATGCTAGGGCATCAAAATAGGGAGCCTAACCATGGGCCTTGTCCACCCCACAATTTGTCGGCCCGACGTGGACGCACTGGTGAGGGCGGTGACGATGCTCTTGAAATACATGAATTCCAAGTCAAGAGTTTTGACAAATATCACAAAAACAACTCTTAGTGATGAATTTGGAAGCTAGTATTCGCTTTGGATGGATGGATTTGTTTGCACTTCATCATTATTATACTTTAAATTGTTTTTTAATAATATAATACTATATGATAGTTTTTAAATATGAGCTAAAGCCTTCTATGTGGCTTTCAAAAGAATTTATCTTGAATCTTAATTCCTTTCATCAGCAAGATTTTAATATGAAGTATAATTTTGACATGGATAAAAGAAATATCCATTATATATATAGAGAGAGAAGCACAAAAAATCACATATGGGATAATAGAATACATTAAAGATTTTTTGTGATAATCTTAATGCCATTTGCACTTCCATTTAATTTATGTTAAGATTTGTGCAATAAGCTTCTAGAATTGAGAATTTGCCACCAAATATTAAAACCTCTATTCTAAAGCAACTTGATCATATCAACTTGTTTGATTTTAGATTGTTTGCCTAAAAATCAAATTGCAATTGTAGTAGCCATTAATTAATCCAATCCTTTACAACCTACTTGAAAAAACCCACTAAATATGTATGCAATGGAGATCTCACATTGAATTCTTATTTTTTTGAACATAATAAGTACATGCCATTATTGTTGCATATTTCTATGGTGGATTCTCTCAAATTCTAAAAGGTGATCTGAAGACCGTATGGCCAGATAAAGTTTGACCACATCATCTTGTGTACATTTAGAAGAAGATCCTACCTTTACTCTCTCAAATTTTTCATCTAGGCAGTTTTTAATTCATGGAGTACGGACTCCTCTAAAATGCCTTGGTCGCTGAAAGGGTTTTCATAATAGAGTCCGTGCCCCAACAATCCAAGCCATCTTTCGAAGACATATATCATATGCCTTCATGTCAATATGAGCATGCACAAAAGGAGAGCATGTATATATTTTTGTTGGGAAGGGAGACAATGGCTCCACTTTGCCGACAATGCCCATTTTGGGGCAGTCAAAATTGTTAAAGCCTGACCCATTCCGTGGTAAATTGGACCAGTCAACCACACTTGATGAATCAAAGCTCTAGCTCAATGAAGCACAAGGTCTATGTCATAGTGAGTGAAGATTCAAACCTGGCTCCCCCATCATGACTAGCCTAGCACTATTGCTACAACCACGCACAAAACTTGCCCAAACTAACATTTCAAGACCAAAAAAAGCATCAAATATTTGGGAATGACCATCCCCTAGAAATAAGTTTGGGAACATGATAATTGGTAAGAACTTATAAAAATATGTATATAGTTATTCACTCTATCAAATTACAAATGGAGTTTTAGAATGTATGATTTTGATAAATGAGGGTTTATTTTCCTGTAGTTTGAAATTTGTATCCTTGTTGACTTACTAGAAGAAGAAAGAGGGGGTGTTCTTGAGGTAAGATACAATTATTTAAAAGTAGAGCATAAGAAAACCTTGTCTAGGACTCTCTGCACAAGTGGTAATGGCAATCAATGTTCCTGGGCCCTATCCAATATCAGCTTACAGCTCCCCCATTGTATCCTAAGTTCCTAAGAATTGGGTGGTAGTTCCTCGGAATGGAGTGGTAGTTCTCCCAAAATTGAATGGTAGTTCCCTACAATTGAGTGGTACTTTCCACTTAACCCCTAAAGGACCAAGTGTCAAAATGGGCTTTTTGAAAGTTCGGTCAAGTTCCTATGGTGTCAATTTCCAACATTCCTCTTTGAAATTCTTACTATAGAAAGGCATTACCAAAACCTTAGTGGGAATTTTTTCCCCCCAAAATTTGGGGCGACCGGGCACCTCGGGCACCTCCAAAAACTTTTGCTAGGACACTCTAATGAACGTGAGATTTTTAGTACTTGCAAGTAATATTATTTCCCTTCATGTTGTCAAAAAAAAGTTCTTGTCTTTAGTGGAAAATAGCATACCAACCCAAGTCAAACATTTTCACACATTGTCACATTGTCAGGCAAGGTACCCAAAAAACTTCTTCTTTTCCACATAAAACCTAGATATCTTTATATTTTTCACTTTTTTATTTTTCCACAACAATATGTGGTGTAAACCTTCTTATTGACCATTCGGAATATCAATCTAATACATATTAAGTTCACAAAAAATTAAAGTGTGAATTAACAAATTTTGAACCTCCACTCCTTGCACAGTTGTTTTGAAAATGCTACACCCGTCCTCTACCTCTAAAAATTGGTGTATAAGGAACTAACATCATGCTTAACAAGATGGTAATGGATTTAGACCTTGTGTATTGCACAAGGTGAAACCAAGTGAAGTCAAGGTCTGCTCATCCATTGAACGCAGGGAAGAAAATGAACCATTTTAGATGTTAAATTGGCGCTACAGATATATGATATTAGAACTGAATACTATTTACATCTGCAAGTTTTATTTTAAAGGATTCTGGATCTATGAAGTAGTTGGTTAGAATGTGAACATAAAGGGAATGTTTTCTCCAGTTTAAGGATTTCAAAGAATTCTATTCTTACCTATGTTTTCAAATTTTACTCGGATTACATTCTCCTCATGTAAAATACATTTTTTAATCGAGCATTAAAATTTACTACCACTATATTTACTGTAAGTGCCAATGAGAAATGGAATTTGAAAACATTTACATGCAGGACATGGAAATGGCTCTAAGGTAACCCCCCTAAAACCGACAAGTTAAGGAATGTGCATATATGGAGAGAGGAGATGATTATACTAATACTTTTTCAGTGATAGCCAATAGAATTACAATTCCAACCCAAGTGATTTCATATTTTTCGATGGAAACTAAATTAGATATGAATTTTCAAACTGTGTAGCCATGTTTAGTGGGTGGCCAACAGTAGGTACCCCCCATAACCAACGACCAAAAGTAAGGGTCTTGACTAATAGCAAACCTCCATTTGGAGCTCAGTTGGTGGTAATGGGATGGAAGAGGGTTGGATATACCCCAATTTTATAGGCGTTGGCTATGGTTTTTGTTGGTTATAGGGAGGCTTACCTTATATACGATCCCATTTAATCTTGAGCAAACAATCAGATACCACATAGTTCTACACGTTTACTTTGAGATAATTACTATACTATACACACACCATGCATATCTATTATTATACCATACATTCACATTCCCTACGTCTTGGTCAATTTTATACATAATGAATTCACAATGGAGAATGTCCAATTTTTTGGAAAATTCAAGAGATTTGTCTAGGTGATACCCATGTAATGCCTATGTCATATCCATGTAATGTGTAGGTGATACCCATATATTTCCTAGGTGATACCCATTGTGTCCGAACCACTTCGATTTGGAAAAATGAATTATTTGATAGTGAGGTGCCAGAGTGACAGATGCCTAGGGTACTACGTGTTAACTCCTAAAGTTCCTAAAATATTTTACACTAAACATATTTAGAATTTATCTATTCTAGTAAAAAGAGCAAAAAATGGGGAAAAAGGAAATTCGGTTTCTCCTTTCAACCATAAGATCTTAACCTTGACTAATGAAATAACATGCTTAGAATAAATTATATACTTTGACTGCATACTAGATTAGAAGCTTGTAGTGTTTGAAGTAAAAAAATGTATTCTATGTTCTTTAGGTTAAGAGGATTATTTTTTTGAACTAACTTGGTGTCAAACTTTTGCATTACACAATATCTGAGTTTTATACCATCATGGTGTAAATTATGTTAGTTCCATCTACACCAATTTTTAAAAGTAGTAGAGAGGTGTAACATATTAACCCTTTAATGTCGGGCTGGCTATGGCGCAACCATCATCTACGAGAATAATAGATTCTGAAATGTATCATCTACTACACTCGTAGATTGATGGTCCCGCCATAGCTAGCCCGACATCAAAGGGTTAAAACCTTTGTTCAAATAGTGGTGGTTCAAAATCTATTGATACACATTTAAAAAAAAATAAAAATTGATTTGTTATACGATGATAACTCTACAAAAAGAAGAAGAAGAAGAACACCGGTCTCCAAATGGGACTAGCGTGAATAAAGTGTTTGTGTGTTCCACCACTAAAGCGTGACAATGACTTTAACAAATTGACTTTACATCATGTATGCATAATCCTATGTGACACATCTTATCCTATAAAAAAATGTCAAACTAGGAAAATATCAAAAATTTCTAATCTTGGTGTGGATATGCAAAACTTTTTCTTTATATCTTATTGCACAATTTGCTGAAACGTTTGACTTGCATTAAAATGGATTTTTACACCAAAGGATTTAATTTGACAATCTCAAAGGAATCAATATCATTTATCTGTATAAAAATCTAAATGTTAATAGAAGCTTATAGCAAAATTTATGGGACTGCCTAGAGTTGAGTAAATTGCACTTAGAATAGCATAACCCCCTTTTTTTCTAAAACGTATAGTCTAAAAATTAATTACATTCCTACAAAAGTTACTACTATGTGGCATCTTTGTAAAAATTTGAGATTGTACTAACCCACCAAAACGGATATAGTTCCTTAAGGGCCATATGGTTCTACAGGGGTGAATATTTTCTCTTCCTTCCATATACCCTTCTACAATATGAATATAAGCCACCTTCTTTAATTCATCTCACCAATCCTAATTACACTACACCGTTTATTACTAAACATTTTGTGTTCTAAAAATTAATGTTACAATTTATAAGTGCATATATGAATTATATGGATGGTTTTTCAAATACAATGTAAAAATAAGTCATAGCTATTAAAGCATTGTTTTTCAAAACTCCATTCACCAATGTTTCTAGACTTTGGTTTATTAATTGCTTCTTAAAAAACATTTTGAATATTTGTATAATGCAATTTCTAGAATATTCATGAACTACACTAGCCAGTATCGATTCCATGTTTTTCTCCAAAATATAATGAAATTCAATTAGAACAATTCAATGTAACATTTCTAAGGTAATATTTTTGCAAGTAAGGAAAAAAGTGCTTATAAGTTTAATTCAGGTCATAAAGGTGCACAAAGACACTATCAAAATGAGATTCTATAAATAAATATCCTGCCATAAAAGTTAAATCATAAGAATTCAACATTAACATGCAATTAAGAAATTATGAACTTAGTCAAGTGCATAAAACAACGATAAAAACAACAAGATTTTCCTAAAGATATAAAAAATTTAATTAATTATAAAAAGTTTGTATTGCTTTTGTACTATTTTGTTCATTTTAAGATTGTAACAATAATGTACTTACATTTTGTAGATACACATTTGTATGATTTCACAATTTTAGAGTATCTCACTACAAATACAACTTGTAAGAGATGGAGTAATAAAAGAAGCAATTTAGTGAGAAAGTGTGAGGTATTTCACTGTTTATTATATGCAAAGCATACTTAATTAAACAATTTAAAACTTCTGCAAAGAAATATTGAATTCAAACATATCATATTAAACTTAAACATATCAAATGTATCATATTGATCTATTTGCCATCAAAACATCACTTGATCTACTCTGTTGTAGCAAAAGAACTCTCATCATCCTCCGACGACTCGACTCCCTTTACCTGTCCCATGGTGTTCTCTACCATAGTAGACAATTCATGAGCCTGTACGGGATGATTTATCGTATCTCCAAGACTAATGGACGCAGGCTCAATATATTTGTAACTGTCAGGCTCATTGTGCCGTGTGTGTCTTATACATGATCATCATTCTAGTAGATGCCATCCTTAAACGACATCTCTCGATCTGAAGAGAAGACCCCCTGAAATGGAGTGACGTCCTCCGATACGCCAGATCTTGTAACAGAAGTCAATATCGGTCGTGTATCACGTCCTGTACCTACAACCCTCTCCTATGTCTCTGATTCAATCTGTGCTTAAGAAGACCCCAAAGACCGCCAAAACCTCATTGACACCATGAAAAATTCAAGCGAGTCGGATGCTTCTCGCTCTACCTCAAGCCTTTCAAAAGCAAATGTATTTGCTTCTCTTCGCATTGCCACTAAACTATCATCCACTACACCAATATCTTCCATCATCTTTTTTGGTGTCTCTGACTTGTTCCCCAAAGTATTTCCCACTGCTCGCTAGGTTGATGGAATCCTCTCCTTTGCATAAGACTTATCCACTTTGTTCGTTATTGGTGCTTGAGTCCTCATCGGTCGAGCTATTGTGAGACGTATAATATTCTGATCCATGGATCAAAATACTATTTCCAAGGAGAGATGAATTTGTCAAGAGCCATGTTTGTTTCACTTGTCATCTCAGTGATCAACATTTGTCCTTGGAAATTATTGCACAACTCATTGTCTAGGAATCTAGCCCTCTCCGTGCAATCGTCAATGACAATGATCTCAAATCTTTGGAAATCCTTTTGAAGGATTGTAGGAATGGCCGTGGAAATACCAAATGCCACTGAACCCAAACCCCAAGGCAAATACGGACCCACCAGCCTAGACAACTCCAATGGAGATCTCTCTAGATGATCAGCTTCACAAGGCTAGAGTGCATCACTCTACAGATCCTGAAAAACAAGTGGAAGTGGATAATCTCCATAAACATAATTGGAGCCATGGGAGTATCAATAGCGTGCTACATGCAAAACACAATAACTCCAATTGGTTCTATCATTTGTTGTAAGTGCCCACTCTCTGTAAAATCGAGAGCAAAAGGATCAACTGAGTTGAGATCAAATGCCCAAATTCCATGTTGCATAAAACAACCCTCAAGAAGCCTAAGCTTCGTGAACAACTCTTCATTATCGTGTACGGCCGGTGGTAATAAAAAGATGACGTTCCATCGTCCAATGTTTGTCATCCATAACGTCAATTGTGCAAAGGGTGCAAATAATTGCTCATCACCCCATGGACCATCTCCGTGCCTTCCACCGCCACACGAATAATCAAATACCCTCAAGCATGGTTTTTCCAATTGTACACAATCTAAATGAAATAACCTTCTTCTAAACCGAACGATAAGAGAGTTGTGTGGGTCATTCTGACATGGCTTTTGAACTTCCATCTGCCATTTCCAACTGGCAATGCTCAAATTTTCCACATCGACAGATACACCATTGTATCCATGCCTCCTGCTGCAACATTATGATAATGATATTTGATGAAAGGGTGGATGAGATGGACTATGTCTTTTAGCTTAGACACCTTTTCTCGTACAGGAGCAACCCATGCCGTTTTTGTAGGAGCAACCAAAAGCTTTGCCAAGGTATAAAGCTGCCCCTTGTCCCTTGGAAAATTCTTCAATATGGATACATAAAAGAACTCCTCCATAGAACTCGGTGCACATTCTTTGTTGTCCACCATCAACTAACGGATGATATTCATCACGGCTTCTCCTCTCTGAAATCGATCAACCGCAAAGGAAATGGGTGCAACGTCGTGGGGTCTTGTCGTGTACACCATTGAAGTAATACTCTTGGCAAGGCCTACGCCCATTTGTCCCCAACAGCTTAGCTGTATAAGATTGTATCAGTTGTAGATGATATGAATTTGAAATCCAGCTAAGCGGCCTCAATCAATTTTGAGTCATCACTTTTCGCTTCAGCCGCACATCCACATTGGAATCCAACTTCTTCTGTGCATATTGCTTCTAATTTGTCTCTTTTCTCTTGTTGTAAAGAAGAAGTCCATCGTTGTAGTTCTTGTAGACGCAAATGATAGCATCAAAACAACCATTGTTTGGATTCTAGAGATGACGGGCCATGTCTTGCATGTTCTTGGCCAACTTCTTAATCGTAACTTCATTACCATCGACCATCTTGTGCAACTTATGCACTGCACTTGCGTCACTCACCAAAGCAATGTCTCTGCGTGCGTCATCCCCACGGACCAAGTATCGGGCCTCCAATATAAAACCGAGATTTGGCGGAGCTTCTTCAAATCCTCTTCTACGATGGAATAAGATGTTCTCTCCCACTTTGCTACGTTGATACGCACCGACTTATCAATGTAAAAACGGCAATCATCATATACCACAAAGGTTGCCTCCCCCCGCTCAAAAAACTCGAGGTACTCAATTGTCGGGATCTTATTGTTCCTCTACTATTCCTGTGAAAATTTACAAGCTGCCACTTTATATTGCCCATCCACTTGCTTCCAAATAATATGGTTTTCAAGCCAAGCCAATTGAGATCCTACACCACCAGTCATTATTGGCATTGGGGTCATGAAGTGTAAAATTTTGTTTTGCTCCATCTCAATTGAGCTCTCATTGGTAGCCTTGCCTCAAAAGTCAAACAAGGTCAATTGGCATTGGGTACCTCCATGAGTTGGTTATCCATGGCATGTCTTCTCTCTTTTTACTCACTTTCACTTATTGGCATTGGGCAAAGGAGGGCACCAAATCTCACCTACTCTAAAGTTTGATTATGAGTTCTGGTGGTTTTTGGGCTTCTAAATTCTATATCAATTCCAAATCTTTGTGATTAAATTTGAAAAAAATATTTGTTGAGTTTCATTCCTAATTCCGCATCTATCTACATAATTTTTTTTGACATACAATGTAATTTGAGTCCCCAAGTGGCTTAAGTGATCGGAATTGGGTGCCTCTATCTTAGTTCGTTTATGGATTGTCCACCGAGACAATGCGATCTATATGTGCGTTAAACACAATATTCCCCCACAACGATCCTTTCAAAATCTCCTCCACTGTAGGCGCTGGAACTTCGTACGTATGTGAAGTTGGAACATTCAATGACATCTCTCCTTCCTCCTCTGAATCCTCTAGGGGTTGTTTTGCTAGATTACAAAACTCATCTTCCTCATGCATCACGGGCGATAAATTTATTGTACAAATTTATAGTAATGATTATGTAGTAAAGTTTAATATGAATATAGTCTACATCATGGCAATTATATATAGCTATTTATTTATAAAACAAACCAAATTCTTTTTAAAGCTAATTTATTGACTGTATTGTTTTGGTTCATAAATTATTATCCATAACACAAGTGTAAATACCGGTCGTCCCAAAAGGGCCAAGGGCAATCAAGTGACATTAAACTTGTTAAAAAAATGGAGTCATAAAATTACATTGGCGCCATCTTTGTTGCCCACCATATCAATACTTAAGAGAATATAACTTGCCCCCATGCACCATGCTAAGCACAACATCATTGATTTTCATCACATCGTTGATGCATGCCGCAAAAATAATGCGACTACTAAAAAAGTTCCTTCAGCCCATGGCCATTCGGAATTTTGAGATAAATTGCATCCATCATACTTTCCACAGTTTGCTCATGCAATATTATATTGGGTAGATAGTGGATATTACCTTCCTTGTAAACAATATCCAACTCTCCTCTCTCTAAGCAAATGTCCAATTTTTCATGTCATCAAATGTCTTAGAGGTTGCAGCAGCCTGCATATTTTTATGTAAGAGGCAGACTTCAAGGTAGCCCCACAAGTAAAACCCATTGATTGATGTTGCAATAATGTTTGGTTGCAAGCCCTTTGAAACAACATACATGAGCTGTCCAAAATTGCCGCACATTACAAAAGTAATTTAACCAAAAGGCACATCCCGCCCGATTATGTCTCATACAATTGACAACTTCAAAATCTAGTTTCTTGACCATTAGTGCCTCCTCTCAACTAATGAGCTTTGTACGCCATACCAGGTCCAACAAATCACTTTGTCTAACGATGTTGCTTACAAAAGTCGGATCCAACTCAATTGGAATTTTGGATGAGTAATCTTGCCTTTAGTAGCAACAATGCAACAATTTTGGATGAAGCAATTGCCAATGCAATCCGATTTAGCACATGTACGAACTTGAGGGTGATATCACTATAAGAAACCCGTGATTTTCGTGACGTTAGCTGTGATCAAGTGTGTTTTTCAAAACATGTTTTCGCGAACAGGCCGAGCCTTGGGCTCTCAGATTCTTGTGGATGTTGCACCAAACATGGAAAAATTGGCGGAAAAACGCAGAGATGTTAGCATATACGTATTCGTTTTGCGGGACGTCCTAGTGAACATAGTCATGTTTTAGACAACGTCCTCAGAAAGGTGACAGTGCCACGTCGGCATGTGCTTTCAGTTTGACTGTGGCTTCACTGTGAGTAACTTCGAGATTGTTACTGCAACCTCCTGTAAAACACTGCCCAACGGTAAAAACACAGTGGAGATGGGCTGACCCCCTACAAAAATAAAAACGTGGATGTCGTTACTGACATCACAAAAAACGTGGATGTCCTTACTGACATCACAAAAAACATGTTTGAGCCACGTAGACAAGGTAGAAATTGGATTCTTTTTAAAATGTTTGTGCCACGTAGGCAAGGTTGAAATTAGCTGCCACGCGGGCAAAGAGGATGTTGGAACAGACGCCTGGGTGGACGTCTACTGTGACATTTTAATGTTCATGCTAACACCATGACAAATCCAAAAATCCCATATGGATTGTCACCACTTGTGCATCCCATTGTATATATATGTAAGGCCTTCTCTCCTATGTCATCACACTTGAATCAAGAGTGATTTACTTTTGTCCATCTATTTGGATGAATTTTAATTACCCTTCAAACTTAAAGTGATATGGTACTTTTTGATGACATGGCGCTTCTTTTTGGTGACATGGCACTTGCTTTTGCTGACTTGGTGCTTGCTTTTGGTGACCTCCATCACAAAGTCAGATGTCATAACGAACGTCACAGAAAACATACTGTGTTAGAAATGACGTCCCAATTTACACTGTCCACAATTAATTATTGCATTAAACTATGCTGATTGGACATGCCACATCATATTTTTAAAAGTGACACTTCATATTTTAAAGGTGCCACGTCATAAAATGGCAGGTCCACGTATGCAAGCCTAGTCACAATCGTATGCCACGTCATGCGCCACATCATGGGCCACATTACCAAGGGCCCGGATGAAAAAATTGGGGATGTGGCACTGCCCGTCCATGTGGCGATGACGTGGACGCGACGTGGCAGCCACATGGCAGATTTTTAACACCTTCAACCCCCAAGTTTTTGTGATGTTTTTAAAAAACGTGGGCTTGTTTTTTGAGATTTTGGCATGTTTTTCGCATGTCAATTATAACGGATTTTTTTGGACGTCAACGTTGACGTGCCGGATGCTGCACAAAACATAATTGCACGTTGGTTGCCCTGTCACAAAAAACACGGGTTTCTTATAGTGTATTCCCCAAGTATGTCTTCCTAGTACCCCTTTTTCCATCGACAGAACAAATCTTGGATGAGATGGTAAGCATGCTTGATTGCTGACTCTTTCGTCAACATCCCGCTCCTCGTTGTTCAACATTTCAATTTGCAGTTGAACTTCTTTCCTCAATTGCATGACATTATTGTTGAGTTGCTCCAAAATAAGTCCATTTGCTTGCAATTCCTCCACGGTTGTGGCAAATTAAAATTGTCCAACAACTTTTCAAATGTTGCAAGTAATTGAGCAATATTGTTTAGTGCAAGACTATGAATCCGCTCCTTTGATGGTTGTTCCCCTCCATTTTGCTACAACCAATGCTCGCAATTGTCTGATATACTTTCACGAAATTGATTCCATAGTTGTTGTGGATTTGCCACCGGTCCATGGGTTAAGATGGTTACAAAAAGCAAACGGAGCTAAGCGCATGATTGCATTACTACAGCTTCACAAAGTCATTGGTCTCTCTCTTGTTTGTTTGCATAAAGTCCACAAACAACACATGCAGCCTTGAAAGTGTCAACGACAACGTCTTCAAAAGCATGCAAGTTCAGAAAAGATGTTGCGCCTTTCACCATTGTGAAAAGTGTCCGGACAAAGTATCTCTTGCCCGTCAATGAATTGACAAAGTAGATACGCCCTATTGCAAATTGATTCTTTTGGTTTGTCCATTTCTTCTTTGGTTGCCATGTGAAGTGGGGAAGGAAAGTCCACGTACGACGTCTCCCCAGCAAGTAGAATTGTCCAAATTCCCTCAAATCAATCCGTCAGAGTTGCCTTTTTAAAAATGTTCGCTAGTTCCCCATTTGCATTAAAAGTCATACAATTGTTGATCAAGTAGATGAACTTGCAAATGTTGGATTGCTAGAGATCCATCGTGCTTCAAAAACCCAAACAACCTCAATGATGCCTCAAACGCAGAGATGTAGCAAGCATTGATGTATCATTGAATCTCGTCGGTGCTTTCTATGACCACAACTACGCGATCATAACCTTTGTACACAAAATAAAAATGTACTTCAAATTGATGATCGATAAACATATCTATTGGCAAAAATCATTATCAGATTATTAAGTCAAGACCTTCAAACAACAATGCAAGAATGTTCCAAAAAGCTCACCTCAACGTTAACATGTGCATTGTACTTCAACACTTGACATAGGTTGTGTGGTACGATTCAATGCTTGTCAACTTGATGGCCTTTGTTGTCAACAAAGAAACGTCGGCCAACTCTCCTCATGTACACAAGATAGCCATTTCATGGCTATCCACTCATGTTTCTTTGCCAAAGTCTCGAGGGTACAACTTGATACATGAACCATCCTCTGTGCAAGGGGTGCTTGCTTTTGCATGCCGCAAGGCCTGTATACAAAACATTGTTTCATTGTCTTGTACGCATTGGGGTAAGTGACCGGATCTAGAAGTTCGACAATACTGCTAAGATGATTTTTGAAAAAAAAATCAAGAGCTTTTTCTAGTGACCATGGATTTAATTATAAAATATAGAATCATGCATATATCCACCTAATTAATCCATAGAAATAAGGTAGATGATTAGAAGATATATTTGTCATTGTATACTTTTAGCTTCACAACTTATTGTGTATAATATATACACCTATAATTTAAGTTAAAATTTACATATTTTTCTTAAGTAGGTAAAATATTAATTCAAATATAAAATAATTAATTTACATATAATGGCTCACACAAAAAATCATAAAGATGTATATGATTAATAAATATATTTATCTAGAGGAATAACTACGATTCAAAATAAGAAAAAATATAAATAAATAAATCATAAACAGAAAAAAATATATCACAATAATATAGAATTTTGAAGGAAAAACTTTAACATCAATCATTAAAAAATATTTAGACCTCATTTACTATGATAGAAGATATTTGAGAAAGGATTAAAACCACAAATGATGGAAAGTCAAATTCATAATTATAAGATTTAAAACCTTGTTGATTATACATAATCATTTAGTTTTAACAATTACCATCAACAAATCATCGTTAATTGCAAGACAATGACTTGGTGACACTGCTATTACTAATGATATGATACAATGACTGACAACTAATACAACCAATAAAGTTTGTTATGGTACAACAACTTCTTGAAAATTCTATTGAAGTTAATTATGACAGAATGACTCAATGTTGAGAAAGTTTGTAAATTTTGTTGAAATACTATGATCTCTTGATGGTAATAGTTTGAATAAAGCATTGTTACAATGATCTCTTGATGGTAGTTGTTAGAAAAAATTGGCTCGTACTACCAAAGTTGACAACTTGACAACACAAAACTAATTTGATGACAATGCCGTGAAGATTTGTTGGAATATAGTAACTTGTTGTTAGTGTTACTAAGTGTGACATTTGCTACAATATTGTGACTTGTTGACGGTGCCACTGAATTTGACAACCTGACTACATTTTGTGACTTGTTGATGGAGCTACCAAGACTGACAACTTGGCTGCAATATTGTGACTTGTATGTAAAGTTTGCTGCAATACAATGACTTCTGATTTGTATGTAAAGTTTGTTGCAGTACAATGACTTCTGATGGTAATTGCTCCAACTGAATGATTGGTTGACGCTTGTACTAAGATCGACAGCCACCCAATGATGGTAACTGCTCCAATTGAATGACTCGTTGACACTTCTACTAAGATCGACAGCCACCCAATGATGGTAATTGCTCCAATTGAATGACTCGTTGGCACTGCTACTAAGATCGACAGCCATCCAATGATGGTAATTGCTCCAATTGAACGACTCGTTGACACTGCTACTAAGATCGACAACCACCCAATGAGATTGTTGCAATACTATGTCTCATTGACAATGCTTCAAACCAACATGATTTATTAGTGCTTCAAGCCAACAAGATTTATAGCAATAGGATGTCTTGTTTATATTTCATTGTTTGACAACTTGTTACAATGTAGTAACTTGTTGAGGGTGCTACAAAGTCCAACAACTTGGGTTGCAAATCGGCACTTGTTGACAAAACACTTCGGTTGCAATATCCAAACAAGTGTTTGTAGTATGTGGTGCAATAAAACAATTGAACTTCTAGATAATTCTAGCAAGTTCTAATACAATCCTATTTAAGTAAAATCGGTTTAAATACAATAACTATGCCATCAAGGTTAGCCTCAATCCAATGACATGTTGAAATTGCTATTAAAGTAGGTTAGACTAACTTTGGTTGCAATTTATCCTTTTTTACTAGCAATTTGTACTATCAAACATGTTGTATTTGTCATTACTAAAGCTTCTCAAGACTTGTGTAACAATATATTATCGGAATAATACATACCATCTTATTGAAAAATTCCTGAACAATCTATTGGATTTGTACTTTAATTTGTCAAAAATTGTAAACAAAACTTGATTTGGTGATAATTGTATAAAATAAATTGAGTCAAAAGTTGGTTGGATGTTTTATTTGGGTGCCAATTGGCCAATCTATGGCCATGAGATATGATTTTTAAAAAAAGAAACGGATAGGTACAATAAAAAAATTCCATATATTCAAAATTAATGGATGATCAACGTATCTTCTACTATATTTCATACCAACAATGTGATTTAACAAGTCTACACGGGAAGTCATTCTCCTTTTCACTAAAAATTGAAACTTCAACTTATTTAAAGAAAGAAACGTAACATACCATAATAATTATTTAGTTTGGTTGAATCTTTTTCTACTAGCACTTTATCTACCTAAGTACAACAATTTTAATCATGATCATACGATCAAATTAGTATTAATTTTTGAAACCACCATCCTAGGTATCGGTTAGCTTCATACATGATTAAATCACAAAAGAGAAGGTCCATAATTTTTGGAAATTCTTACCCATGTAACACCCATGCAATACGTATTGTGCCCTAACCACTTGGATTTGGAATAATAAACAATTTGGTAGGGAAGTGCGAACGGTATGCACATTGATGATATTCACACTTGAAGTTGAATAAACCCCACCCAATAACTACAGTACTTAGCTTTTCATGGAAAAACATGAATCAAACATGACCAATCACAAGAGCCAAAAACGTGACCATTGTAAAGAAAACCATAAATTCCAAAGTGAAGGTAAAAATAACCCTGAAACTTTACCAGGAAGTGGAAAAGAACGAGTAGTATTGTCTAGAAATGGTAAAAGAACAAGCCACACAGCATTCATGAGTTCCAAAGCGACGCAGAAATGAAGGTGAAAAGCAGACAAAACCAACAACATGAGCAACAAACGACGAGGCTCCAGAAAATCACGGGGATCATGTTGGACTCTCGCGGGCGGCCGACCCTACTAGTAACTTACTAGCGCGACTCACCACAACAAAGTTACTAGACGCGGCCCCCGATCTAGCGCGTCCCTAGATCCGAGGGGGAATAATCTACGCCGCGGTGGGGCCCATTAGGGCGTGTCCCGACCGGGCCCGCCACCGGTCAGACCGGAGCGGCTCGGGAGAGAACCTGCGGGGTGAGCATTGTTGTTGTCTTCTCGCGGTCGCACTGAGTGGAAACGAAGACTAAGTGCCTGGAGTGTGACGCTCTTCTGCTCCTGCTTCTCCTTCTTCGTCGACGATCGGGGATGAGAGCGGGCAGCGGAGGCAGGGGGTTTCCGTGAGCGCGAGAGGGAGAGAGAGAGAGAGAGAGAGCGAGTGAGTGAGTGAGAGAGAGAGAGAGAGAGAGTGTGTGATGAGGGCTTGGGGCGCGGGGAGGCGGTCACTGTAGAGCGCGGGGGGCGAATTGGGAGCCTGGAGGTTCGGTGGAGTCGGTTGGTTCATTAATTTTTAAGCTGGGAGGGGTGGCGAGGCGGGGAGTTCGGCAATTGAAGCTAGGGTGAGGGGGAGGCGGGGCGGGTGGGGGCGGCGGTTGTGCGGAGTGGCGAAATGGCGGTAGTCGCTCAGCCCGCTGAACGTATCCTCTTTATGGTTCTTGTAACGTGCAGTGGAGGTTCGGGGAGGGAGAGGAAGGAGGAGTGGAAGTTACGTTGATCTGCGTGAGTTCTGTCGTGTGTGTGTGTGTCGTGTGTCTCTGTGTGTGTCTCTCTGTGTGTGTACGGCAATGCGGTTTTGGAGGTTGGACTCCAGGTTCGTGGTTCTTGTAATGCGGTCGTGGGAAGAACGGGGTCCAAGAAGACGAGACGGTGTCGAAAGAAGTACGTTACGACGTGCGTTCTTGGAAGGGAGGGGATAGAGAGGGACGGGAGGGCGATCGCCGTGCGGCGATTGGTTAGAGAGAGAGAGAGAGAGTGAGAGAGAGAGAGGGATAGATAGAGAGAGAGAGAGAGAGAGATAGAGAGGGAGAGTTTCTGAAGGTTTAGCGTGAGCTAGGAGGGAAAACGGAATTCGTCGTATGTTTAACGTCGTGATGGATGGTTTTGTTGAGAGTTAATTTGTGTTCATAAGTGGACTACGGCTGGGAGGGAGTAGTCGCTTCCAAGAAAGGCTGTCCGTCGCTCGTCCGGCTCTCGTCGAGTCGTTTTTTTGGTCAGGTCTGAGGTTTCTTCGGGTTCTGACGTATTTTCTTCTGTGACGTGAGCGTGGTTTGGAAGGTGGCTGTGCTGTGAGGCTTTTCCCAATTGTGGAACAGTGTGTGTGCGAGGGAGACGATAGGTCGTCGCGTTGTTGAATCGCTTCTGGAGGTGCCGGTTTTTATTTTATCACGTTCGCGGCTGTGAAGGGAATACGTTCCTGAGTTTTGGTTGCAACCGCCGAAGCGATTCGTGAGTTGTGGAAGCAAGTTTTGTGTTTGTTGCTATTAGTGCGCATTACGGGAATTTCGGGGAATTGAAGTCAACGCTTTCAGACGATAAGTCTGTTCTGCATGCTTTGTTCTTCGGTTGATGCTCGGTTGAGGACGTCACGTTACGATTCATCGTAGCACGTCCTGTAGACGTGAGAAGGTGCGTATGCCATACTTAGGGTAAGGCGCTGCGGTGATCGATCGTAACTTGCGCCAATTATTCCGTACGGCGGACACCTGTGTTTAAGTCGTTGCGGACTCGCGGCATCCCTGGAGTGAGGATGGCCGTTGACGACTATCTGTTGAATGGTCAGAGTTCCTGAGCACACGATCTGCAAATGCCTTTCGATTAAGTGGAAGCTAAGTAAATATCTTTCCCGCCTACTGAGTCGCAGAAGTTGAGGGTCGGAAAGGAAGTTAGTCAACGAATTACAACGAGTACGGTGCGTATTCTCTTTCACGAAGATGATACCGCAATTCTTGAAGGATATCTAGGCGTCGCGCGAAGGGCATGGTGAGTAAGATAGAGGGTGCAGAGTAGGTTTCCTTCACCTATCACAAGTGGAGCATTGTGAGATAACTTACCTTCACCTCCCTATGTTATTAATGTGATGGACTCAAAATAATCTCACTCTCGAGGTATCATGTGCGACACAGATTAGGCATTATGCATAAAAAAAAGATGAACGTCGAAAACACTGTACCGAAAATGAGTATTCAATCTGAAAATAGCTTCGAAGATGGTGGTTCGAGTATCCTTGGTTTTATCTAGGATTTATTCTCTTGTCTAAGTTGACAATGTTTATTTCTATTTAAAGGATTCGAGACGTTATATTTGTAGGTTTTTATCAGTTTATTATCGAGTCATGCATTCGTATTTAGAATTGGGGATGCTGTTTGTGAGCGCTGGATGTCTTTCTAGCTTTGTTCGATTGCCATATGGATGAATTTATGTTTCTATCTTAGTCGCTGTGCGTCTCTTAACGCGACCTAATCATCAGAAGTGAGCGAACTGCTGCAAAACCTGAAAGTGGACACACCTAAGCCAGGGAACAACATCACTCAGGAGGTATGCCGCACTCACGATAGTAGTATTCATCCTCGTACCTGTAGAATCCTTTAGGAGTGATGTTGTTTTTACATCAGTCCGAAGTGTCTGCAGCTTGTGTCAAGCTGGCAGATGTCTAGATCAAGATCGAGGACTATGCCATATTCAACCGGTTGACAGATTTGAGAAATAGATATGTGATGACAGTACAGCATTCCTGCATATCGTCTGCTAGGGCCTTTCTCCTAAACCGATATGGCTCTTCAATCCTGTGAAGGCTCGAGGATACTGGGACCTAGAGAATGCAATCAACATCGATATCACTTTCCAGATCTGTGACCAGTGCTACTGCATCGCTGCAGGTGCCTCCGAACAATGATGGAGACTCATCAGATGCAAGTGGAGATGGACCCTCCGCATCGGCGGGTACTGGCGATGCAGCAAGTACGAATGGAGTACCCGAGCGGTCTAGCGCGGGAGGTATGTACTACGTTGGTGGCATGAACGGGTATGCCACCCATGGCTATGTGTACGACTATCCCCACGGAGGTTGGTGGTGACTCTATCTCAAAGTTGTCTGGCTTTTTAAGTGTTATGTCTCTCACCTGCATGTACGTAGCCCTGAGCAATGACTAGAGAATGGGCAATTGGTAGTACAGGCGGAGCGCTGACACTGTTTGACGAATACCTTTTTATGCCCAGATTCTTACGACCCTTGCATTTGATTAACAGCTGTAAGGGCGATATATTCAAAGTGGCAGATCAGTGGCCACCAGAGTTACTACCATGCAGCGCTCAGAATTCGAATTGTGTCATTCACCTGGTCAAGCTAGCTAATCTCTCCTATTGTCATGCTCGCAGGATACGAAGCTCCGGTTGCCGGTGAATGGGACGAATACTCAAGATACGTTGTGGATGGAGTAGAGATTCCATCCCCAGTAAGTGATCTCTGCATGCAATGAATCAGGGTAGAGGCTGGTGCTGTGATGAAGAATAGCTATCAGATTCTTGGCTGGTGAAGGTTGCATGTGCTGAGTGTATTGGAAACTTGTTTCATGTGGAGCGATTGCAGTTGTAGATGGTGCTGCACCTGTTATGTAGTGCCGCATCGACACACAGTATGTGCAGGAGGCCGTGAACGAGTTTTGATACGACTTCGTACCTTGCCTGTGCAGGGTGTATATAGCGATAGTGGTGGCTCCATGTACATGCATGCTACCGGCTTCGGGTATGCATCCCAACCTTCTTACAGTCCATACACACCAGGGACGCCTGTACCGACGATGGGCGCAGATGGGCAGTTGTATGGACCTCAGGCATTCCAGTACCCGAGCCATCTGTATCAGCAGCCGATGTCTCCAGGTGGTGGGTACATGGGATCACCTGGTGCGATGAGTGGTGGCGAAGGAGGCGGGTCGGGGAATGGCGAGCCCGTGCCTCCTGGAGTGGACGGCAAGAGCGGCGGTCCGAGACCGGGCTACCCGGCCATGGCGCTGGTTCCTCCTCATGGACCGTATTCTCGAGGCGTGTTACCTTTGACGATCCACAGTCCGGGGGTTTCTCAAGATGTTCGATACGAGGGTCTTCGGGCTGGTGCACCTTCATGGGCGGACGTGACAAAGATCACAGAGGGCCAGCAGAGACCAGGGATCCCGGCTGCGGGGATGCACTCGATGGGATCTCAGCAATTCTCGGCGCCAGGACTGCCGGCTCAGCCACTGAGACAGATGGCTCCCCTGCAGGTAGGCTCTTGTTGTGAATTGCGTCTGAGGTGTGAAGGAACAAGTAGATGGGTGGGAATTTGGCTCTAGCTGTGTGAGACTGTTGCATAAGTATGAGCCAGGTTCAGCCATGCGATTTGATTCAAAGCAGCTTGTATGAACATTGCACTTCAGCCGTACGAATTTGAGAGAAGTCAGAAGGCAGCGGACATACTCGGATGGTAGAATTAGAACTCCAATTGACGCTTTTTCATGGGGTATTGATCTTCAAGATTGGCCCGGGTGCAGATACAGATACAATCAGCTCAGCAATCTAGGGCTCCATCCGGGTTGGCATCGCCCAATCTGGGACCCGGAGCACTGGCAAGGGGCTATCCTCCCCTCTCGGAAATGGTGAATGGGCCGAGTGGGCCGGTCAGAGGTCGTGGCATGGGGAACGTTTCAGTGGACGTGAGGACGAATGGGCGTGGGGGCTGGATCGGCAGCGAGAAAGGAAAGCAGAGGGGGCGAGGCGGCGGGGCGTTGGGCAACAGCAACGGCGGACTGGATCCTTTGAACGAGCAGAACAGAGGACCCCGAACGATAAGGACTCGGAACCAACGGGCGATTCCGGGGATGGTGAGACATACTCGAGGACAGGGTGCGGGGTCGTCAGGAAATGGTGACGTGCTGAGTCCGTTTGCGAACAGGGATCAGTACAATAAGGCGGAGTTCGTAACGAACTACGACGACGCGAAGTTCTTCGTGATCAAGTCGTACAGCGAGGATGATGTGCATAAGAGCATCAAATACAACGTATGGGCGAGCACTCCGGTGGGAAACAAGAGGCTAGATGCCGCATACCAGGAGGCCGTGGCGAAACCGAGCGGTGACACTAAGAGCTGCCCAGTGTTTCTGTTCTTCTCGGTAAGGTGGTGGAGCGAGGGCAAATGGGCATGTGTGGTCGGTTTGTGTCGGTTTTAGTGGAGCTCGGACACCGTGGGTCTTGTATTGCGAAGTGTGCGAGTGTGAGGGCATGTTTGCGGTAATGTGGGTCCTGCGGGTTGCATTGGGGGGGGGGGGGATTTGGCAGCGATTGTTTTGACTAGGGTCGTGAGAGGTAATCCGCATTCGTGATGCTTCATATGCGAGTTTTGTGATAATTTTGTTAAGTGAATGTTTGTCAGGTCAATGCAAGCGGGCAGTTCTGTGGCGTGGCAGAGATGACAGGTCCTGTGGATTTTTTAAAGAGTGTGGACTACTGGCAGCAGGACAAGTGGAATGGTCGATTTCCTGTGACATGGCACATAATAAAGGACATCCCGAACTGTCAGTTTCGTCACATCATTTTGGAAAATAACGACAACAAGCCCGTGACGAATAGCAGGGACACCCAGGAGGTGAGTGCTCGATCGACCGAGGGGATGTGAGTCGATCGCCGAGGGGCATTGTAGTTTTCCTGCATCGTCGCCGGTCTCCGCGACGAGGGAGCAGTCTTTCTCTGGTTGTTTTGAGGGTAGTGGAGTGCTGACTGGGTGTGATAAATGGATACTATTTTTATGATCAAGAAGAATGGTTTTCGAAGAAGGGTACTGTGACGATTCATTGAACAGTTCCGCTGTTCCAGGAAGTGGAGTGGACGATGTGATAATTTGTTGTGGTTTTCCAGGTGAAGTTCGAACAAGGTATCGGGATGTTGAATATTTTCAAGAGCTTTGCTTCGAAAACGTCAATTTTGGACGATTTCCAATTCTACGAGAACCGGCAACGGGCATTGACGGAGAAGAGAGCCAGGCAGCAGACGCAGCAGCAGCGGGAACAGCATCGTCAGGTATGGCGTATGATGGTAGGCTTTGTTTTGCGCGTGTTCGGGTGTTGGGAAGAATAATGATACAATGATTAGACTGGACTTATAATTCGTAGTGGCATACTCTATTGTGACCAATCAAAGCCAGGCTGATAATGTCGTTTGGACCTTGTGGATAATGCTTGTGTTGCTGCCGCTTTTGGTTCCTTTTTAATCGATGTCAAGGTCTTGACATTTATTTTAGCCAAAATGGATTTTAGAGTGCAACCGCTGTTACAGGGCAATGTGATTCTGAAGACTGATTGGGTAGAATCTGTAATGGCAGGGAGCTGGGCGGACTGAAGGCAATGATGTGGTGTCCGGTTCCACGCCGGGAGAGCTTTGTCAGGCAAAGCATGATGAGCTCGTAGAAGGTGTAGGAGATGGGAAGCCCGTGAGAAATGTGGCTGGGGCTGTGGATGGACTACAAGTTCCGCCTGTGGAGATGATTGGAATTAAAAATGGTGTTTCCGACGACAGTATATCGCAGCTCAGACTGAGCTCGTCTGATAAGTCATCTGTGGAAGCTGTGGAGGCGGAGGTTAGGGACGAGGAAAAAGGAATTCCTCCGGGGCAAACACCTCCCGGACAAACAGACCAGCAGGCAGGTCCAGGATCAGAGTTGGGAACGGAGGTTTTAGTAGAGGGGCGGGACAATGCATCGACTGAAGAGAATGATAGCACTGTGACGGTGGTCGATGGACCCGGTAGTTGACAGTGGCGCGGAGGAAGGAGATTTGCGGAGGGATCAGGGGGGTCATGTTAGGAGCAGTTGTCATTGGTGGTGGTATTGCGATGTGCCAGGAGTCGAAGGTATGAATGGATACATCGTGTCAACAGGCTGCGTGTGGGCCACTTTTCCTGTGCGATTCCACGCAATGTGGTGTGAGCTCTTCTGGTCAGCTGAGTGTATAGCAAAAATCCATTGAAAAATAGTGTGCAGGTACAGGCTGAAGAGGGATCAATGATTGAGATTCAAGGAACCGTGTGTAGGAGATGGTGTTCCTTTTCCAATTTTTGGGAATAAGGATGCCAGAGAGGGGGCCAGACGGGAGTGGAAGAGGTCGAGGTGGGCTGGGGAGTCCTGGGCTGCTAGAGCCGAGAGGCTTTCGTGAGATGGATCACACTCGTGTCTTTTCGCGTGGCCTGGGACGACGTTCAGGGCGTTTCAATTTGCGGAGGATATCGATTAGTAGTTTCGGGTAGTGCATAGTAGGTACAGATGAGAGGTTGAATGTGCTCACTCTCCCTCCTTCTCGGGATACACGGTGCTCTGTACAATTTAAACATGATGCCACAATTGGGGCTGTTTCTTGAGGAGGGCTGGAGCATACAGCAGTTGCGAAAGAGAACTCCACCCCTCCCACGTGCCCTGATACAAGATACATCCGGTGTCCAGTCCTATGGTAGGCCGTTGGGTTCTATTTCCTTGGAAGTTTTGTAAAGTTCCCTGTCTCATGGGCTGGACGTAATAAGAAGGTTTCTTCCACATTTTGCAATGGTTTCCTTGATTTGTCAGAGATTCCTCTGCTTGATGTGATAGGACTCGGCATGTAGGATATTCCGTGTTGGAATTTTTACTAGACAGAGTTCGGGGCGGATGCAGTCTGGGTACTCGACACGACCGCCGTTGGAATGGCATGCACCACCCGAAGCCGCTTTCGGCGCTGCTGCGGACCTGTGTTCGAGAGGATTCGATGGGATATACCAGCGACGACAACCTTCATGTGCAACAAGGGGGGCAGATTGGAGAGGCTACTTTACGGCAATAGTGTTGGTCTGGGCAGCTGAAGTCGCTCTAAAGCGTCAGGTAATGTCGGGTTGTGTCGGAGACCTCTATCCTATTGGTGGCCTAGGAACTGTTTTCTCAATGAGTCTGGATATGCCCTTTCTCTCTCTATTTGTCGTGTAGTCTTGTTTTTCCTTTCCGATGCTGTCATATGCCATCATCATCGACTAGCAGATCAACAAGATGCGTCTCCATTGGTCCTTTCTCGAATCTGATATTCATTGGCGAAAAAGTAACCGACCTATGAAGTAACTTGTTCTTCCTCCAAATTGACAAACTGAGACTTGTTCGTAATTCATATTCATAACTCGTGATTGATCTAGGTACAAACTCACCATTGAGGACAGAAACTTAATCAATAATGTCCAAGGGACACATTAGGAAGGTGTCTGGAGTCATTTGGATTTTGTTATTGGACCCAGCAACAGAAGTTAATGTCATTTTCTGTCTATGTGTTGATCTATGAGGGGGCCCCTCAGATTCTATGATACTCGCGACCCTATCATTCAGACAGGATCATGCAAACAACAAACAATCCAACAATTTAGGGGTGAGATGTAAGGAAAGTGCAGCCCAGAAATTCTGGCTCCACCCTAGTCCAAGCATCACATCCAGGCAGTAAAAAAGCTGACCAAGTTTCAAGATTTCAGGTGGTCTTTCTCCCTCCTCTCCATGAGTGGCTTGTACACCAATGATCAGAGTGACTTCAATCCTCTTAAAATTTTCTAGAGTTTCCTATCTTCCGTAATTCTAGGAGAGGGTCCACTTCCATGTAGCTTGTTCAATGTGGGGTGTGTGACACAATTGTTATCATGTGGACAAATGGCTTTTTGTCCCCATGCATGGAGATAATGTGCAAGAGCAGGGTCCCGGAATTTTGGTGACAACCCAAAATTTTGGGGTCTGGGCCCATCCTTTTCGGTTGGGATGACCTGAGTGTGGTGGTTGGCTTTTTGGATCATGTGGTCGGTGTTGACGATTTCCACTTAGGGTTGAGGATGGGCCCCGCTATGGTAGTTCATGCTTATGTCTTGGACTGTGAGAGTTGAAAAGTCCCAATGTCTCATCAGTGTTAGATTGGTGCACTGTAAGCAGAGTGAGAGATACTAAGCACTTGAATGCGATGTGGTCCATATTCATGGTTGATGTTGGCCATGTTCAAAGAACCAAATCTCCAGTGGTTTTGTACAAGGAGGACATGAATCACAGGTGAATTTCAACCCCTATTCATGCAAGTTTGCACATATCTATTCTCAAAATGTTGATCTTCTTGCTCTTTCATGTAGGTTCTTTTGGGAAAAGAAACCCCTGGAATTTGTTGCCAATGATTTTTGGATGTACATGTACTTCCAAAATCCCCATTAGAGATTCTCACTATGCTTGTACATCTGATGTTTACAAAGGTTTTTAGTTCTAATTTTGTCATGTTTGGATAATTACATATATCTATTATATTCATATACTACAAGGGTAGATTAATTCAAACTTATTTTAAGTATGTAACATCATGAAATTTTCATAGTTCATTTGGAAACATGACTCAGAAATAAGGCGGGCCTAAAATGCAAGGAAAATCATGAAGATCTGATACTCATGGAAGAAGTTTCAGGTAACAGGTGCAAATGCTTGCTTGATGGCAAAGGAAGAGCCGCAACAATCAGAGCATGAATCTGCAACAAATCTGTTGAGAAATGATTCCCACGCTTGTGTTTTGTACATGGTGGCCATCTTTCATTGCGAGGGCAATCATGGCCCATCCCAACCATTGGATCTTTCCTGCAATAATATGTGTGTACAATCCACACAGAAGATTAAGAAAATCCACGGCGTCAGAGCTCCTGGCATCCCGGCATCGTCGGATTTACATTCCACATTAACTCCTTCCTCACGATCTATTATTTTCTGTTCTAATAGAATGTTCAGTGTAGATGCTTCTTTTACTCAGTGAAGCTCATTCGTATTTGTGGTCACCCAGTAATAATGATCTTTTGCTGAGGTCATTGAGCACATCATCACATCAAAAATAAGCTACAAACTTGACTGTTTTTGGTCATGGTTTGTTTCAAAGCGTCCTACCTTAGTTACATGCTAAGGTAAACCCCCCCTACTGACAAGTTAAGCAATGTGCATGTATGGGGAGAACAAATAATAATACTTTAAATTTTCAGTGATACCCTACGTGGAGGTCTACTTGGTACAAAATTCATTCAAAATGGAGGGTGTCGGAATATTTTGGAAATTTCTAGAGACTTGTCCAAATTATATTTTAAAATTCAATTCACAATTGTCCAAATTTGTGTAAATTCTAGGTGTCATTGTTAAAAAAAAGAATATTATTATGTTTGAAAATATAAGATATGTGTAGGTTTTAAAAAAAGTCAATGGATTATTTATAGAAATAAATTAATATAATTCAAATGTACCCTACACATTGGTCACATTTGTACATACCTTGTTTAAAACGGAGCTTGTCCAATTTTATTGATAAATAAATGTTATTTGTCTGTGTGATGCAAAGGTCATACTAATGTAATATTTGGCAATACATATATAATATCTAGAACCTAGATGATACTCATTGTGTCCGAACCACTTTGTACAAAAAAAATAATTACTTCAACAATCATGTGTTGAACTAAACTGATTTGTACATTATATAAAAAACATATAGGAAAAAATGAACACCAATATCAAGTGTCAATTTGTCACTAGCAGCAGATTTTGAATTTTAATAAATTCCTCATGTCCAAAAGTTGAAATTGAATAAACTTTTCAAAACATGCCGAACCAACATGTTGAAAAAAATTAACTACTTCGGTAGAAGAATGCCAAAGTAGACCTCAACCTAGGTAACCAACAGAATTACAATTTCAACCCAAGTGATTTCATATTTTTCCAATGTAATGTGAATTAGTTATGAATTCTTAAAGTGTGTTACCAATAGGTTTACCCAATAAGCGCCAACCAAAAGTGAGGGGTCCTCATTAATAACAAACCTCCATTTGGATTGGTGGTATTGGGATGGAAGTGGGTTGGATAGACCCCAATTTAACACGTGTTGGTTATGGATTTTGGTTGGTTATTAAGGGTTATCTTAGTTGAGTAAAATCATCATGTGTCTTGTTGAAAGTTAGGCTAATGTTGACTAAAATATATGAATATGGCATATTTTTGGTCATAAATAAAGAAAATAACTTCATAGAGTAGGTTGAATACAGAATACATAGGGTACTAACTGACATCATCTCATTCTCCCCATTGGCTATACCAACTCATTTGAAACCACCACCTTGTATTTGTTTTGACATTGTAGGAAGGAAACGTAGGTTGTTTCATGACTCACGCATTGATCAATTGATTCATGTATTATGAACACATGTTATTGAATTGGTTCCACAAGCCATTCATACTTTAACATTTTACCATGAATAATGTTTGTAATTCAAGGAACATCAAGTGAAAATCTACAAGTTATCTATGAAATTCGCAAGACATTTCATTAAATTTGACTTGGATTCCATTCTAAGACTTGCATTTCTTCCCTAAAATGTAAAAATTGTCAATCTTATTGATTTATATTAGTTGATTCTATTGGGTCTTTTTACCTTACATTTTCAAATCTTACACCTTACAAAAAAAAATTAGTGATAGAGGAATATATAATATATACCATGGCTTCTTGGTAAAAAATATAAATGAAGAATACCTAAATAATTCTTAAGACACTATAGCCCAAAATTGCCTTAATAATAAATAAATAATAAATAAAAAATATTATAAATATATATACCTCATCGTTCATTGTATATTTTGTGGACTCATTATTGATGTGGATCACCTACAAGGATTCATTTCAAGCACATGCATGTCAAGTTCTGATTTAGTATTTGTTTCCAACCAAGTGTGTGTCAGTCGACAATTGCATGTAAATTTCCAAATAGTGTAGAAACTTGAATTACTCTGGTCAACACCATATTCAAGGAATGGTATACTGTGGATACGTGTTGTCTGGAGTCACGTAAGAAATTTGAGAGTCATGGTAGAGGAAAAAAATGGAGAGTCATTGGAGAATCAATAATAGGTGAATGAACAAAATATGCGATTACCAAAGCGCTTTGATATAAACAACACTGCACCTTATTTTTTTCATCTCTATGTAATTCTCCTTCCAAAAGCATCTACATATTTTTGGAGGCATTTGCATACAGAAATGCAACATACAATTGTATGTGCAAGAAAACATCCTTGGTTAGGTTGATATTAACTTTCAGGAGTGTTTGTGCTTGTGACTTCTTGAGAGTGATGACATACGCAACGCAAATTGGAAATAGCCTGCGTGATATTGGATATGGAAGTCGGTGCTCTCAGTAACCAAAGGAATCCATGGTATGAATACAATATACCCTGCACGATCACTTGTAAGTACTAAGGACTTCCGCCTCAAACACTCGGGTCGAGCAACGGCGGACAATAATCTTGGTGCCATTGCATAGTCCATTTAATGGATTTAAGTTACATAGAAGCATCACGAGTGTACCAAATTTTAAGCGTAAGCTTATGCAGTGGCCACAAGCTCACTTCCAGCGTATTCAAAAATCTGGACAAGGTCACATTGGCGCCATCTTCATCGCCCACATTGTCAGCACTTAAGAAAATTTGATTTGCCCCGGACATAATGTCAAGCACAACACTGTTGATTTTGCCACGTCTCTGTTGCGTGCCACAAAGATAGTGCGACTATTAAAAAAATTCCTTTTGCCACGGCCATTCGCAATTTGGAGATAAATTGCATCAATCAGACCCTTTATGGTTGTTGGGGCAATATCATATTTGGTGGACAACATATATAATGTGGAGCTTCCTTTCTCCAAGCGACCGAAGCCTATCCACAAACGTTCGATTTCTCAGGTCAACAAGCATCTTAGAGACTGCAACGGTCGTATTTTTTGACATAAGGGGCACACTTCAATGTGGTGCCACATGCACAATTCCTGGATTGATGCTTTGACAATGTTTGGCCACAATTCCTTTTAAGCAACACAGAAAACATGTTTTAAATGGCTGCACATTACAAAAGTAATTCCTTCAAAAGGAAAATTCTGTCTGATTATGTCATTGACGTACCATCAATAGCTTGTAAAGCAAGTTTGTTGACATTGGCGCCTCATCCTAGAGAATGAGCTTTGTATGTTGTATTAGTTCTGTCAAATCACTTTGTCTATGGATGTTGCATACAAAAGTTGGGTCCAACTCAATCGGAATTTTAAATCTTGAATGGACTCTCTTGCCTTTGTGTTGCAACAATGTGGAAATCTTGGACGAAGCAACTGTCAATAGAATAAGATTTTGCGCACGCACTGCCACCATGATGAGATTCTCCAAATATGTCTTCCTAGTAACACGTGGTGACGTGGTCCATCAATAAAATAAATCTTGTCTAAGATGGCAAGCGCACTCAATTGCATGACTCTTTTGTAAACCTCTAGCTACTCATTATTCATCCAATGACTTCCCAAAGGTGCAAGCAATTGAGCGATCATATTCTATGCAATACTATGAATCTGCTCCTCTCATGGTTGTTAATTTATACCATTCTACTATAACCAATGTCCGTAGTTGTCCAATAAACTTTCATGGAACCTCTTTCATAGTTGAAATCAAATAACCAAGTGTCTCAGTGCTAATCTCTACCTTAGAAATCAAATGACTAAGTGTTTTAGTGTTAATCTCTATCTTAGACGTACTTGACCCCTCTGATTTCCCCTTAATACCAGTACTATCCATGTCCCATATCCTTGATACAATCTACTCCTTTTACGTGGATGAAACAAGAAAACTTACAATGGATGATAACACTGATTCAGAGACAAAGCTAGAATCTAATCGTTTTCTACTATAAGATTGCAACATCCAGCTGCATGTAATACAACACAATGCCAATTTGCACAATCGTCGATGAAAACAATCATAATTTTTAGTCAATCATTCCATACCTTAACTAGATCTGACACCCCACTAGCAGGGCAGTAGGTGAAATCTTCCCCACTGAAACCTCGTAGCATGGCCAACATACAAGACAACTAAAAAGAGCAGTAGGTGAATTCTTCACCACTAAGACCTTCTATTATGTCCCCCATACACGATAACCAAAAGGAGCAGTAGATGAACTCTTCACCATTGAGACCTTCTATCACATCCCACATACACAATTTATTGTTCCATTAACTTCCAAGACATCTTATTGAAGTTGTCCCGGGATTTTTAGGTATGGATGATCTACCACTACTAGGCTATAAATAGGATCCTACTTCCACTTCAAGCCTCATAATGCCTCGTGCAAGAGGTTGGCCTTTCTCTAAAACTACACAAGTTCTAGGATAACGCCCTACAATTTTTAAGTGATTTATTTATTTAAAATATCAATTAAAATGTACAATTTATTGCACAAAAAATGTGTACAAGCCAGCGACGCTATCTTGTGAGCGGTGAGCAGCGAGTGGCGAGTGGTGAGCATAAAAAATCCTAAAATCTTGAATTTTTTTGTCATTTTTTTGGGAAAAAAGTGAAATTCGAGGTTTTTTCAGTAGATCATCAAACTTTGGTGACATATTTTTCAAAAACTTCTAATTTTAGAAAATACCCTGTAGCCGTGGTATACTGCAAAATTGCGTGTTTTTCCTTTATTTCGGTCTTTTAGAGTTCTTGTTTTAGTTTAAAGGTGTGTCACATTTTTTTTCGATAAGTGGCACAATTGTGAAATTTGGCCTTAAATGTTGCAAAATTTACTAAATTTAGAAAGTACCCTATAGCTGTGGATACATTGATAATTGATAGGTTTTTTTCCATGTTCTTATGCATGTTATGGAATTTTAATCTTTGTGCTTTTTTTTCTTTTGAGGATTACATTTGTACTTTTATATAGGATGGCAATTTATAAAACATAACCTTCTAATGAAGTGCTAGAGTACTAGATGTGGAGTAAGATAATTTATTTTTTGAAGCAATAACATAAGATGTTTCTATAGAAATACCAACGGTCTGTGAAAACCTTAAACTACCGGGTGATGGTGAGAGTTTTCCAACTTCTCCAAATGGAAAGGTGTAGGGTTTAAATCCCCGTTGTGGTATGCTGGCTCTATCTAACGGAACTGTTGGAAGTTGCCAACAAAACAACTCCTCTGCGGTTTGAAAAAAAAACAAAAATAAATAAACTACCACCTACAATCACGCAGTTGGAATATTGACACCACATTAGCTATCTAGATATAGAAAGAGTATTAAAATTTATGCCGTGACGCACATCATCATGCGATTTCTGCAATATTAGCAAGCTCTAGTATGCGTATAACTTCATTGAAGCTGTAGCTTGGAGCATGCATGAACAGGTCTTTTTTGTAGTCCAGTTTACACAAGTAACGTAAGATGTAGTACACATGCTTACAATATTTCCATTGCCCCTTCTTTCCCAACACCTCTGTTGACATCTTCAAGAAATCTGGGCACTACATGCAAGGTAGTTTGTGATGGGAGCGACGCTATCTCGTGAACGGTGAGCGGCAAGTGGCGAGTGGCGCATTTCTCATCAATGTGAGCATACAATGTTTGGCATATTTGCGTCAATTTCTTCGGCACGCGAACAATAAACCACGTTGATGGATCACATACCAATTCCGCACTGAAGTTGTATGTAGAACTGTTGAACCTAGTCCATTGAAGGCCTCTTCTGTACTTGTTCGAGTCACTCTTGTTCCATCTTGTGGATTGGAGAAATTCACCGTATCCAATTAATGAAAATTGTGGCCTGACATGAGTGGCATGTCAAGCTTGGTTTTGGTAGACTTAAAGGTCTCCGCACGTTTTAGTCTGCATGTCTTGGAAGGGCCTAGGAAAGTGTTGAACAACTTTTGCAATAAATCTGGAGTCACCTGAACATAGTATGGATCGCTACCAAAGCGTACCTATGTTGTGACCTTTTTCATCGTGCCACGTTTTAACCAGGCTCAATATGAAGTGATTTTTGTGAAAGCTCGGATGATATTGTCCATGGTAGCCGCATACAAACACCTCATGGTGGTTTCAAATTTTACGAGGCAATGATAATAGAATGTATCTAAAAGGCTGAAAGATGGCATGCCTACTCTTTCATCAAGCGTGAGATCTTGCGAGGACACAACAATTCTTATGTAAATTCTAATTACATTTCTAAATAGTTTTTAATTCCAAAATGTACAAGGCATTAAAAGTACTTACAAGTTGCATTGTGCATTCCCATTGTCTATATTGCCATCCAATCCTCAAGAGCAAGACGCTTGCTCTCGGCAGTAGCACCCAAAGATAACCACCACCTTTAAATAACTTAGTATTGTGCTTCAGCCTCCTCTTGTGTCTTGGGCTCTTTCCATACCTTGCACATGGGAATGTGTTGACCCTGGGTACTTGAGAGAGAATGTTATTGTTGGTGCCTTGTTGTAGGCATATAGTTCAATGGAATAAAAATGTCCATTTTTTATATTCTATAGGCACGTCCTTATTGCTACTACCATCAAACTGCTAGATAGTGTGCTAGCTAAGAAGCCTTAAATATGAAATTAAACCCAAAAATTTATTCAAAAATATCAACTATCTTAGTTATCATCAAGACACAAAATTTGTTTGCCTCTGTTGTTCCTCTGTTTAGATAATCTGAGTCAATTTATCAATTCCATTTTTTGAATTTTTTTTCCCATATGAGCATACATGTATTTTCAACTCTTTTCAAAATTTTGAGTGGCCCAAAGAAAGCCTTTGGATCCAAAACTCCCCTTTGAGCTAGTGAAAAACTTGGAAATTTTAGTAACATTGTTTGATAAACAAAAATGAATATGAAAATAAATCCAAAAAATTCTTCAAAAATAATATTCATCTTCACTTTCTTACCTTCAACCATCGAGTAAATTTTCTTTGTAAAATATAAATTATATTTTGGGATTTTCTTTTGTTGCTACATTGAGATCTTTCAAGTTTTTTGTGAACTTTTGAGGGCCTCCAAAATGGCTTTCGGATCCGAAAGCCATATTTGGGGCACTCCAAAATTTTTCAAAAGTTAAAAATCATGCCTTGATTTCCAAAAAATAATTTTAAAAAATAGAAAATAGAAAACATAGAGTTTGTCTTGCTTCTGTTGTTGTTTCTTTTCAAGTAAATAAGTAAACCTCATAATTTTATTTCTTGAATATGGTATTTTTTCATATGAGCATACATGTATTTTCAACTCTTTTCAAAATTTTGAGTGGCCCAAAGAAAGCCTTTGGATCCAAAACTCCCCTTTGAGCTAGTGAAAAACTTGGAAATTTTAGAAACATTGTTTGATAAACAAAAATGAATATGAAAATAAATCCAAAAAATTCTTCAAAAATATTATTCATCTTCACTTTCTTACCTTGTAACTGATTTTTGGTAAAAATTCAAGGATCTCATCCAGACGGGGGGAGAATCGTGAATTTTTACCAAAATCAGTGACCCCTGATTTTGGCTTTCGGATCCGAAAGCCATTTTCAGGGGTCACTGATTTTGGTAAAAGTTCAAGGATCTCATCCAGAGGGGGGGAGAATCGTGAATTTTTCCATAATCAATGACCCCTGATTTTGGCTTTCGGATCCGAAAGCCATTTTCAGGAGTCACTGATTTTGATAAAAAATTGAGAATCCTCTCTCAGCTAGAGAGTTCTTCAACGTGTGCGCATATTTCTTCTTCCTTTGACGGTCACGATCATGAGATCGTATTCACGATTTCTATATTTCTCTCTGCCTGATCCTCGTGAGAGTGCTGAGGGAGTCCAGATGCAAGAGGTGGTGAGGGTGGGGAGTGTGGGTGGGAGGCTGGGGAGAGTGGGTGGGGTGGGAAGTAGTGAGTGAGTGGCTTGAGAGGGCTAGGCTAGGGTGGGGGAGGGACATTGCTTTATTTCGCCCGAAGTTTTTTTCATGACCATTTTGGCCATACTTGTTGGATTGCATGAGCAGGAATTTAGTTTACTCGTGTGTTCTAGATTTAATTCTTAATTCATTTCAAGTTTCTAGTTCAGGTGGATGCAATTTGTTGCTTCGATTTCTCATGCATACTTATTGCAGGTTGAGAGTTTGGGACCTACAACAACTTCTTCACGTGAGGACCTTGAGATTATGGAGGACAAAGCACGCCTCACTGAACTTGTTGATGAGCATGGGCTGGCTCCTACACTTCAATCTTTGCGGAGGTCCATCCGTGGGACCTCATACGACATCCTACAGAGCAGCATCTACTCTTTCACTGGTGATCTCCCAATTCCTCTCTGCCGGATGGTGCCCATGAGTGAGGTGAGGTTACCTCTTAGAAGTGATGTCGAGAAATTGAAGGGGGAGTTCGTCAATGGGTATCGGTCTGGTTCTGCATGTTTTTATGTGTCAGTGAAGAGTTTCTCCCTTGTCGAGAAGCGGGTGCAACCACTAGACAGGTCAACGTGGTCTAAGCTTTGGATTGAAGAGGACCGGAAGTTCGGGGAGTTGTTGAAGACTCGACCGGAGTACTCGGCGTTTTCAGAGAAGTTCTTCTTCGAGCCATATGGCAATCATCGCCATATGGCTTGGACCGAGGTGATTTCCCAACTACACCCATCCGATGTCACCTTTCACGTGCCCGTTAGAGGCGTGGTTATCGAGCCGACTATCGAGAACCGACACATCTTGCTCACCGTAATGACCGACTTGAACATATACGCTCGAACTTAGATACTCTGAACTTTGTTTGTTTCAGTTGCTTTTACTATTGTACTTCATTTAATGACACTGAAATATTCTTTTGTCGTAGGCAAAAAAAATCAGATCAAGTTGTGCAACACCTCACACACGACATAAAGCGTGTTGAGCATTTCGGCCTGTTAGAGTTTGAGTAGTTGAAGGGGCTCATCAGCGATGAAGATTACGAACTGAGTGTCCTTGAGTGGTCAAAGAAGGGACAACGAAAGTGGTATCATATGATTCTCGAAGCATTTGTGAAGCTCATGTATGAGGTACATAATGATCCCTTTGTCCAGGTAGCACTTGCCATTCCTCTCCTTTTAATATTCCAATTCAAAATATTAAAACTGATCACAACCTTATGTTGTCCACAACGGGACCTGATTGTTGTTCAAGAGGAGCAGATCTAAAAATTTAAGGACAACTTGGTCACGGGTGTTAGTGAAGATCGGCGTGGAAGTGCTGCAGAGTTGGTGAGCCGTTACACTGAAGCTGTGTAAAAGAAGAAGACGACTTGCCAGACCGTGCTCACTTGGATGTTGGCAATTGCCAATCCGGCTAACGGGGAGGATTTCTTCAAAGAGATAGGGTAAATGTTTTTTTCCCATTCCTTTTCATATTGAATTTCTAACTTCTGCCCTTGTAAATTCCACTCTAATTCTTGATATTGTGATGTAGGTGAATCGTCACTTTGATGTTTATCAGGTGCGGCCCAAGATGACTTCTGAAAAACTCCAGCTCATCGCCACGGCTTGGGTAGCTGCGAAGTTCAAGTCGCGCTGGTGGAGGTGGTGGAACATGTGCAAGGGCAGCAAAATGGAGTATAACTTCCCCGTGTCGCCAGCATCGGATAAGGTTCTTCGTGGCTGGATTGACAAGGCAACGTTCTGGGCTGGGGTAAGATCCAATCTTTCTTGACATTCACATCTTTTTTGTATGATTGTTCTATGATCATTTCCTAACTATATGGATTTCGTTTTACAGCTAGAAGAAGAGTCTGAGAAGCTCTACGCAGAGATTCTCCTTGAGGACAACATTGTCCTTAAGACCGAAGGGCTTCCGAATCCCATCCCCTCAATTGGAAAATGGATTGAGGCAAAGAGCATGACGTTGTGGACTAAAGTGTTTTCTACTCACATCGGAAAGGGAGGCTCCTACACGATGAACGAGGAGTTTATGGCGCATGACGATTGCGAGAAGGTCATGAAGCGAGCAATGATGCGATATTTTTGGAGAGTGCTCGTGGCCCATGGAGCCTTGTTAGTCGGAGATCTACCCATCCGTTTCACAAAGTGGATAGATACTTTTGCTCCCAAGTGTATCTTCACAGATCTATACTTAGAGGCGTCGATTTTTTGTGCACCACCTCCTCCAATGCCCGTGGTACTTGGAGATGCGGGAGGTGAATCCCACCTCTGGAGACGAGGTTCAGCTACAAGTGGCCTGCGAATCCATTGTAGTCCCTCCTGTTTCCAACAACGTACTTTCCTTGTTGGCGGCTCCGTTGGCAGAGTCTGAGGAGCAATTCGAGAAGGCCAAAGCCAAGGCTGTTGAGAAAGCGGCTACGGCAGTAATTAAGGAACATGAGAGGGAGGGTGCTAGGCTAGAGAAGGAGAGTTCAAAGAAGGAGAAGAAAGAGACGAAGGAGAGGTACAGGGAGTTCGCGGCGTTGGTGGCAAAGGAGGGGTCTTCTGAGTTTACATGTCTTCTGAGTTTACATGCTTTGTATCTTAGGCATTGCTTTTTTTTAAACAACCGTAGTCAAAGAATTGGAATGTTTCAATTTAGAGTGGTTCGTACACAACGGATATCTCCAAGGTATCTATTTTTTATCCCCTAGGTATTACATGGATATCATCAAGGTATTATAAGGGTATGAACTACGTATCTCATGGATACTGCCTGCCACCCTAAACCATATAAATTCGGTTTTTTCCATTGTATTTCCTAGTCTATTACCTTGTCGCAGTACCCTGAACTCTAAATCCTCACTCATAAGCGTCCCTTCCAATTTCAATTGAATTGTTGCAATCAATCCTAAACTACTCATAATTCCATATGTCCAAACCCATTGTCGTCGTAAATTTCTCTTTATTTTTCATATGTCAACACAGTTTAAATAGGACCCACAGCCATAGGCGACCCTTTCCAAATTCATCAAAAAACACTACCAAAAAAATTTCAAAAATTCAGTGCTCTACGCTTGCCGCTCGCCGCTCACAAGATAGCAATCCTGGTGTACAAGCTACTCTATGCTCAAGCATGCGTCCTTCACACTAATAGGACTTAGGCAACCTTAACACAATCGCACCTTGCGATTCTTACACAATTTTGGCAGCGCTTCCACCGCCCACGTCACGGAAGCACCAAAAAATTCACAAGACACCACAAATGAATTCAATCACATCCGGGGGTTGGCATGCAATTTAAGAGGCAATTTACCTCTTTCTGCACTTCACTCAATTGACTTTGCACAGTGCTTGGGTTCCACCTCAAAGTTCGCCTGGCTGCTCTCCGTAGCTCTTCCATACCACCAAGATGTTCGTGCTTATGGTGGATTTCTCTTCCCGCGAGTGCTCCACACTATGAGCTTGCGCATTCTTCACCAAGACGCCTTACGACCTCTCACAACTACCGCACCTCACGCTTGATGTTTTCACACCACAAACACCTCAACGCTCTTTTCGACTGCCACCGTGTGCTCTTGCCGTTATCGTGCTTCTTCTCACGATGATACGTGCACATACATACTATCCTTGTGTTGAACCCTAGGTATATAGCTTACTGGATGAAGTGCTAAAACTCATTTGCCGCGTATGAACTCCGTTCGACATCCATAGATGATGTAGGGATGGAAATAAAAAAATATCATCCGTCTTGTCTTGGATGACCTTGGATGAGCTGGTTGGATGACCAATAATTATCATCTACCTTAGTTGATACACGTCATTGGGTCCATCAGCCCTCTCAATGTGATTGGGGATATAGAGAAACATGTTCAATCACCAAGCTCCGCTTGCAGTTCTAGCTCCTCTGCGGTCCGCCACCGTACATCTACCGCTTTGGTGACATGCAAAAATACCCCCGTCTATCACCTATCTCGCCTAGAGTTCTCCAGCTTTAGTGTCCACCTTAAAGCGACACTCTCAACGGCGCACTGTCGGGCATCCCTTGCATGGAATAACAGTGTTTCCTAAATGAAGATGTTGCTGTAAACGTCTCCAGCGATGAGTTAGCCTTGGACGTCTCCTGCACACAATCCCAATGCAGCCCTGACCTTGCACGCCGTCACCTTGCTCTGAGCACCTCTTATCATCTGCGGTATCTTTGCTCGTAAACTGTGGGGCACCTTCATGATGAGCACCAACACAAACGAGACTATGGAGTTTGGACAACTATAGACGTAGCCAAGTACGTCTCCCTTGCGGGAAGAGGGACAAGACAAGAGATGATAGATAAGACAAGACAAGCAAGTTAGTGGTTGAGCGAGGTCTGTAGAATGCTCAGTCCTCCTCGCTCGTCTACTGTGACTTCTCAAGATTATCGCTTACATCTAGTTTTGACTGTAGGTTCTGCCCCTTAACTCCGTCACCACAAGCAGCTGGCAATCCCTGTGGGCAAGGTATGCTGCAGCAGAGCGGACACCTCCTTGTTGAGTCTGGACCGTGTTTCTCTACGAGGTGTGATCGTCGAGTGAGGCTCAGAAAGACTGCATTATTTTTGCATGCGCTCCATTGCTTCCAGCAATATAGCGGCGCGATAATGCAATGCTCAACATAGTATGCTCCCACTAGTTACTTCAAGCTCCTACTTCACACAAGCATAGAGAAGCGACAACAGTTTGATGCCCGAGATTTGATCGCCTTTTGGCCCTTTCCCTGTTTGATGTGTGGATTCGGCCGCACCTCAACCACGTACACTTCCTCGTCACTTGCGACGTTGTTCAAGTCCTCCGTTGGCTTCGTACAACACGCGGGTCCAACAATTCCACACACAATGTGCCCACCAACTGTGTGACGCACATGTCCAGTGATTCTACGCACCCTCATGGGCAGAATCCAAACACTGTGTTTGTAACAGTGCGCCCTTCCTTGCACGTCCCACGAGCTCCTCACCTCCAGAACTCCATCGTTTTGAGAAAAGTGGTCCTCACTATCGCTCCTCCCCAAGTCCAAGCTTGACAATGGGGATGTGGACTCTTTGAGATAAGACTGCAGAGAGATTTGGCTATGCAAGTGCAACTCTGTACGCTCCAAATTTTGGACAATCTCAGATATTACATTCACGGGAGAAAACCTATTAGTTGTAAAATAATATCACAGTTACACTTGTTGTCGTGATATGATCTTTCTCAAGTAATGAACAAGAACAAAACACTTGTAACTTACATGATAGTCAAGTCCATGCTACTCTCAAAGAGTTGAACCATGATGACGATAAGGTTGTTATGTGCAACATGCACACACCTTTACTTCATCACGTGGGAGACTCATCTTTCTCAAGTTGAGTCTTTTTCAACCACACGTGGAGGTCATTTGGAGCTCCAAGTCCCAAATGACGTGTCAAAATACACCATCGTTGACCTAGCCGCCAAACGTCACTAATCCTAACCCTAATTACTAATTAGAGTAAAATGCTTAGCCTTCCGGTAACTCCACAACTTTCGGACACCACCTATACAAACGCCTCCATGCGCTGTCGTGTAGAGAGGGGAGCGCCTTGAGAATTCGCAGGGAATCTGGCTGCGACTGGAGATTGTTTGCTCGGAAATCCAATCGTATCTTCAAATCTTCAGGTCTTCAGTCTTCAAACTCCTCCCTGTTGGCCTATCCTGTGGTGGCTCTAAAGGGTTAAGGGTGAAGGTGGGTGATAAGAAACCACGGCCTCGGACGGGTAAAACGGGACGGCCAGACCACAAGCTGAAACCGTCCGAAAGATTGGCTCCTAAAATTCAAACCCACGGTGACCAGCAAACGTGCCTCACCGGTGGGAACGACATAAACACGACCGTGTGGGCAATTAACCCCACTTCACCGCAACAGAGTTTACAAGAACAGAATTGAAATACAACTAGCCTCCAAAGCTGGCTTGGAATCACAAAAAAAGAAATCGGACCACAAGCCACAACACACTTGTCTCCATCTTCTCTTCTCTTCAAGCCTCAAGTCCTCAATTCCTCCATCCTTCAACTCCAAAGTCTTCAAGTGTTCAAAAACACTAAGAAACTCAAAAGAAGTGTTCAAAAACACAATGGAAAAGTTTCACCAAGGCTGTAACCTTCAAACAAGTGACACAGATGACTCAAAACTTTAAATACTAAGTATAATAGCTCTCTGGAAAGCTAATTTAGACAACTAACACTCCTCCAAATTTCAAGTCAATCTAAACTACTGTTCGAAAGTTATGGACAATCAAAGTTCTGCCTACCCCTATTCAATCAGATCTCTATAACTTCTTGCTCACAACTCCGAATTTCAATTGTGATATCTTTCTAGAAAGCTAAGATAGAGACGCATACACCCTCCAAATCTCAAATCAAATTGAGAACTACAGAGAAAGTTGTGGCTCCTCGAAACCTCTGCCTCTCAATGGATGGCCTCGGGTTTTCACAGAATTAAAACCTCAATAACTTTTTCTCTACAACTCCGAATTCAAAATTTAAAACGAGTATAGAAAGCTCTCAAAACAAGGAACAAGATCACAAATTTTCAATTCCATATCGTTCAAGCTCAACGAGTTACACACAGTCAAAGTTCTGCTCCAAACCCTTCCTCTCTCACCCGCACACACACACACACACTAAGGAATATCTTTCCCAACTTTTCCACCTCAAGTGGACGTGGGCACTCCAGCCCATGTCACCCTATCCAAAGTACCCCACAAGGTACTTTGCTACTTTCTTATCCTTTCCACTTTCAACCACATAAATCCCCTAGTCTTTTATTTATTGGAAGACTAAAAATTTAGACCTTCCAACCAACAAGATAAGTAAAATAAAAAAAATAACTAAAAAATAAATAAATAAAAACTTATCGTAAGATAGCTGATGGAACGGACGTATAAAGGTGTTGATTCGTACAACCTGATCGCCAAGTCGTGGACTTGGTTGGCTGGAAATGTCGTGGTCAGTGGCCGCCGCCAGTCCGGGTTCGAACCCGATCGAGCCCGTCGAGTGGTTGAGCGGCCCACGGCTTGGCTCGCTAGTGAGGCAGGAAAAATACCAGTCAACCCGCTATCTACCCCCCTGAGCAGTGACAAGAGCGGTGCAGCACCTACATGCTAACACTTGCCCAAATCCTCAAACCGTGGTTCTCACCACGACCAAACCTTTTTATCCCAACTCCTTACTTATTAAAATCCACACATATAAAGACTAATACTTGTATATACATGATGGAAGAATTTCCATCAGGACATTCACCCCCTCTAAACCTGCACATCCTCTGGTATGTGCCAAGCTTAGTCATCCTCACTATCTTGGTTGTCCCAAACTGCATCTTCTAAATCTTCATCTTCATCTTGATCAGTGTCATCAAATTGTTGTGGATCGAGAATGTCCTCTAAGTCTTCAAGATGAAACCTGTCACTCCTTCGAAAGACTTTGATGCGTTTTCCAGCCACTGGTACACGAAGAGGAACTCCATCTAACTCTCGAAGTGAATAAGTGCCATTGAGGTGCACTTTAATCACTACATAGGGTCCAATCCATCTTTTTGCAAATTTCTGTACCGTGCTGTGTTGATGCTCCAATGTACTATCAAATACAAGGACCCAATCACCCTCTCTGATCTTCTTTCTCCTCAATCGATGTGTTTTGTCAAAGCGTTCTTTGTTGCCCAATCTAGCAGTTTTCATCTTCTCCAAGGCTATCTCAAGGTCCTCAGGCAATCTTGCCAACTGCTGAATACGAAGTTCCAACAGTCTTTCCCTACTGATGCCATCTTCCCATGAAAGGAACACCCATGTGGGAATATCGCTCTCCACCGGCATGATAGGTTTCTGCCCATACATAAGTTCTACAGGCATGTAACCGGTAACCGTACTATGTGTTGTTCTATCAGCCCATAGTGCAAACGGTAGCAATTTTGGCCATAAACTAGGCTTCCCTTTGCAAGCTTTGACTAGAGCATGAATGATTGGAGGATGTCCCCTCTCGATCTTGCCGTTTGCCTCAGGATTGTAAGCAGTTGTCAGTTTCAACTGCACACCATATCGCTTGAAAAATTCTTTGGCTTCCGTAGCATTCAACTCTCCTCTGTCAGCTCTCATTCGGCCAATACTCCCATACCGACTAAAAATATCTTCAAGTATAAATCGGCATACATTCTCCGTGGCCTTGATCCTCAATGCTCTTCCCTCAACAAAGTTTGAGAGTTCTTCTCGGGCCAAAACAAGGTACTTCATTCCCCACATTGCACTTGGCATAGCAACCAAATCGATCATCCATTGAAAATGGATTGCAATGGGATAAGTTGGATGCAATTCGTCTCTGTGTCGCACCTTGGATTGTAATTGGCATACTACACAAGAAGCTACAAACTCCTCAACATCTTTGTACAGCCCCTTCCACCAATATCTCTCCTTGATTTTTGTATAAGTGGCCCACACTCCTCTGTGAACGGCCCAAAGTGTATCATGAAGCTCTTGTGGGACTTGGGTCTTGGTTCCAGAGTCTCCCACCACTCTTAGAGGCACATCACCAGCTCTTTTTGCCCTCTTCCATAGAAATCCATCTTTCAGCAGATATCCATAAGATTGATGTCTGATGTCTTTGAATGTCTTATCCATCCAACTTCTTTACCGTTCCATTGTGCTCAAGTAGAGCCCAATATCTCTCAGCTTTCCTTCGTACAGCTCATCCTTGAAAGACAATACTCTAGTGGACGTGCTTTCACCATCTATGTTCATCATATAGCCTCCGTGTAACAATTCTTCACCATGTTCGTGAGCCATCATCTCCTCTTCTTTGAAATACCTTGCTCTAGACAACATATCGGCAACTGAATTCTTTTTGCCTTCAATGTGAACTAGAACAGGATTCAAAGACTTGATGTAGGCTATCCAGCGTAGCATTGCAATGTCTGGTGAAGAACAATTTGCTATCATCCCCAGCAAAGGCAAGCAGTCAGTTTCTAAAACTACCTCCGCACCAATCAAGTAGTTCCTGTCTGCTTTCAGAGCTGTAAGGGCACCCCAGAGTTCTCTTTTTACTTGTGGATAAGCCCTTTGTCGCTCTATCAAGATCCTTGCTCCAAATCGGATAGCAAATCTTTTCCCTTCTTCATCATCTTGTCCAACAGCCCATCCAATAGCTATTGGACTTGTATCAACAGTTACAATCACCGGTCTTCCACAAGTATAACTCACTTGTTTAAGAACCGATGGTGACTCCAGGATTCTCTTCAGCTCTATCATAGCTTTGTCTTGCTCACATTGCCAAACAAATTTGTTCCTCTTGCGCAATAGCTTGTAAAGAGGTTCTGATATATGAGCAAAATGAGGGATCCAAATTTGGTAGAAGACACAGGCTCCTAAAAACCTCCTTACTTCAGTGACATTGCTACAGGCCTTCATTCTCCCAATAGCATCCACCTTCTCAGGATTAGGCTTTCTTCCATAAGAACCACACAAGTGTCCAACCACCAAAATCTCATCAACCCCAAACTTGGACTTCTCAATGGAAAGAGTCAAATTGACCTCCTCCAATTTGCTCAAGATTTTGGCCACATCTTCAATATGATTACTCACAAAGGCTCTGCAACCATCATCTTGAATGGTTAAGTCTCTTTCTTTCTCCTCGCACCCCTTCATGGGAATGTCATCCACGAATGGTATGGTTTTCTCAGGCACAAAATCTCTTAGGATTTGATTCATGGCGCTCTGCATATGTGCCACCGAGTTGGTAGCACCTTGAGGCAATGTACACATGCGCACTAATCCAAGTGGAGTCTTCATGGTTGTTAAATCTCTGCTCTCAGCAGCGAGTTGAAATTGATCATAACCAGAGTATAGATCTCCAATGGAATAAATTGCATGCCCCGCAAATGCTTCAGCTACTTCATCAACATTAGGCCCTGAGCCCTTGTTTCTGATTGTCACTCCATTTGCTGGCTGCATATCTTGAATGAACCTCAATGCTCCCGATTTCTTTGGCACTGTGAACCATCGGTTGGAATATGGAGCCATCGAAGGCTCAAGTATGCCCATGCGTGTCTTTTCCTTAAGCAGCTCCACTAGCTTTGGAAGCAGAGCTCGAGGAACAGGTATAGGTTTCAAATCCCATGGAATATGTGGTATTGTAAAAATAACCATCGGTGCCACAACACTTGGTTGAACGCACCCGATTTCATCTGGCGAAGAAGCAAAGGCCTTTCTATGCATAGAAAGCATGTCCTGAAATTTCTTCTTCTCCGGCTCAGTCAAGAAATTATCTGCTCCAATCTTCAAGTTTGCCAAAGTTTCTTTGGTGAACTTGTGTCCAATCCTTCTTGCTTCTCTCAAACTTGGCTCTTTCTCAGCTTGTCTGATATGATCATCAGTGTCAGATGGTAGCTGAGTAGCCACAGGCTTGACCTTCTTGGCTACAGTTTTGTATCTTGTTTGAACTGAAGCTTCTGATGTTTGCCCATCACCTCTTGAACTATTCAGGCTTGTCATTGCTGTGGAAATCTCATGATATATTGCACTTGTATGCACATTGACAAAGCAATGAGTAGTTCCCTCCGCATTCGTGTTTGTTTCTAGATCTTGCAAAGTCTGCAAGATATCATCTGGCATTCCATTCTCTTCATAAATACCAGAAACAGTCTCAACTTCTTCTAAAACCTTCATCTTTTTTAGATTTTTTTCCATCTTTTTCACAAACTTTCTATGTACAGGGTCCAAATCTTTGACACCCGTAAAACTCACAAAGCCGCAATCTGTCACACTTAAAAACCCACACCTAAGGCTGGTATGTACATTGGGGAACTCGCCAATCTTAATTCCCTTAGCACCCGTGGATCCCCACATCCCACGTGTGCTCTTCAGAAATCCGGAAAGTTCGTAGAAGTTGGTAGTGGGATCTATCTGAGTTGAAGTCGATGCCTCTCATTGTCAGGCCTCACCGTTAAGAATTGCACTGACCTCTTTCCATCAACACTTCGAATCCGGGCATAATGAGACCCATCATCCAACACCTTGGTCTCCATTCGTGAAGCAGTGATAAATGGTTGGCCCAAAATTATCGGATAGGCGCTAAGGTTCTGAACAAAGAAGTTTTGTTCAACCTCCACATCTCCAATCTTCGTGAGTACTGCTGGGCAAGCTCCATGCAGTCGGGTCCGTCCGCTATTGGCTGCTCTCATAATCCATCCATGGTCCGTATCAATCGGCCATTTGCCCTTTTCATAGATACTCCGAGATATAGTGTTGATCTCAGAACCATGATCAACAAGAGCTAAAATGTGGTCATCCACCCCTCCGAGCTTTATCTTCGTCTCAGTGGTGGCCCTAGCCCAAAACGGTAAATCAAACTCCGTTCTTTCTTCGTTCTCCGTCCTCATCATGTGATCGTACGAGAGCTCAAAGGTTCGTGCCTCCTCCTGAAGATCTTCTTCATCTTCAACCACTGATTCACTCATCATGGCAAATACCTCGCCAATCTCGGTTTCTTCATCTTTGGACATGTGAGTGTCCAAAGCTCTGATCATTACAGTCTCAGCTGTCATCTGCCGCTTTCGCTTGATGATGTCAATAATCAGCTCATGGAAATCTTTCTTGGCTATACCAAGTGCTTCCCTCAAAGTGAATTCGATTTTGGCATCCAAAATCCTTTCCTCCAATACTCCCTTCGGATCAATGGAAGTCTCAATGTCTGACTGAAGCTTGTAGGCAGGTGCCTTTCCCTTGGCCTTGTTGGAGTCTCCTTTCTCTTCTCCTCTTTTGCTCTCACTGGATTGCCTGCTTGGTCCATCCTTCTCTTTCTCTTTATTTTTCTCCCACCATTCTTTTGGTAACGGTGCATCACTAGGGCGCTCAGTACTAGGGTCTGATGGCTTTGAACGTGTAGGAACTCTCTTTCTCATCTCCTTTGCAGGCTCATTCTGCATCGGAGATCTTCTCTTTGCTTCTGGCTCAACACCATCATCAGCATCAAATCTTACACGTTTTTCCTCGACAGAGGCCGCATACAGCTCATCATTGTCTTTCTCTTCATTCATAAAAGCCATGATGCTACTTGCATCCACAGGATCTTCCCATCCAGTTGCCTTTCTGATGGCCTGGGCTCCTCTCTTCATCAACACTAGTTTTTGAGCATTGGAAACACCAATTGAGTGTTGTGTCACTTGAATGTGATATGAATCAGTCTCATGCATTTGAACATAGCTAGATCTTGTTGTCTTGTCTTCCATGAGCTTCTTCATCCCTCCTCTCCCATAATTGGTCCCCATTGGAGAGCCAGTAGAGGCATCGTGAATTTTCCCGTCTTTGTAGAAGACAAGAACATTCTTGAGTGCCTCTTCGTAGGATGCACAACCCCTGGGACTATGATCAGTCTCCTCATCGCACCAAACACACCTTCTTGAATATTTTCTTGCACCTTCAGGTGGCTGAGAAGATGAAGCTCCTTTGGCTTTCTTCAACTCACTAAATTCCACCCTTAGCTCGCGGAAACCCTTGATAAGTTCATCAAGAGCGTTTCCATCCGTGGTCTTAGTGGTCTTTGAAGTAGAGCCCAGATTCATTGATGGTGATGGAGCAAAAGACACCTTAGGAGACTTTGGTGTATGAATAGGTTCAGAATCAATTTTTGCTTCCTCTCCTCTTGACCTCACACGTCGTTGTTTGGCCAAAAGAATCACTGTCTCTTCAACTCTCCTCGAATCGTTTGTAAAGCCACCTTCTGTAGTTCGATCTCCGAGAAGTAAAAGAAGTCGGTCTTCAAGTGCAGCATCAGTTGCTTGAAGGAAAAGCTCACTCTTCCTGGATTCAAGAAGGCGCCTTTCAGCCAAAGGTAGTTGGCCAAATTTCTTTTCAAAGTCTCTCAACAGCTCGTTGGGACCCATACTGTTCCCAGGCCGTTGCTCAATCCATTCCAGGAAAGATCTCTTTGTCATTCTCTCCAAATCTTCATCAAAATACTCATCCCGCACTCGTTCAGCAAACTCCGCCCACGAGATGACCAGCTCGCAAATCTCTTGCACCCGGTCACGAATCTCAGGTACAACCGCCATGTCAAAAGTTCGCATCATTTGATTGTCTTCAACTTGATGCACCTCCATCTTGCAAACATAGGTTCGCAAGAACTTAGAGATATTCTTGCCGTTGAACCTTCCAATCTTGGAAACAACAGCCTTCAGAGCCTTCGTGGCACCTTGACCACCTTGGTTCGCTCTATGTTGTTCCATAAACAGAGCCAATGCCCCTACAATGTCCTCCATGGGAAATTGAACTCCACCGGTGCGTCTCCCACCGCCACCAGCAGCTCCTTCAGAGTCTCCCATAGCAAAATCACAACAGTCGCCTCAAAGCTCTCTCAGTGGAAGTACCAAATGTCGTGTAGAGAGGGGAGCGCCTTGAGAATTCGCAGGGAATCTGGCTGCGACTGGAGATTGTTTGCTCGGAAATCCAATCGTATCTTCAAATCTTCAGGTCTTCAGTCTTCAAACTCCTCCCTGTTGGCCTATCCTGTGGTGGCTCTAAAGGGTTAAGGGTGAAGGTGGGTGATAAGAAACCACGGCCTCGGACGGGTAAAACGGGACGGCCAGACCACAAGCTGAAACCGTCCGAAAGATTGGCTCCTAAAATTCAAACCCACGGTGACCAGCAAACGTGCCTCACCGGTGGGAACGACATAAACACGACCGTGTGGGCAATTAACCCCACTTCGCCGCAACAGAGTTTACAAGAACAGAATTGAAATACAACTAGCCTCCAAAGCTGGCTTGGAATCACAAAAAAAGAAATCGGACCACAAGCCACAACACACTTGTCTCCATCTTCTCTTCTCTTCAAGCCTCAAGTCCTCAATTCCTCCATCCTTCAACTCCAAAGTCTTCAAGTGTTCAAAAACACTAAGAAACTCAAAAGAAGTGTTCAAAAACACAATGGAAAAGTTTCACCAAGGCTGTAACCTTCAAACAAGTGACACAGATGACTCAAAACTTCAAATACTAAGTATAATAGCTCTCTGGAAAGCTAATTTAGACAACTAACACTCCTCCAAATTTCAAGTCAATCTAAACTACTGTTCGAAAGTTATGGACAATCAAAGTTCTGCCTACCCCTATTCAATCAGATCTCTATAACTTCTTGCTCACAACTCCGAATTTCAATTGTGATATCTTTCTAGAAAGCTAAGATAGAGACGCATACACCCTCCAAATCTCAAATCAAATTGAGAACTACAGAGAAAGTTGTGGCTCCTCGAAACCTCTGCCTCTCAATGGATGGCCTCGGGTTTTCACAGAATTAAAACCTCAATAACTTTTTCTCTACAACTCCGAATTCAAAATTTAAAACGAGTATAGAAAGCTCTCGAAACAAGGAACAAGATCACAAATTTTCAATTCCATATCGTTCAAGCTCAACGAGTTACACACAGTCAAAGTTCTGCTCCAAACCCTTCCTCTCTCACCCGCACACACACACACACACTAAGGAATATCTTTCCCAACTTTTCCACCTCAAGTGGACGTGGGCACTCCAGCCCATGTCACCCTATCCAAAGTACCCCACAAGGTACTTTGCTACTTTCTTATCCTTTCCACTTTCAACCACATAAATCCCCTAGTCTTTTATTTATTGGAAGACTAAAAATTTAGACCTTCCAACCAACAAGATAAGTAAAATAAAAAAAATAACTAAAAAATAAATAAATAAAAACTTATCGTAAGATAGCTGATGGAACGGACGTATAAAGGTGTTGATTCGTACAACCTGATCGCCAAGTCGTGGACTTGGTTGGCTGGAAATGTCGTGGTCAGTGGCCGCCGCCAGTCCGGGTTCGAACCCGATCGAGCCCGTCGAGTGGTTGAGCGGCCCACGGCTTGGCTCGCTAGTGAGGCAGGAAAAATACCAGTCAACCCGCTATCTACCCCCCTGAGCAGTGACAAGAGCGGTGCAGCACCTACATGCTAACACTTGCCCAAATCCTCAAACCGTGGTTCTCACCACGACCAAACCTTTTTATCCCAACTCCTTACTTATTAAAATCCACACATATAAAGACTAATACTTGTATATACATGATGGAAGAATTTCCATCAGGACATTCACCCCCTCTAAACCTGCACATCCTCTGGTATGTGCCAAGCTTAGTCATCCTCACTATCTTGGTTGTCCCAAACTGCATCTTCTAAATCTTCATCTTCATCTTGATCAGTGTCATCAAATTGTTGTGGATCGAGAATGTCCTCTAAGTCTTCAAGATGAAACCTGTCACTCCTTCGAAAGACTTTGATGCGTTTTCCAGCCACTGGTACACGAAGAGGAACTCCATCTAACTCTCGAAGTGAATAAGTGCCATTGAGGTGCACTTTAATCACTACATAGGGTCCAATCCATCTTTTTGCAAATTTCTGTACCGTGCTGTGTTGATGCTCCAATGTACTATCAAATACAAGGACCCAATCACCCTCTCTGATCTTCTTTCTCCTCAATCGATGTGTTTTGTCAAAGCGTTCTTTGTTGCCCAATCTAGCAGTTTTCATCTTCTCCAAGGCTATCTCAAGGTCCTCAGGCAATCTTGCCAACTGCTGAATACGAAGTTCCAACAGTCTTTCCCTACTGATGCCATCTTCCCATGAAAGGAACACCCATGTGGGAATATCGCTCTCCACCGGCATGATAGGTTTCTGCCCATACATAAGTTCTACAGGCATGTAACCGGTAACCGTACTATGTGTTGTTCTATCAGCCCATAGTGCAAACGGTAGCAATTTTGGCCATAAACTAGGCTTCCCTTTGCAAGCTTTGACTAGAGCATGAATGATTGGAGGATGTCCCCTCTCGATCTTGCCGTTTGCCTCAGGATTGTAAGCAGTTGTCAGTTTCAACTGCACACCATATCGCTTGAAAAATTCTTTGGCTTCCGTAGCATTCAACTCTCCTCTGTCAGCTCTCATTCGGCCAATACTCCCATACCGACTAAAAATATCTTCAAGTATAAATCGGCATACATTCTCCGTGGCCTTGGTCCTCAATGCTCTTCCCTCAACAAAGTTTGAGAGTTCTTCTCGGGCCAAAACAAGGTACTTCATTCCCCACATTGCACTTGGCATAGCAACCAAATCGATCATCCATTGAAAATGGATTGCAATGGGATAAGTTGGATGCAATTCGTCTCTGTGTCGCACCTTGGATTGTAATTGGCATACTACACAAGAAGCTACAAACTCCTCAACATCTTTGTACAGCCCCTTCCACCAATATCTCTCCTTGATTTTTGTATAAGTGGCCCACACTCCTCTGTGAACGGCCCAAAGTGTATCATGAAGCTCTTGTGGGACTTGGGTCTTGGTTCCAGAGTCTCCCACCACTCTTAGAGGCACATCACCAGCTCTTTTTGCCCTCTTCCATAGAAATCCATCTTTCAGCAGATATCCATAAGATTGATGTCTGATGTCTTTGAATGTCTTATCCATCCAACTTCTTTACCGTTCCATTGTGCTCAAGTAGAGCCCAATATCTCTCAGCTTTCCTTCGTACAGCTCATCCTTGAAAGACAATACTCTAGTGGACGTGCTTTCACCATCTATGTTCATCATATAGCCTCCGTGTAACAATTCTTCACCATGTTCGTGAGCCATCATCTCCTCTTCTTTGAAATACCTTGCTCTAGACAACATATCGGCAACTGAATTCTTTTTGCCTTCAATGTGAACTAGAACAGGATTCAAAGACTTGATGTAGGCTATCCAGCGTAGCATTGCAATGTCTGGTGAAGAACAATTTGCTATCATCCCCAGCAAAGGCAAGCAGTCAGTTTCTAAAACTACCTCCGCACCAATCAAGTAGTTCCTGTCTGCTTTCAGAGCTGTAAGGGCACCCCAGAGTTCTCTTTTTACTTGTGGATAAGCCCTTTGTCGCTCTATCAAGATCCTTGCTCCAAATCGGATAGCAAATCTTTTCCCTTCTTCATCATCTTGTCCAACAGCCCATCCAATAGCTATTGGACTTGTATCAACAGTTACAATCACCGGTCTTCCACAAGTATAACTCACTTGTTTAAGAACCGATGGTGACTCCAGGATTCTCTTCAGCTCTATCATAGCTTTGTCTTGCTCACATTGCCAAACAAATTTGTTCCTCTTGCGCAATAGCTTGTAAAGAGGTTCTGATATATGAGCAAAATGAGGGATCCAAATTTGGTAGAAGACACAGGCTCCTAAAAACCTCCTTACTTCAGTGACATTGCTACAGGCCTTCATTCTCCCAATAGCATCCACCTTCTCAGGATTAGGCTTTCTTCCATAAGAACCACACAAGTGTCCAACCACCAAAATCTCATCAACCCCAAACTTGGACTTCTCAATGGAAAGAGTCAAATTGACCTCCTCCAATTTGCTCAAGATTTTGGCCACATCTTCAATATGATTACTCACAAAGGCTCTGCAACCATCATCTTGAATGGTTAAGTCTCTTTCTTTCTCCTCGCACCCCTTCATGGGAATGTCATCCACGAATGGTATGGTTTTCTCAGGCACAAAATCTCTTAGGATTTGATTCATGGCGCTCTGCATATGTGCCACCGAGTTGGTAGCACCTTGAGGCAATGTACACATGCGCACTAATCCAAGTGGAGTCTTCATGGTTGTTAAATCTCTGCTCTCAGCAGCGAGTTGAAATTGATCATAACCAGAGTATAGATCTCCAATGGAATAAATTGCATGCCCCGCAAATGCTTCAGCTACTTCATCAACATTAGGCCCTGAGCCCTTGTTTCTGATTGTCACTCCATTTGCTGGCTGCATATCTTGAATGAACCTCAATGCTCCCGATTTCTTTGGCACTGTGAACCATCGGTTGGAATATGGAGCCATCGAAGGCTCAAGTATGCCCATGCGTGTCTTTTCCTTAAGCAGCTCCACTAGCTTTGGAAGCAGAGCTCGAGGAACAGGTATAGGTTTCAAATCCCATGGAATATGTGGTATTGTAAAAATAACCATCGGTGCCACAACACTTGGTTGAACGCACCCGATTTCATCTGGCGAAGAAGCAAAGGCCTTTCTATGCATAGAAAGCATGTCCTGAAATTTCTTCTTCTCCGGCTCAGTCAAGAAATTATCTGCTCCAATCTTCAAGTTTGCCAAAGTTTCTTTGGTGAACTTGTGTCCAATCCTTCTTGCTTCTCTCAAACTTGGCTCTTTCTCAGCTTGTCTGATATGATCATCAGTGTCAGATGGTAGCTGAGTAGCCACAGGCTTGACCTTCTTGGCTACAGTTTTGTATCTTGTTTGAACTGAAGCTTCTGATGTTTGCCCATCACCTCTTGAACTATTCAGGCTTGTCATTGCTGTGGAAATCTCATGATATATTGCACTTGTATGCACATTGACAAAGCAATGAGTAGTTCCCTCCGCATTCGTGTTTGTTTCTAGATCTTGCAAAGTCTGCAAGATATCATCTGGCATTCCATTCTCTTCATAAATACCAGAAACAGTCTCAACTTCTTCTAAAACCTTCATCTTTTTTAGATTTTTTTCCATCTTTTTCACAAACTTTCTATGTACAGGGTCCAAATCTTTGACACCCGTAAAACTCACAAAGCCGCAATCTGTCACACTTAAAAACCCACACCTAAGGCTGGTATGTACATTGGGGAACTCGCCAATCTTAATTCCCTTAGCACCCGTGGATCCCCACATCCCACGTGTGCTCTTCAGAAATCCGGAAAGTTCGTAGAAGTTGGTAGTGGGATCTATCTGAGTTGAAGTCGATGCCTCTCATTGTCAGGCCTCACCGTTAAGAATTGCACTGACCTCTTTCCATCAACACTTCGAATCCGGGCATAATGAGACCCATCATCCAACACCTTGGTCTCCATTCGTGAAGCAGTGATAAATGGTTGGCCCAAAATTATCGGATAGGCGCTAAGGTTCTGAACAAAGAAGTTTTGTTCAACCTCCACATCTCCAATCTTCGTGAGTACTGCTGGGCAAGCTCCATGCAGTCGGGTCCGTCCGCTATTGGCTGCTCTCATAATCCATCCATGGTCCGTATCAATCGGCCATTTGCCCTTTTCATAGATACTCCGAGATATAGTGTTGATCTCAGAACCATGATCAACAAGAGCTAAAATGTGGTCATCCACCCCTCCGAGCTTTATCTTCGTCTCAGTGGTGGCCCTAGCCCAAAACGGTAAATCAAACTCCGTTCTTTCTTCGTTCTCCGTCCTCATCATGTGATCGTACGAGAGCTCAAAGGTTCGTGCCTCCTCCTGAAGATCTTCTTCATCTTCAACCACTGATTCACTCATCATGGCAAATACCTCGCCAATCTCGGTTTCTTCATCTTTGGACATGTGAGTGTCCAAAGCTCTGATCATTACAGTCTCAGCTGTCATCTGCCGCTTTCGCTTGATGATGTCAATAATCAGCTCATGGAAATCTTTCTTGGCTATACCAAGTGCTTCCCTCAAAGTGAATTCGATTTTGGCATCCAAAATCCTTTCCTCCAATACTCCCTTCGGATCAATGGAAGTCTCAATGTCTGACTGAAGCTTGTAGGCAGGTGCCTTTCCCTTGGCCTTGTTGGAGTCTCCTTTCTCTTCTCCTCTTTTGCTCTCACTGGATTGCCTGCTTGGTCCATCCTTCTCTTTCTCTTTATTTTTCTCCCACCATTCTTTTGGTAACGGTGCATCACTAGGGCGCTCAGTACTAGGGTCTGATGGCTTTGAACGTGTAGGAACTCTCTTTCTCATCTCCTTTGCAGGCTCATTCTGCATCGGAGATCTTCTCTTTGCTTCTGGCTCAACACCATCATCAGCATCAAATCTTACACGTTTTTCCTCGACAGAGGCCGCATACAGCTCATCATTGTCTTTCTCTTCATTCATAAAAGCCATGATGCTACTTGCATCCACAGGATCTTCCCATCCAGTTGCCTTTCTGATGGCCTGGGCTCCTCTCTTCATCAACACTAGTTTTTGAGCATTGGAAACACCAATTGAGTGTTGTGTCACTTGAATGTGATATGAATCAGTCTCATGCATTTGAACATAGCTAGATCTTGTTGTCTTGTCTTCCATGAGCTTCTTCATCCCTCCTCTCCCATAATTGGTCCCCATTGGAGAGCCAGTAGAGGCATCGTGAATTTTCCCGTCTTTGTAGAAGACAAGAACATTCTTGAGTGCCTCTTCGTAGGATGCACAACCCCTGGGACTATGATCAGTCTCCTCATCGCACCAAACACACCTTCTTGAATATTTTCTTGCACCTTCAGGTGGCTGAGAAGATGAAGCTCCTTTGGCTTTCTTCAACTCACTAAATTCCACCCTTAGCTCGCGGAAACCCTTGATAAGTTCATCAAGAGCGTTTCCATCCGTGGTCTTAGTGGTCTTTGAAGTAGAGCCCAGATTCATTGATGGTGATGGAGCAAAAGACACCTTAGGAGACTTTGGTGTATGAATAGGTTCAGAATCAATTTTTGCTTCCTCTCCTCTTGACCTCACACGTCGTTGTTTGGCCAAAAGAATCACTGTCTCTTCAACTCTCCTCGAATCGTTTGTAAAGCCACCTTCTGTAGTTCGATCTCCGAGAAGTAAAAGAAGTCGGTCTTCAAGTGCAGCATCAGTTGCTTGAAGGAAAAGCTCACTCTTCCTGGATTCAAGAAGGCGCCTTTCAGCCAAAGGTAGTTGGCCAAATTTCTTTTCAAAGTCTCTCAACAGCTCGTTGGGACCCATACTGTTCCCAGGCCGTTGCTCAATCCATTCCAGGAAAGATCTCTTTGTCATTCTCTCCAAATCTTCATCAAAATACTCATCCCGCACTCGTTCAGCAAACTCCGCCCACGAGATGACCAGCTCGCGAATCTCTTGCACCCGGTCACGAATCTCAGGTACAACCGCCATGTCAAAAGTTCGCATCATTTGATTGTCTTCAACTTGATGCACCTCCATCTTGCAAACATAGGTTCGCAAGAACTTAGAGATATTCTTGCCGTTGAACCTTCCAATCTTGGAAACAACAGCCTTCAGAGCCTTCGTGGCACCTTGACCACCTTGGTTCGCTCTATGTTGTTCCATAAACAGAGCCAATGCCCCTACAATGTCCTCCATGGGAAATTGAACTCCACCGGTGCGTCTCCCACCGCCACCAGCAGCTCCTTCAGAGTCTCCCATAGCAAAATCACAACAGTCGCCTCAAAGCTCTCTCAGTGGAAGTACCAAATGTCGTGTAGAGAGGGGAGCGCCTTGAGAATTCGCAGGGAATCTGGCTGCGACTGGAGATTGTTTGCTCGGAAATCCAATCGTATCTTCAAATCTTCAGGTCTTCAGTCTTCAAACTCCTCCCTGTTGGCCTATCCTGTGGTGGCTCTAAAGGGTTAAGGGTGAAGGTGGGTGATAAGAAACCACGGCCTCGGACGGGTAAAACGGGACGGCCAGACCACAAGCTGAAACCGTCCGAAAGATTGGCTCCTAAAATTCAAACCCACGGTGACCAGCAAACGTGCCTCACCGGTGGGAACGACATAAACACGACCGTGTGGGCAATTAACCCCACTTCGCCGCAACAGAGTTTACAAGAACAGAATTGAAATACAACTAGCCTCCAAAGCTGGCTTGGAATCACAAAAAAAGAAATCGGACCACAAGCCACAACACACTTGTCTCCATCTTCTCTTCTCTTCAAGCCTCAAGTCCTCAATTCCTCCATCCTTCAACTCCAAAGTCTTCAAGTGTTCAAAAACACTAAGAAACTCAAAAGAAGTGTTCAAAAACACAATGGAAAAGTTTCACCAAGGCTGTAACCTTCAAACAAGTGACACAGATGACTCAAAACTTCAAATACTAAGTATAATAGCTCTCTGGAAAGCTAATTTAGACAACTAACACTCCTCCAAATTTCAAGTCAATCTAAACTACTGTTCGAAAGTTATGGACAATCAAAGTTCTGCCTACCCCTATTCAATCAGATCTCTATAACTTCTTGCTCACAACTCCGAATTTCAATTGTGATATCTTTCTAGAAAGCTAAGATAGAGACGCATACACCCTCCAAATCTCAAATCAAATTGAGAACTACAGAGAAAGTTGTGGCTCCTCGAAACCTCTGCCTCTCAATGGATGGCCTCGGGTTTTCACAGAATTAAAACCTCAATAACTTTTTCTCTACAACTCCGAATTCAAAATTTAAAACGAGTATAGAAAGCTCTCGAAACAAGGAACAAGATCACAAATTTTCAATTCCATATCGTTCAAGCTCAACGAGTTACACACAGTCAAAGTTCTGCTCCAAACCCTTCCTCTCTCACCCGCACACACACACACACACTAAGGAATATCTTTCCCAACTTTTCCACCTCAAGTGGACGTGGGCACTCCAGCCCATGTCACCCTATCCAAAGTACCCCACAAGGTACTTTGCTACTTTCTTATCCTTTCCACTTTCAACCACATAAATCCCCTAGTCTTTTATTTATTGGAAGACTAAAAATTTAGACCTTCCAACCAACAAGATAAGTAAAATAAAAAAAATAACTAAAAAATAAATAAATAAAAACTTATCGTAAGATAGCTGATGGAACGGACGTATAAAGGTGTTGATTCGTACAACCTGATCGCCAAGTCGTGGACTTGGTTGGCTGGAAATGTCGTGGTCAGTGGCCGCCGCCAGTCCGGGTTCGAACCCGATCGAGCCCGTCGAGTGGTTGAGCGGCCCACGGCTTGGCTCGCTAGTGAGGCAGGAAAAATACCAGTCAACCCGCTATCTACCCCCCTGAGCAGTGACAAGAGCGGTGCAGCACCTACATGCTAACACTTGCCCAAATCCTCAAACCGTGGTTCTCACCACGACCAAACCTTTTTATCCCAACTCCTTACTTATTAAAATCCACACATATAAAGACTAATACTTGTATATACATGATGGAAGAATTTCCATCAGGACATTCACCCCCTCTAAACCTGCACATCCTCTGGTATGTGCCAAGCTTAGTCATCCTCACTATCTTGGTTGTCCCAAACTGCATCTTCTAAATCTTCATCTTCATCTTGATCAGTGTCATCAAATTGTTGTGGATCGAGAATGTCCTCTAAGTCTTCAAGATGAAACCTGTCACTCCTTCGAAAGACTTTGATGCGTTTTCCAGCCACTGGTACACGAAGAGGAACTCCATCTAACTCTCGAAGTGAATAAGTGCCATTGAGGTGCACTTTAATCACTACATAGGGTCCAATCCATCTTTTTGCAAATTTCCGTACCGTGCTGTGTTGATGCTCCAATGTACTATCAAATACAAGGACCCAATCACCCTCTCTGATCTTCTTTCTCCTCAATCGATGTGTTTTGTCAAAGCGTTCTTTGTTGCCCAATCTAGCAGTTTTCATCTTCTCCAAGGCTATCTCAAGGTCCTCAGGCAATCTTGCCAACTGCTGAATACGAAGTTCCAACAGTCTTTCCCTACTGATGCCATCTTCCCATGAAAGGAACACCCATGTGGGAATATCGCTCTCCACCGGCATGATAGGTTTCTGCCCATACATAAGTTCTACAGGCATGTAACCGGTAACCGTACTATGTGTTGTTCTATCAGCCCATAGTGCAAACGGTAGCAATTTTGGCCATAAACTAGGCTTCCCTTTGCAAGCTTTGACTAGAGCATGAATGATTGGAGGATGTCCCCTCTCGATCTTGCCGTTTGCCTCAGGATTGTAAGCAGTTGTCAGTTTCAACTGCACACCATATCGCTTGAAAAATTCTTTGGCTTCCGTAGCATTCAACTCTCCTCTGTCAGCTCTCATTCGGCCAATACTCCCATACCGACTAAAAATATCTTCAAGTATAAATCGGCATACATTCTCCGTGGCCTTGGTCCTCAATGCTCTTCCCTCAACAAAGTTTGAGAGTTCTTCTCGGGCCAAAACAAGGTACTTCATTCCCCACATTGCACTTGGCATAGCAACCAAATCGATCATCCATTGAAAATGGATTGCAATGGGATAAGTTGGATGCAATTCGTCTCTGTGTCGCACCTTGGATTGTAATTGGCATACTACACAAGAAGCTACAAACTCCTCAACATCTTTGTACAGCCCCTTCCACCAATATCTCTCCTTGATTTTTGTATAAGTGGCCCACACTCCTCTGTGAACGGCCCAAAGTGTATCATGAAGCTCTTGTGGGACTTGGGTCTTGGTTCCAGAGTCTCCCACCACTCTTAGAGGCACATCACCAGCTCTTTTTGCCCTCTTCCATAGAAATCCATCTTTCAGCAGATATCCATAAGATTGATGTCTGATGTCTTTGAATGTCTTATCCATCCAACTTCTTTACCGTTCCATTGTGCTCAAGTAGAGCCCAATATCTCTCAGCTTTCCTTCGTACAGCTCATCCTTGAAAGACAATACTCTAGTGGACGTGCTTTCACCATCTATGTTCATCATATAGCCTCCGTGTAACAATTCTTCACCATGTTCGTGAGCCATCATCTCCTCTTCTTTGAAATACCTTGCTCTAGACAACATATCGGCAACTGAATTCTTTTTGCCTTCAATGTGAACTAGAACAGGATTCAAAGACTTGATGTAGGCTATCCAGCGTAGCATTGCAATGTCTGGTGAAGAACAATTTGCTATCATCCCCAGCAAAGGCAAGCAGTCAGTTTCTAAAACTACCTCCGCACCAATCAAGTAGTTCCTGTCTGCTTTCAGAGCTGTAAGGGCACCCCAGAGTTCTCTTTTTACTTGTGGATAAGCCCTTTGTCGCTCTATCAAGATCCTTGCTCCAAATCGGATAGCAAATCTTTTCCCTTCTTCATCATCTTGTCCAACAGCCCATCCAATAGCTATTGGACTTGTATCAACAGTTACAATCACCGGTCTTCCACAAGTATAACTCACTTGTTTAAGAACCGATGGTGACTCCAGGATTCTCTTCAGCTCTATCATAGCTTTGTCTTGCTCACATTGCCAAACAAATTTGTTCCTCTTGCGCAATAGCTTGTAAAGAGGTTCTGATATATGAGCAAAATGAGGGATCCAAATTTGGTAGAAGACACAGGCTCCTAAAAACCTCCTTACTTCAGTGACATTGCTACAGGCCTTCATTCTCCCAATAGCATCCACCTTCTCAGGATTAGGCTTTCTTCCATAAGAACCACACAAGTGTCCAACCACCAAAATCTCATCAACCCCAAACTTGGACTTCTCAATGGAAAGAGTCAAATTGACCTCCTCCAATTTGCTCAAGATTTTGGCCACATCTTCAATATGATTACTCACAAAGGCTCTGCAACCATCATCTTGAATGGTTAAGTCTCTTTCTTTCTCCTCGCACCCCTTCATGGGAATGTCATCCACGAATGGTATGGTTTTCTCAGGCACAAAATCTCTTAGGATTTGATTCATGGCGCTCTGCATATGTGCCACCGAGTTGGTAGCACCTTGAGGCAATGTACACATGCGCACTAATCCAAGTGGAGTCTTCATGGTTGTTAAATCTCTGCTCTCAGCAGCGAGTTGAAATTGATCATAACCAGAGTATAGATCTCCAATGGAATAAATTGCATGCCCCGCAAATGCTTCAGCTACTTCATCAACATTAGGCCCTGAGCCCTTGTTTCTGATTGTCACTCCATTTGCTGGCTGCATATCTTGAATGAACCTCAATGCTCCCGATTTCTTTGGCACTGTGAACCATCGGTTGGAATATGGAGCCATCGAAGGCTCAAGTATGCCCATGCGTGTCTTTTCCTTAAGCAGCTCCACTAGCTTTGGAAGCAGAGCTCGAGGAACAGGTATAGGTTTCAAATCCCATGGAATATGTGGTATTGTAAAAATAACCATCGGTGCCACAACACTTGGTTGAACGCACCCGATTTCATCTGGCGAAGAAGCAAAGGCCTTTCTATGCATAGAAAGCATGTCCTGAAATTTCTTCTTCTCCGGCTCAGTCAAGAAATTATCTGCTCCAATCTTCAAGTTTGCCAAAGTTTCTTTGGTGAACTTGTGTCCAATCCTTCTTGCTTCTCTCAAACTTGGCTCTTTCTCAGCTTGTCTGATATGATCATCAGTGTCAGATGGTAGCTGAGTAGCCACAGGCTTGACCTTCTTGGCTACAGTTTTGTATCTTGTTTGAACTGAAGCTTCTGATGTTTGCCCATCACCTCTTGAACTATTCAGGCTTGTCATTGCTGTGGAAATCTCATGATATATTGCACTTGTATGCACATTGACAAAGCAATGAGTAGTTCCCTCCGCATTCGTGTTTGTTTCTAGATCTTGCAAAGTCTGCAAGATATCATCTGGCATTCCATTCTCTTCATAAATACCAGAAACAGTCTCAACTTCTTCTAAAACCTTCATCTTTTTTAGATTTTTCTCCATCTTTTTCACAAACTTTCTATGTACAGGGTCCAAATCTTTGACACCCGTAAAACTCACAAAGCCGCAATCTGTCACACTTAAAAACCCACACCTAAGGCTGGTATGTACATTGGGGAACTCGCCAATCTTAATTCCCTTAGCACCCGTGGATCCCCACATCCCACGTGTGCTCTTCAGAAATCCGGAAAGTTCGTAGAAGTTGGTAGTGGGATCTCTCTGAGTTGAAGTCGATGCCTCTCATTGTCAGGCCTCACCGTTAAGAATTGCACTGACCTCTTTCCATCAACACTTCGAATCCGGGCATAATGAGACCCATCATCCAACACCTTGGTCTCCATTCGTGAAGCAGTGATAAATGGTTGGCCCAAAATTATCGGATAGGCGCTAAGGTTCTGAACAAAGAAGTTTTGTTCAACCTCCACATCTCCAATCTTCGTGAGTACTGCTGGGCAAGCTCCATGCAGTCGGGTCCGTCCGCTATTGGCTGCTCTCATAATCCATCCATGGTCCGTATCAATCGGCCATTTGCCCTTTTCATAGATACTCCGAGATATAGTGTTGATCTCAGAACCATGATCAACAAGAGCTAAAATGTGGTCATCCACCCCTCCGAGCTTTATCTTCGTCTCAGTGGTGGCCCTAGCCCAAAACGGTAAATCAAACTCCGTTCTTTCTTCGTTCTCCGTCCTCATCATGTGATCGTACGAGAGCTCAAAGGTTCGTGCCTCCTCCTGAAGATCTTCTTCATCTTCAACCACTGATTCACTCATCATGGCAAATACCTCGCCAATCTCGGTTTCTTCATCTTTGGACATGTGAGTGTCCAAAGCTCTGATCATTACAGTCTCAGCTGTCATCTGCCGCTTTCGCTTGATGATGTCAATAATCAGCTCATGGAAATCTTTCTTGGCTATACCAAGTGCTTCCCTCAAAGTGAATTCGATTTTGGCATCCAAAATCCTTTCCTCCAATACTCCCTTCGGATCAATGGAAGTCTCAATGTCTGACTGAAGCTTGTAGGCAGGTGCCTTTCCCTTGGCCTTGTTGGAGTCTCCTTTCTCTTCTCCTCTTTTGCTCTCACTGGATTGCCTGCTTGGTCCATCCTTCTCTTTCTCTTTATTTTTCTCCCACCATTCTTTTGGTAACGGTGCATCACTAGGGCGCTCAGTACTAGGGTCTGATGGCTTTGAACGTGTAGGAACTCTCTTTCTCATCTCCTTTGCAGGCTCATTCTGCATCGGAGATCTTCTCTTTGCTTCTGGCTCAACACCATCATCAGCATCAAATCTTACACGTTTTTCCTCGACAGAGGCCGCATACAGCTCATCATTGTCTTTCTCTTCATTCATAAAAGCCATGATGCTACTTGCATCCACAGGATCTTCCCATCCAGTTGCCTTTCTGATGGCCTGGGCTCCTCTCTTCATCAACACTAGTTTTTGAGCATTGGAAACACCAATTGAGTGTTGTGTCACTTGAATGTGATATGAATCAGTCTCATGCATTTGAACATAGCTAGATCTTGTTGTCTTGTCTTCCATGAGCTTCTTCATCCCTCCTCTCCCATAATTGGTCCCCATTGGAGAGCCAGTAGAGGCATCGTGAATTTTCCCGTCTTTGTAGAAGACAAGAACATTCTTGAGTGCCTCTTCGTAGGATGCACAACCCCTGGGACTATGATCAGTCTCCTCATCGCACCAAACACACCTTCTTGAATATTTTCTTGCACCTTCAGGTGGCTGAGAAGATGAAGCTCCTTTGGCTTTCTTCAACTCACTAAATTCCACCCTTAGCTCGCGGAAACCCTTGATAAGTTCATCAAGAGCGTTTCCATCCGTGGTCTTAGTGGTCTTTGAAGTAGAGCCCAGATTCATTGATGGTGATGGAGCAAAAGACACCTTAGGAGACTTTGGTGTATGAATAGGTTCAGAATCAATTTTTGCTTCCTCTCCTCTTGACCTCACACGTCGTTGTTTGGCCAAAAGAATCACTGTCTCTTCAACTCTCCTCGAATCGTTTGTAAAGCCACCTTCTGTAGTTCGATCTCCGAGAAGTAAAAGAAGTCGGTCTTCAAGTGCAGCATCAGTTGCTTGAAGGAAAAGCTCACTCTTCCTGGATTCAAGAAGGCGCCTTTCAGCCAAAGGTAGTTGGCCAAATTTCTTTTCAAAGTCTCTCAACAGCTCGTTGGGACCCATACTGTTCCCAGGCCGTTGCTCAATCCATTCCAGGAAAGATCTCTTTGTCATTCTCTCCAAATCTTCATCAAAATACTCATCCCGCACTCGTTCAGCAAACTCCGCCCACGAGATGACCAGCTCGCGAATCTCTTGCACCCGGTCACGAATCTCAGGTACAACCGCCATGTCAAAAGTTCGCATCATTTGATTGTCTTCAACTTGATGCACCTCCATCTTGCAAACATAGGTTCGCAAGAACTTAGAGATATTCTTGCCGTTGAACCTTCCAATCTTGGAAACAACAGCCTTCAGAGCCTTCGTGGCACCTTGACCACCTTGGTTCGCTCTATGTTGTTCCATAAACAGAGCCAATGCCCCTACAATGTCCTCCATGGGAAATTGAACTCCACCGGTGCGTCTCCCACCGCCACCAGCAGCTCCTTCAGAGTCTCCCATAGCAAAATCACAACAGTCGCCTCAAAGCTCTCTCAGTGGAAGTACCAAATGTCGTGTAGAGAGGGGAGCGCCTTGAGAATTCGCAGGGAATCTGGCTGCGACTGGAGATTGTTTGCTCGGAAATCCAATCGTATCTTCAAATCTTCAGGTCTTCAGTCTTCAAACTCCTCCCTGTTGGCCTATCCTGTGGTGGCTCTAAAGGGTTAAGGGTGAAGGTGGGTGATAAGAAACCACGGCCTCGGACGGGTAAAACGGGACGGCCAGACCACAAGCTGAAACCGTCCGAAAGATTGGCTCCTAAAATTCAAACCCACGGTGACCAGCAAACGTGCCTCACCGGTGGGAACGACATAAACACGACCGTGTGGGCAATTAACCCCACTTCGCCGCAACAGAGTTTACAAGAACAGAATTGAAATACAACTAGCCTCCAAAGCTGGCTTGGAATCACAAAAAAAGAAATCGGACCACAAGCCACAACACACTTGTCTCCATCTTCTCTTCTCTTCAAGCCTCAAGTCCTCAATTCCTCCATCCTTCAACTCCAAAGTCTTCAAGTGTTCAAAAACACTAAGAAACTCAAAAGAAGTGTTCAAAAACACAATGGAAAAGTTTCACCAAGGCTGTAACCTTCAAACAAGTGACACAGATGACTCAAAACTTCAAATACTAAGTATAATAGCTCTCTGGAAAGCTAATTTAGACAACTAACACTCCTCCAAATTTCAAGTCAATCTAAACTACTGTTCGAAAGTTATGGACAATCAAAGTTCTGCCTACCCCTATTCAATCAGATCTCTATAACTTCTTGCTCACAACTCCGAATTTCAATTGTGATATCTTTCTAGAAAGCTAAGATAGAGACGCATACACCCTCCAAATCTCAAATCAAATTGAGAACTACAGAGAAAGTTGTGGCTCCTCGAAACCTCTGCCTCTCAATGGATGGCCTCGGGTTTTCACAGAATTAAAACCTCAATAACTTTTTCTCTACAACTCCGAATTCAAAATTTAAAACGAGTATAGAAAGCTCTCGAAACAAGGAACAAGATCACAAATTTTCAATTCCATATCGTTCAAGCTCAACGAGTTACACACAGTCAAAGTTCTGCTCCAAACCCTTCCTCTCTCACCCGCACACACACACACACACTAAGGAATATCTTTCCCAACTTTTCCACCTCAAGTGGACGTGGGCACTCCAGCCCATGTCACCCTATCCAAAGTACCCCACAAGGTACTTTGCTACTTTCTTATCCTTTCCACTTTCAACCACATAAATCCCCTAGTCTTTTATTTATTGGAAGACTAAAAATTTAGACCTTCCAACCAACAAGATAAGTAAAATAAAAAAAATAACTAAAAAATAAATAAATAAAAACTTATCGTAAGATAGCTGATGGAACGGACGTATAAAGGTGTTGATTCGTACAACCTGATCGCCAAGTCGTGGACTTGGTTGGCTGGAAATGTCGTGGTCAGTGGCCGCCGCCAGTCCGGGTTCGAACCCGATCGAGCCCGTCGAGTGGTTGAGCGGCCCACGGCTTGGCTCGCTAGTGAGGCAGGAAAAATACCAGTCAACCCGCTATCTACCCCCCTGAGCAGTGACAAGAGCGGTGCAGCACCTACATGCTAACACTTGCCCAAATCCTCAAACCGTGGTTCTCACCACGACCAAACCTTTTTATCCCAACTCCTTACTTATTAAAATCCACACATATAAAGACTAATACTTGTATATACATGATGGAAGAATTTCCATCAGGACATTCACCCCCTCTAAACCTGCACATCCTCTGGTATGTGCCAAGCTTAGTCATCCTCACTATCTTGGTTGTCCCAAACTGCATCTTCTAAATCTTCATCTTCATCTTGATCAGTGTCATCAAATTGTTGTGGATCGAGAATGTCCTCTAAGTCTTCAAGATGAAACCTGTCACTCCTTCGAAAGACTTTGATGCGTTTTCCAGCCACTGGTACACGAAGAGGAACTCCATCTAACTCTCGAAGTGAATAAGTGCCATTGAGGTGCACTTTAATCACTACATAGGGTCCAATCCATCTTTTTGCAAATTTCCGTACCGTGCTGTGTTGATGCTCCAATGTACTATCAAATACAAGGACCCAATCACCCTCTCTGATCTTCTTTCTCCTCAATCGATGTGTTTTGTCAAAGCGTTCTTTGTTGCCCAATCTAGCAGTTTTCATCTTCTCCAAGGCTATCTCAAGGTCCTCAGGCAATCTTGCCAACTGCTGAATACGAAGTTCCAACAGTCTTTCCCTACTGATGCCATCTTCCCATGAAAGGAACACCCATGTGGGAATATCGCTCTCCACCGGCATGATAGGTTTCTGCCCATACATAAGTTCTACAGGCATGTAACCGGTAACCGTACTATGTGTTGTTCTATCAGCCCATAGTGCAAACGGTAGCAATTTTGGCCATAAACTAGGCTTCCCTTTGCAAGCTTTGACTAGAGCATGAATGATTGGAGGATGTCCCCTCTCGATCTTGCCGTTTGCCTCAGGATTGTAAGCAGTTGTCAGTTTCAACTGCACACCATATCGCTTGAAAAATTCTTTGGCTTCCGTAGCATTCAACTCTCCTCTGTCAGCTCTCATTCGGCCAATACTCCCATACCGACTAAAAATATCTTCAAGTATAAATCGGCATACATTCTCCGTGGCCTTGGTCCTCAATGCTCTTCCCTCAACAAAGTTTGAGAGTTCTTCTCGGGCCAAAACAAGGTACTTCATTCCCCACATTGCACTTGGCATAGCAACCAAATCGATCATCCATTGAAAATGGATTGCAATGGGATAAGTTGGATGCAATTCGTCTCTGTGTCGCACCTTGGATTGTAATTGGCATACTACACAAGAAGCTACAAACTCCTCAACATCTTTGTACAGCCCCTTCCACCAATATCTCTCCTTGATTTTTGTATAAGTGGCCCACACTCCTCTGTGAACGGCCCAAAGTGTATCATGAAGCTCTTGTGGGACTTGGGTCTTGGTTCCAGAGTCTCCCACCACTCTTAGAGGCACATCACCAGCTCTTTTTGCCCTCTTCCATAGAAATCCATCTTTCAGCAGATATCCATAAGATTGATGTCTGATGTCTTTGAATGTCTTATCCATCCAACTTCTTTACCGTTCCATTGTGCTCAAGTAGAGCCCAATATCTCTCAGCTTTCCTTCGTACAGCTCATCCTTGAAAGACAATACTCTAGTGGACGTGCTTTCACCATCTATGTTCATCATATAGCCTCCGTGTAACAATTCTTCACCATGTTCGTGAGCCATCATCTCCTCTTCTTTGAAATACCTTGCTCTAGACAACATATCGGCAACTGAATTCTTTTTGCCTTCAATGTGAACTAGAACAGGATTCAAAGACTTGATGTAGGCTATCCAGCGTAGCATTGCAATGTCTGGTGAAGAACAATTTGCTATCATCCCCAGCAAAGGCAAGCAGTCAGTTTCTAAAACTACCTCCGCACCAATCAAGTAGTTCCTGTCTGCTTTCAGAGCTGTAAGGGCACCCCAGAGTTCTCTTTTTACTTGTGGATAAGCCCTTTGTCGCTCTATCAAGATCCTTGCTCCAAATCGGATAGCAAATCTTTTCCCTTCTTCATCATCTTGTCCAACAGCCCATCCAATAGCTATTGGACTTGTATCAACAGTTACAATCACCGGTCTTCCACAAGTATAACTCACTTGTTTAAGAACCGATGGTGACTCCAGGATTCTCTTCAGCTCTATCATAGCTTTGTCTTGCTCACATTGCCAAACAAATTTGTTCCTCTTGCGCAATAGCTTGTAAAGAGGTTCTGATATATGAGCAAAATGAGGGATCCAAATTTGGTAGAAGACACAGGCTCCTAAAAACCTCCTTACTTCAGTGACATTGCTACAGGCCTTCATTCTCCCAATAGCATCCACCTTCTCAGGATTAGGCTTTCTTCCATAAGAACCACACAAGTGTCCAACCACCAAAATCTCATCAACCCCAAACTTGGACTTCTCAATGGAAAGAGTCAAATTGACCTCCTCCAATTTGCTCAAGATTTTGGCCACATCTTCAATATGATTACTCACAAAGGCTCTGCAACCATCATCTTGAATGGTTAAGTCTCTTTCTTTCTCCTCGCACCCCTTCATGGGAATGTCATCCACGAATGGTATGGTTTTCTCAGGCACAAAATCTCTTAGGATTTGATTCATGGCGCTCTGCATATGTGCCACCGAGTTGGTAGCACCTTGAGGCAATGTACACATGCGCACTAATCCAAGTGGAGTCTTCATGGTTGTTAAATCTCTGCTCTCAGCAGCGAGTTGAAATTGATCATAACCAGAGTATAGATCTCCAATGGAATAAATTGCATGCCCCGCAAATGCTTCAGCTACTTCATCAACATTAGGCCCTGAGCCCTTGTTTCTGATTGTCACTCCATTTGCTGGCTGCATATCTTGAATGAACCTCAATGCTCCCGATTTCTTTGGCACTGTGAACCATCGGTTGGAATATGGAGCCATCGAAGGCTCAAGTATGCCCATGCGTGTCTTTTCCTTAAGCAGCTCCACTAGCTTTGGAAGCAGAGCTCGAGGAACAGGTATAGGTTTCAAATCCCATGGAATATGTGGTATTGTAAAAATAACCATCGGTGCCACAACACTTGGTTGAACGCACCCGATTTCATCTGGCGAAGAAGCAAAGGCCTTTCTATGCATAGAAAGCATGTCCTGAAATTTCTTCTTCTCCGGCTCAGTCAAGAAATTATCTGCTCCAATCTTCAAGTTTGCCAAAGTTTCTTTGGTGAACTTGTGTCCAATCCTTCTTGCTTCTCTCAAACTTGGCTCTTTCTCAGCTTGTCTGATATGATCATCAGTGTCAGATGGTAGCTGAGTAGCCACAGGCTTGACCTTCTTGGCTACAGTTTTGTATCTTGTTTGAACTGAAGCTTCTGATGTTTGCCCATCACCTCTTGAACTATTCAGGCTTGTCATTGCTGTGGAAATCTCATGATATATTGCACTTGTATGCACATTGACAAAGCAATGAGTAGTTCCCTCCGCATTCGTGTTTGTTTCTAGATCTTGCAAAGTCTGCAAGATATCATCTGGCATTCCATTCTCTTCATAAATACCAGAAACAGTCTCAACTTCTTCTAAAACCTTCATCTTTTTTAGATTTTTCTCCATCTTTTTCACAAACTTTCTATGTACAGGGTCCAAATCTTTGACACCCGTAAAACTCACAAAGCCGCAATCTGTCACACTTAAAAACCCACACCTAAGGCTGGTATGTACATTGGGGAACTCGCCAATCTTAATTCCCTTAGCACCCGTGGATCCCCACATCCCACGTGTGCTCTTCAGAAATCCGGAAAGTTCGTAGAAGTTGGTAGTGGGATCTATCTGAGTTGAAGTCGATGCCTCTCATTGTCAGGCCTCACCGTTAAGAATTGCACTGACCTCTTTCCATCAACACTTCGAATCCGGGCATAATGAGACCCATCATCCAACACCTTGGTCTCCATTCGTGAAGCAGTGATAAATGGTTGGCCCAAAATTATCGGATAGGCGCTAAGGTTCTGAACAAAGAAGTTTTGTTCAACCTCCACATCTCCAATCTTCGTGAGTACTGCTGGGCAAGCTCCATGCAGTCGGGTCCGTCCGCTATTGGCTGCTCTCATAATCCATCCATGGTCCGTATCAATCGGCCATTTGCCCTTTTCATAGATACTCCGAGATATAGTGTTGATCTCAGAACCATGATCAACAAGAGCTAAAATGTGGTCATCCACCCCTCCGAGCTTTATCTTCGTCTCAGTGGTGGCCCTAGCCCAAAACGGTAAATCAAACTCCGTTCTTTCTTCGTTCTCCGTCCTCATCATGTGATCGTACGAGAGCTCAAAGGTTCGTGCCTCCTCCTGAAGATCTTCTTCATCTTCAACCACTGATTCACTCATCATGGCAAATACCTCGCCAATCTCGGTTTCTTCATCTTTGGACATGTGAGTGTCCAAAGCTCTGATCATTACAGTCTCAGCTGTCATCTGCCGCTTTCGCTTGATGATGTCAATAATCAGCTCATGGAAATCTTTCTTGGCTATACCAAGTGCTTCCCTCAAAGTGAATTCGATTTTGGCATCCAAAATCCTTTCCTCCAATACTCCCTTCGGATCAATGGAAGTCTCAATGTCTGACTGAAGCTTGTAGGCAGGTGCCTTTCCCTTGGCCTTGTTGGAGTCTCCTTTCTCTTCTCCTCTTTTGCTCTCACTGGATTGCCTGCTTGGTCCATCCTTCTCTTTCTCTTTATTTTTCTCCCACCATTCTTTTGGTAACGGTGCATCACTAGGGCGCTCAGTACTAGGGTCTGATGGCTTTGAACGTGTAGGAACTCTCTTTCTCATCTCCTTTGCAGGCTCATTCTGCATCGGAGATCTTCTCTTTGCTTCTGGCTCAACACCATCATCAGCATCAAATCTTACACGTTTTTCCTCGACAGAGGCCGCATACAGCTCATCATTGTCTTTCTCTTCATTCATAAAAGCCATGATGCTACTTGCATCCACAGGATCTTCCCATCCAGTTGCCTTTCTGATGGCCTGGGCTCCTCTCTTCATCAACACTAGTTTTTGAGCATTGGAAACACCAATTGAGTGTTGTGTCACTTGAATGTGATATGAATCAGTCTCATGCATTTGAACATAGCTAGATCTTGTTGTCTTGTCTTCCATGAGCTTCTTCATCCCTCCTCTCCCATAATTGGTCCCCATTGGAGAGCCAGTAGAGGCATCGTGAATTTTCCCGTCTTTGTAGAAGACAAGAACATTCTTGAGTGCCTCTTCGTAGGATGCACAACCCCTGGGACTATGATCAGTCTCCTCATCGCACCAAACACACCTTCTTGAATATTTTCTTGCACCTTCAGGTGGCTGAGAAGATGAAGCTCCTTTGGCTTTCTTCAACTCACTAAATTCCACCCTTAGCTCGCGGAAACCCTTGATAAGTTCATCAAGAGCGTTTCCATCCGTGGTCTTAGTGGTCTTTGAAGTAGAGCCCAGATTCATTGATGGTGATGGAGCAAAAGACACCTTAGGAGACTTTGGTGTATGAATAGGTTCAGAATCAATTTTTGCTTCCTCTCCTCTTGACCTCACACGTCGTTGTTTGGCCAAAAGAATCACTGTCTCTTCAACTCTCCTCGAATCGTTTGTAAAGCCACCTTCTGTAGTTCGATCTCCGAGAAGTAAAAGAAGTCGGTCTTCAAGTGCAGCATCAGTTGCTTGAAGGAAAAGCTCACTCTTCCTGGATTCAAGAAGGCGCCTTTCAGCCAAAGGTAGTTGGCCAAATTTCTTTTCAAAGTCTCTCAACAGCTCGTTGGGACCCATACTGTTCCCAGGCCGTTGCTCAATCCATTCCAGGAAAGATCTCTTTGTCATTCTCTCCAAATCTTCATCAAAATACTCATCCCGCACTCGTTCAGCAAACTCCGCCCACGAGATGACCAGCTCGCGAATCTCTTGCACCCGGTCACGAATCTCAGGTACAACCGCCATGTCAAAAGTTCGCATCATTTGATTGTCTTCAACTTGATGCACCTCCATCTTGCAAACATAGGTTCGCAAGAACTTAGAGATATTCTTGCCGTTGAACCTTCCAATCTTGGAAACAACAGCCTTCAGAGCCTTCGTGGCACCTTGACCACCTTGGTTCGCTCTATGTTGTTCCATAAACAGAGCCAATGCCCCTACAATGTCCTCCATGGGAAATTGAACTCCACCGGTGCGTCTCCCACCGCCACCAGCAGCTCCTTCAGAGTCTCCCATAGCAAAATCACAACAGTCGCCTCAAAGCTCTCTCAGTGGAAGTACCAAATGTCGTGTAGAGAGGGGAGCGCCTTGAGAATTCGCAGGGAATCTGGCTGCGACTGGAGATTGTTTGCTCGGAAATCCAATCGTATCTTCAAATCTTCAGGTCTTCAGTCTTCAAACTCCTCCCTGTTGGCCTATCCTGTGGTGGCTCTAAAGGGTTAAGGGTGAAGGTGGGTGATAAGAAACCACGGCCTCGGACGGGTAAAACGGGACGGCCAGACCACAAGCTGAAACCGTCCGAAAGATTGGCTCCTAAAATTCAAACCCACGGTGACCAGCAAACGTGCCTCACCGGTGGGAACGACATAAACACGACCGTGTGGGCAATTAACCCCACTTCGCCGCAACAGAGTTTACAAGAACAGAATTGAAATACAACTAGCCTCCAAAGCTGGCTTGGAATCACAAAAAAAGAAATCGGACCACAAGCCACAACACACTTGTCTCCATCTTCTCTTCTCTTCAAGCCTCAAGTCCTCAATTCCTCCATCCTTCAACTCCAAAGTCTTCAAGTGTTCAAAAACACTAAGAAACTCAAAAGAAGTGTTCAAAAACACAATGGAAAAGTTTCACCAAGGCTGTAACCTTCAAACAAGTGACACAGATGACTCAAAACTTCAAATACTAAGTATAATAGCTCTCTGGAAAGCTAATTTAGACAACTAACACTCCTCCAAATTTCAAGTCAATCTAAACTACTGTTCGAAAGTTATGGACAATCAAAGTTCTGCCTACCCCTATTCAATCAGATCTCTATAACTTCTTGCTCACAACTCCGAATTTCAATTGTGATATCTTTCTAGAAAGCTAAGATAGAGACGCATACACCCTCCAAATCTCAAATCAAATTGAGAACTACAGAGAAAGTTGTGGCTCCTCGAAACCTCTGCCTCTCAATGGATGGCCTCGGGTTTTCACAGAATTAAAACCTCAATAACTTTTTCTCTACAACTCCGAATTCAAAATTTAAAACGAGTATAGAAAGCTCTCGAAACAAGGAACAAGATCACAAATTTTCAATTCCATATCGTTCAAGCTCAACGAGTTACACACAGTCAAAGTTCTGCTCCAAACCCTTCCTCTCTCACCCGCACACACACACACACACTAAGGAATATCTTTCCCAACTTTTCCACCTCAAGTGGACGTGGGCACTCCAGCCCATGTCACCCTATCCAAAGTACCCCACAAGGTACTTTGCTACTTTCTTATCCTTTCCACTTTCAACCACATAAATCCCCTAGTCTTTTATTTATTGGAAGACTAAAAATTTAGACCTTCCAACCAACAAGATAAGTAAAATAAAAAAAATAACTAAAAAATAAATAAATAAAAACTTATCGTAAGATAGCTGATGGAACGGACGTATAAAGGTGTTGATTCGTACAACCTGATCGCCAAGTCGTGGACTTGGTTGGCTGGAAATGTCGTGGTCAGTGGCCGCCGCCAGTCCGGGTTCGAACCCGATCGAGCCCGTCGAGTGGTTGAGCGGCCCACGGCTTGGCTCGCTAGTGAGGCAGGAAAAATACCAGTCAACCCGCTATCTACCCCCCTGAGCAGTGACAAGAGCGGTGCAGCACCTACATGCTAACACTTGCCCAAATCCTCAAACCGTGGTTCTCACCACGACCAAACCTTTTTATCCCAACTCCTTACTTATTAAAATCCACACATATAAAGACTAATACTTGTATATACATGATGGAAGAATTTCCATCAGGACAGCGCTGATCCTAACCAGATAGTCGGCCAGATCACCATTTGTATTACACATCATATGCTATTGATAAGATAGATGAACTTGCAAACGCTAGAATGTTGGAGATCAATCATGATTTGAAAACCCTAACAACCTCTATGCTTACTTAGACACAAAGACGTAGCGAGCGTCAATGTATTGTTGATTCTCTTTGATGCTTTCCAAGACCACTATTCTGCAACGGTGACCTTTATACACGTATTTGAAAAGGTATTTCACAACAATGATCAACAAACATATCTGTTGGCAAAAAATGAATTTAGGGTAGAAGTTGACCAAGGGGGCTCACTTTTGGGCAAAAGCTACATACTCCATAGTAGCTCTCTGTCCTCCTCCCCTCCCCCCTGTTACTCTTTGATCGGCTGGTTTTGTGGTCTTTTGGCTACTGGATACATAGTGTCTACCCTTGAAAGGGGGAAGTAGTTCCAGCTCACTAATTCCCTGCCCAGTGGGCACGGTCTTAGTAGTGGAACGAACAAACACTTTATTCACGCACGCCTCCTTCGGAGACCGGCGTTCTTCTCTCTCTCTCTCTACTCCATAGTATATTTGTTTTAAAGCCTTTGTTAAATTGTTGTGGAATGCCAACCGTCCATTAATTAGGTGTGAAGAAATCATGGGCAATAAAATGTTAGGTGAACATAAAATATCATGAACAAAGTGCTGATTTTTGGGACTTTGTGTTGTCATAACACATGTTGCTCTATAAGTGGCCCAACCCTTTTCCGAGATGAGTATACTGCATACTATAGAGACTGAAAATATACCAAAATATACTACGCAATATATATGTTAAATCAAGGCACCAAAACCTAGCTTTTGAAGAAAATGATGGAAAAAAATATTTTATAAAAAACTTTATATATCATGATATATTTTTGTATGCTAAAGAAGGTTGGATAAGAATTTGGAGCAAAAATCAACATTTATATCTTATTTAGGCTTTCTGAAAAAATAGCTTATTTTTACCAATAAAAGTCAAATTAAGTTTTGGATCTAATTTTTTAAATTATAATGTACGAGTAAATTATGGTGTGAATGTCTTCCAAATTTTTTTGAAGAATTTTACCTCCTAAAACTCTCAAAAGAAGTGTATTTGTTAAATTTAAGAAACCTGTGACAAGTATGTAGTAATGAAAGATATACTTCTATTGCCCAAACCATGAGCTGGAACTCTAATTTTTTTAGGATTCTCATATTGCTATTGAGGTATGCAATTACATTCCATCAGAAGAATTCCAAAATCAAATCCGCATTGGCACTAGGTAGCAAAAGAAGGCTCGTGACTTGTCCCTACATCCTTTGTGATAGGTTTTTCGTACGACCTTAGTCGACTATCACCCTTTAGATTATTAAATTGATCCTCAAACAACAATGCAATGGTGAAAAGAAAGCTTACCTCAACGTTCGTGTTTGCGTTGTACTTTGACATTGAATATAGGTTGTGCACTAAGATCCAATGATTGTCAATTTTGATGGCCTTTGCTGTCAACAACAGAGCGCATGTCATCCCTCCTTCTATACATGGTATATTTGTTTTTATCCACGCATGTTTCTTTGGCAAAGTCTCAAAGGTACTGCTTGGTACATTTACCATCCTCCATGCAAGGGACACATGGATATTGCTTGTCGCGAGGCTCGTGTACCAAGGAGCATTTTTTTCTCTTGTTCGCATCAAAATGAGTGGCTTGAAAGTTTGGTAGTCACTACTAAGTTTATTCCATTTGTAGTCCTCCATTATAATTGTTCATTGAGAATTAGTAGGTTGTGCGCATGTGGCCGGCCTTTCTTCTAAAATTCAATCACCCAATTGTATCCGAGCACCTTGCCAAACAATTAACAATCCTTAAAATCTGCCATTAACTTCTAAACACATCGCACAATCTCCCTTTATTGCACAATTTTTTAAAACTAGTGGTATTTTATTCATTAAGTGTGAATATACCCTTCAATGGTTACAGATGCCAAAACAAGATTGCAAGTGTTCGTGTCTTGGCGTTAATTTTGCAACCATTGAAACATGTAACATGTATGATACACTCTATTAAGATAGTTAAATAAAAAATAGTAAAAATATCTTAAATACATAAAACGATAGAAATGTCAAGTGGAAATATATTATGATTGTACTTTCTAACAAGTGCTAAAACATAAATCCTTAAACTTATACTCGCTCTTCCTCCACTCCACTTAAAGGCCTTTTGAAAGGTGAAATGTCTGTTATTCAAGACGAAACTCCTCAACCTTGCAAAAATCAACTGAAGTCAGAATACCATGTTATACGTACAAATGCTAAACGTGAAGCAGACAATGCATCACGTCAAAAGAAGCAAATGGACCATCCGATCAACAATCAATGTATGGATTTGGAAATCAATCACCGTTTGAATGCCAAACAATGCGCCGTTGTTTGAGAGAATAACCATCAAGTCTTGGATTTGTTGTTGGCGCGTTTGTGTGGTTGATGGTGTCATTGACAACATTCGACATGTAGTTCAGCAAATGAACATTCAATGTGGCGCGTGTCGCCCATTGCATTGAATAAACAAGCACATTACCAGAAGAGGTTCAACATATGCAAATCTATTTTTTAGTATGTGTTGTGATTAACCTCTAAAAGCCCAAATGTACTTGGGACGTACGTTTTGGATTTTTTGCAGGCTTCTAAAATTTATTTTTTTAAAACTCTTGTTCTAGATTTTTCTTGATAAGAGCTTCATCAAGATATTTTTATTATTATTTTTGGATTCATGGTTTGAAAGCTAGTACCACTCAAAGTTAGTAATGGGGACTTTGGGTAGCTCCAAAATTTTGCTCGAAGTCTCTATTGACATTGAGATTTTCCATACATGTAGAGAATATTAGTTTCTTTGAAGATGTCAAAAAAAAATCTTGTCTTTAGTGTAAAAAACATTTTAACTCAAGTCAAACATTTTTACACATTTTGAGCAAGGAGGGAAAAAAACTTCATCTTTTCCATATAAAACCTAGAGATCTTCATATTTTTCACTTTTTATTTTCTCTACAACAATATGTGGTGTAAACCTTCGTATTGACAGTCATTCTAAAACATATTAAATTCTCAAAAAAATTAAACGCGAATTGACAATTTTTGAGCGTCCACTCCTTGCACACTTGTTTTGACCGTAGGATCTCCATGAAGACTTTCTAAGTAACATACTCACAAAATTTCATACACTTTGATTGCACAAATATAAATATTAAAGTGTTTAAAGTCAAGAAAATGGTTCATTTTCTTCCCTGCATTGAGTGGATCAACAAACTTTGACCTCACTTGGTATCAATTTTTTGCGCTACACAAGGTCTAAATCTCTAACCATTGTGTTGAATATAATGTGAGTTTGGTATACACCAATTTTTTGAGGTAAAGAAGGGGTGTAGCACATTTGAGAATCCATCCGGGTGTAAGCAATGCTTCTGCAATCACATCTCTGGAGCAAGTAATAATTAAGGCTTTGCCCAAGGTAGAAAATACACCTTCCGTGTTGTATCATAGAATAGGCAACCTTTTGCAAACAGAAGGAGAGAATTATAAGTTTGCACAGCTCTACATTGTGGATAATGCCACTCTAAACGGTCAAATGACAACTTTTGAGAATCTAGTTCGCTATACAATGAAGGCACTTCAAAACATGTTACAAGAGCACAACCTTAATGCACAAGTTTAGATAATACATTGATGGAAAACCAAAACAAATCCAAATAAAGGTTCATAGTTCTTTTTGAAGTAGAAAATAATGAAAGATAAACAATTTTCAATTTTAATGTGATAGTTAATAAGCTTTTTTGCACTTTGTTTACCAAGGTGAGAAAAATAATGTCTTAGAGTGAAAGTTTTACATATTAAAATCTTTATTTTTACTTTAGTTCTCAAATAAAATAATTTTTTTACTTATAATATCTCACACTAAATAGAGGTGTGTAGCAAATATAATATTGAAGGTGCTTCCTTCAACAAGAGTCACTTTAATGGCATAGTGTTTTTCCATAGGTCCAACAAAAAGAATAATTATACTTCATTGTCTTTCTTGATTTCGTGCATCTTATTATAGTTGACAATAATTATCGCAATTGTATGAACTTGGTGAGATTCTAAAAGCACAATTTGAGACTATGGATTTTTAAGATATAATTAATTATCACGCAAAGAGGTACAAAAGATAATAAGGGCCGCTTCACACCTAAAGCTCAAGTCCAGAGGCTGTTGGTTTCCACTAATGAGATTGCTAGAATGGCCAAAGTTCAACCTTTGGGCCTTCACACTTGTGCCCAAAGTCCAGAGGCCGTCGTCCTCCATTGTGCCTACATGGCAACACTTTTAGAGAGTTTTGGCACCAAGGCGACGGACTCTCGAGCAAAACTTGGGTCACCGTTTTTAGTCGACCCAAAATTCCTTCGAGAGTCGGTCGATTTTTTCAATAAAATAATCAAAATCTGACAAGATCTGGACCATTAGATGAAAGAGGCCGGATTTTTTGGTTGATTTTTTTTGGCGTAATGATATGGAGTTTGGACATTGGACTTGGGCTTTGGCACTTCGCACCACAGCTGCCCAAAGGCTTCAATATACATATTTTAATGTTTTTTTTAATCCAAACGTTTGGACTTTTGCCATAGTTTGGGCATAAATTTTGACGGACGGATTCTCGACTCGGCCATGTGTGAAGCGGCCCTAAGATGTTGAAGTAGATATAAAAAATCATGTGGCATTTTAACTTCCAAAAATTTCTTGTCTATTTTTGACTAAAACATTCGACTTTGACTTCTTTGGTAATCATATTATTGCACTACACAAATTTGTATTCATTATGACTATGTTGTGGATGATGTAAATTCCTTGCACACCATAATTTTATTGTATTGCATGAGGAATATACATATTTAAAATAAGTGTATAATGAACAAAGATTCAAATACCACCAATATCCATTTTAGTTTCTTGTATTATTTTGGGTGTAGAATGTGGAACCAAATGGCCAAATTAGGTGCTTGTGTTACTTTTTGAAGTAGGAAAAGAAGAAAGAGAAAATATATTTTTTTTGTGAACTGCTTAGTAAAGATGGAATATGGAAATTTTGGAAGCCCAAATTTTTGGAAATTCGTTTGATGCAAAGGCTCAAGTGGAACTCTTTGGATAGAAAAAAATATAAGGGTGTTCTAGGGTCTTACCAAATGGATTGACAATGTGTCACAAGGAAATACAATATTAATTTGTTCACAAAATTAAATGTTGGATAAGGTTATCAATTTATTTGATACAAAGAATTCCTTATCTTATCGTCTTATAATGAATCATTAAAAATGGCCAACATGTTATTGTAGTATACAATTGAGAGGAATCAAAAGAATCTTATTGTTGGATGGAAGAATTTTCCACCAAAAAGGAGAAAAGTTATTGGAGCATGATAGTCGGGTTTTCATCTCTGTGATAAGCTTTTGCGGGGGGGAAATAAGTTTTTCAAGAATATATAATTTCACCTGCCCATGTTGGATGATGTTTTAAATTTTTTTGTGGAATCTAAATTTGCATTGTGCTGGATTTGTTGACTTTGTTCTTTCTCGCATCATTTGTCATTTTGTGCATATCAATTTGTTATGAATGTAGAGTGTGAGGCTCGGGTGTTGTTTGGGATGTTGTTGTGTTGTTATGAAAAGAAACTGTAAAGAAGTAAATTGAAGAGAATCATAGTAATACAGGATGAAGATACATATTCTTGCACAAAATCATGTATCTTCTTCAAGAGTCGGTGGTCCTTCCGCTATTCCATCAATCGAGAAACAAAAAAGTTTTCAAGAATGAAATGTGGAAGTCACTCCCCAATTTCATCAATAAAAGCTTGTACTAAAGAGTCCAGAGAGGAAAAGCCAACACTTGCAACATTTTTTGGCATGAAAATGGCTTTAATAGACTTAGTAGGCATGTGTGGTTGAATAGGAACCATTGAATATGCCAAATTCATTGTAGAAGATGGAAAGGGCAACTCACTAACATCAATACTAATGATAGCCTTAAAGGAGTGAGTGTTATCTTTGAAACTTCATACACCTTTGGAGCCTTGGTTGGCTTTGATGCCTTTGACCTGACTCCATATCAATTTTGACTCCAATGACAAAGCTTTTCTCTTCCCGTTTTGAACTGCTACCATTTCTGCAAGTAGAAGAGGGAGTCGGAGCGGGAGTTTCTCCATGTGTTTTGTTACATTACTAAGCTTCAAAAACTACACTAAATTGAAAGTGCACATATATGAATCATCTACAATAATCAACATTTCAAAGAAAATGTCATCAACGCTCAAGCCGACAAAGTACAATCAGCTCCTTCTACAACAACCATGAGTGGTTGCCATAATGAAATGGCTTCACTCTCGGAATGTGCAGTGTTTGGGAGCAAGCAGACTGTTACAGTGAAATGGTTGTTAGAACTGATGCTCTTGTCAAGGGAGCTAACTATACCTTAAAACAAGTCGTAGGTATTAAAGAAAAATGAAAATAATGCTCAACCAACAAACCACACTAGTGGCAGTGGCTGTAGTTTAGTTTCGGGCTCTCGTTGGACGACAACCTTTGACTCTACATCCTCCTTTGGGGGATGCGGACGGGCAACATGTCGAGTTGACCCCTTTCACCCGGCATAGGAGCATGTCTGCGAGGGAGTTGCAGCAGTTGTTAGTTGCTCCGTCCGAGGATCCGGTTGGGTCATTAGGAGGTCAGGATCGTGAGGTGGCGATTTGGTCGTCTTGGCGCCCACAGAGGAGAGCTTTGGCCAATTAGATGTTTTGTCTCTAGACTTGTTCTCTTCTTTGAACGTTAATGGCTTTCCCCTGCAATTGGATTGAACTTTGACTTTTGGTCTTGTGAGTGCCATTTCTTTGGAGTGTGGATGTTTTACTTGACCATGCTGGTTGTTTTCTCTGGGTTTCCTTCCCGCTTGACTACTTTCTTGTTGTCCCTATATTTGCCTTTGGCTTGTACTTTGTTGGGGCTTGGTGTTGTTCTCTATTGCCGACCTTGCATCGCGAAGAATTCCGTTTCCTTTTAATTTCCCAAATCAGGCCTTCAAGGTTTAGTAGTGAAAAGCTCCTCAATTTTGAAGGCTCGCCGTAAAGTGGGAAGGAAGGTTTATCAGGCCCAGTTTGCAAGTGTATGGGAGGTCAAAGCGTGCCTTCAGGAAGACTGGGAGGATATTAAAGCTTGGGATGCTCTCAACGATGCACAGCAACTACTCAAAGAGGTGCGTGTTAAGAAACTAGAGACGTTGGAGAGGAAGACATGGGCTACTTGGTCCCACCTTCAGGACAAATGTACGCGGGAGGTCTTTAGCTTCAACAGTTCAATGCGGCCCAAGACCCAGATACGCAAGTTGCTTAATGGGGGGCAGTCAATGCGGACGCAAGAGGAGCTCATTGAGCAAGTTTATATGTACTTCAAGAAGCTCTATTGGTTTGATGCTCTCACAAAGCTCAATTCATGTGCTCCGTTGGCATGTCTGAAGAGCGTCAAAACGGTGGTCACTCTTGAACAAAATATCATGTTACTCCAACCCATTTTCCAAAGAGGAGCTGAAGGAGGCAGTCAAGTCTCTGCCCAATTTCAATGCAATAGGGGTGGACGGTATTCCTTCGGAAGTTCTCAAAACTTGTTGGGATGAGATGGGAGAATTCATTCAGATTAGACGGAGAATGCGCTGGCCAACGAAGAACTTCACTGCAGTTTCAACACGGGTTTGTAGTCCCTCATTCCCAAAAGAGGAGCTTGGTCTCTCTTGGCCAATTTTTGCCCTATTTTAGTCCTACCTTCTACCAATAAGGCAATGGCCACGGCCATGGCCATCCGGATGCAAATTTTTTTGCCCTTGTAGATTAAATCCTCACAGACGAGCTTCATCAGAGGTACATCCTTGATAGTGTATTTTTGGCGTATCAGACCATGGAGTATGCCAATGAATCGGAGCAAGACTTGATCATACTCATTATCAATTTCCCGAAGGCTGATGACAAGATCAAGTGGACATTTCTTCAAGAGACAATGCTGAAGATGGGCTTTGATTGGCAGTGGCCTAGTGGGTGGAATGGACATCGACTTTTTATCAAGGCTCTTGCATCTCTGTCCTCGTTGATAGCTAGCCCTGCAAGGAGTTTGAGATGGAGCGAGGCATGCATAAAGGTTGCCGGATGGCACCCTAACTCTATTTATTTGTCCAAAACATGTTGGTTCTCATGATTTGCAATCCGGATAAGAACATCAAAGGTCTCTCCTTAGCTGATCGTTCCACTTTACAGAAAACCTTCTTTGCGGATGATTCTTTGTTGTACTTATGCTGACCCCTGGAAAACCTTACACGGACTTTTAGGGTCCTCGATCTCTATTACAATGGTATGAGGTTTTCTATCAGTATGACGAAGTCAGTGGCCATCTGGGCTTTGGAGAATCCGCACGCATGGTCCTTTGGTGTTGACCAAGGTCTCCGATGGTTTCAGAGCCAAACTCTTTGTTTGGAATTCCTGATTGGATTAAGATGGAGCAGCGCAAGAAGAACAACAAGGTTTTGTACCAAGTGAATTCCAAGTTGACTCTTGGGTGAATCAACCCCTTTTGATGGTTGCCTATATTTTGATGTGCAACGAGGTGGTGTTGAAGTCTATGAGGTATGTAGCAAGCGTTGTCGACTTTGATAAGAGCATCTTCAACAAGGCTTGAGCTTTGGTGCACAATTATGTCTTTGGTGGTGACCCAACCAAGAATGCTTGTGCGTGGATGGCTTGGAATTTTGCGCTGCTGCTGACAGTTTTTGGCGGTATCAAAGTCTTTGACCCATTTGCCCAAGCTTTTGCCTTTCTTGCCAAGATGGTGGTCGGTGGTTTGGAACCACGACCAAAGCCTTGAAAGACCTTTCTACAGTATTGAGTTTGGCAATTGTAGAACAAAGATGACGATGTTCAGGCTTCTTTGGGTGAATGGCTATTATTGGCAAAATCTATGGCTGACCAAGGCTCCCCCTTTTGGCGGGATATCTGGTCCATTTGGATGTAGATGAGAATGAGTGTTCCCAAGAAGACACCGGTAATCAAGGCGGAAGTACTATAGCAACCAATTTCCGTAAGCCACTTCTTAAAAATGCACATGGCCGTATCTAGGGGGAAGAAAAACCTGAGATGTTCTATAGATGGTCTATCAGAGACCTTAATTTCTTCAAGCATCTCTAGCTTCCCCTTCAAGAGCATTGGATGTCTACTGAGGAGTTGCGGCGTCTGACTAGCTCCAAAAACGTGGAGCTTCTTCAAAGAGGATTTTCGGAGTCTGTCCAATGGACACCTCCTCCTATGCAACCAGTCAGGGAGAAGGAATGGTGGAAAAAAGCAGTGCCGGATCCCCTAACACCTCAAGAATTTTTTCATATTGCCAGTCGGTGAGGATGGCCAAATTTTTGCCTACATTCATAGGCGCAAGTTGGATACAGAGCAGCTGGAATTATACTCGGACAGGGAGCCTGTACAGTTGGCGGGTTGTCCTCTTACCCGGGCTCGCACTCTTCTTAAGAGTCTAGAGGACGGATTTACCTCTTTCAATCTTAAGGTCTCATCCCCAGGTGAATGGCAGTTCTTCACGTTATTCCATGGAAGAATCATTGTGGCATTACTCCGTGCGTGGCAGCAGACCATCTAAGCCCGAATGGACGCATGGAGAGAACTCACTTGTTATTCTCGTCAAAATTCAAGTCTTCTAAGCAATAGAAGAAAGAAGTTGAGTTTTAGGCGACATGGAGTCAAGGCGGAGATTTCTGCTCCAAGAGTTTTGGCCTTCGTTGGAACGTTGTGCCTCACCAGGAGTTCGTCTCCCATGACTTGGCTAATAGATTTAAATCCTTTCATGCCGGCCTCACTCAATTGGCAATCCCCATTGCTTTGGTTACCCCTATCGAGTCAGCCAGTCCCGTTGCTTTTATTCACTCTGTTCCATAAAAAGTGCCTCTTCAATTGTCGACTTCAGCGGACTTGTTGTTGGGAGCAGTTGTCGCTTCTTCCTCAAATGATATGGAGGATGCGGAGGCTCATGCAGAGCAGATTCTTGTTGACATTGTTGAGGAGTTGGAGCGTGAGGTTGAACTCAAGGAGGCTGTGGAGGATTCTTTGGAGCTTATGAACTCTCTCTAGTTCGATGAGAACCTCCATAAGCATGCATTCTTATCGACTGATTCCTCTCTGGAAGACGCGGTTGTTTTCCGATTTGTCTTTCTACTAGGGCTTTTGGCGTCTCTCTGCTAGCCAAATCTATGCATGAGATGGTGGCGACTCCTATGGCTCCCCTAGCATGTTCACGGTCCAAGGGTGAATTGGCCCCTATGGCTCCGCCAAAGTTTCTCCCTCAAGCTTTGTTGTAGAGCGCATCCTCAAGTGAGGTGGCTTTGGTTGTACATGGCAGTCTGGTTTATTAGGCTACTTCTTTGACTTTTTCCAACGTGATCAACGAACTGACAAGTCCTTCCTTTTGCAAGGGATAGGCATCTCACCCGTTAGAACCTGACTGATTATTCTCTTTCTTGATCTCTTCCGGTTGCTTCCCCTTGGTTTGGTGTTGACGTGAACTTTTGATTGTTAGTTTGGGATTTCCTTCCCCCTCTTAGCTTTGTGCTAATTGTCTTGCCTCTTGGTGCTCGTGTGTTTGGAGCTTGTTGCCAATTTTGTCGGTAGCCTCATTCCTCAATGTATTTGGTTTCATTTAATTTCTAGAATCGGGTCTTCAAAGTTAAGTGGTGAGAAGATGGTTAGGAAGTGGTGAGAAGGAGGGCAAAGATGGCGGTGCAAACCCTAATTAGGGTTTAGTGTTTTCAGCAAACGGATTTAATACAACGAGGATTTGGGCACTGTAGCTAGGTGCAGTGTCCTTCTGCGGTTCTTTTGATCTCGCTCAAGAGGGTATTCAAAGACGGATGTGCTCAGTGCGAAGGAAACATGGCGAAGGTTGGGTGTGGAGGGCTTCCGGAAGCCAACATGCGCGACTCCAATATGGGCACGGCGGATGCGGACTCGGAGACCAGAGAGGGGTCAGAGACGCATGTTCCAAGCGAGGCGTTTGCGCCGGCGGCGGAGGTTCTGCGAGGGCCTGTGCCGCAGACAGCTAAGCCGACGTGTGTTGATGGGGTTCTAGTAATGGAGTTTGCAGGAGAGAAGAAGATGCGGTACGAAGCCCTCAGGGCAGCGGCTTTTGCAAGGACTGTAATCGGCCATTTGCCGATTTTGGGTATTGGGTTCAAGACATTGGAGGATTAGGCAAAGGCCCACCTCCACGACTTGTTGAAAGGAGTCTTTCAACTGGGAAATAGTTTCTTCGAAGCAAGTTTCAAGATAGAAGAAGGGGTTCAGCATGCATTGAGGGAAACTTTCTTCTTTGCTGCAAAAGAGGCGACGATCTCTCCATGGGATTTTGATTTTTCCCCAGAAAAAGAGGAGACATTTGTCCAGATGCAATTCCCAGTTGGAATGCAGTTTTTAGGATTACCGGCATGGCTTTGGAACAAAGTGGGGCTCAGGTTAATCGGCAAAGACTTGGGAACGATCCTGTCAATCGACTCGTCGGACTCATATAGGGGGAAGATGGCGGGGTCAAAGATCAGAATTTTGGTGAAAGAAGTGGAAAACTTGCCGAATGTTATTCATCTTCCGGGAAAGAGAAGCGGGGCTTTCACAGAACACAAGATTATCTTCTTTGGAAGACCGGATTAGTGCCTTAGGTGCAAGACGGTCGGGCATCTCGTGAAGCAATGCACACAAAGACAGGGAGGAGGGGGGCATGAATTGGCATGAGGAAGGCAAGACTCACACTGCTTGGCAACGTGCTCCAAGCGCCCACCGTAAAGGAGAGTTTCCTAGACAAACGCATCGCTCACACATGGGAGCAAACGAATCAGGAGGGAGGAGAAAAGAGGCGGTGGGAAACAAGGGCATCCCAGCGGTTATACCGAAGGAACCTCATCGGGTATATAAACAAAATGATAAGCAGACTGAGCACAAAGCCGTCGGTAAGCAGACGCAACAGTCTGCTCGAGGCAGGTGGCAGGATCCTCTAACAAGGAAAAGACCCCATCGTAGGGGAAGGATGATTTGAAAGAGGGGTGCTATAAGGAGAAATCAGTTTCCGACCCTCCTTCTAAGGTAGGAGTAGGTACTAGCCAAGGGGATCCTCTTTTGAGGTAGGAAAATAAGGGAGCACTCGGATCAGTGAGTGAGCAAAAACTAGCAGTCCCCTTAAACCCGCGGGTAGAGAAAACCAAAGAATTGTCCTCCATAATGCAAGGGGCAAAAGAAAGCACACACAAGTCTTACGCGGAGGTAGCCAAGGACAATCTATATGTCCCACCTCACGTGGCCAGGCTCAAAATCTAAGGTCGTTAGGATCTCCCACGAGGCACGATCTAAGGAGGATGAGGACAAGCAAGAGTTGCAAGGGGTGGAGAAAGAACCTCACCAGCCGGTTTCTCAAGGAAAGGATAAGATTACAAAATGCTAAGTATCAGGAGAAAGTCTTCCCGAAGTCTCTTCAAAGAGGAGCCAATCAGGAGAAGGGCGGTCAACGGAAGGTGGAGACACAGTCTAGCGGAAAGGGGGTTCTCCAAGTCCAGTCCCAAGGGAAGGAGGCTGGGAAGGAGCTGGCAATTGAGTCTAGTAGGGAGGGCCCGCCAACTCCTCAGCAGCAGGTGACTGCGGCTCGGATGAAGGTGCAACCGGTCAGTAGCTTGGAAAAGGGGGGGCACACGACTCAATAAAGAACCTGCACTCTCGTTTGGCTCGAAAAGGTGCTCGCGGCTACGGCCATCTTTGACGCTCTCCCCACACCAAAAGGAAGTTCTAGTAGGGGCGGTGGACAAGAAAGAGAGGGAGCTAGTGAAGCAGCCCTCGGAGGCTTTAACACCGGAGGTCACACGAGAGGCTCCAGCAGACCATCAAAATGAGAAGTTTCCACGCATCGAAGGGCTAGAATGGCCGAACTCAACTTTCAGCAAGGAGGTGCTAGAAAGGAATGAATTTGTTTGGAGGACGGAGGGAAAATTTCTTTGGCCCAAGCCGAAGGTCCTTCCGGCGATGGTTTCGGAGGTGCGTGAAACAACAGAGCGGAGGCAGTACATGACTTCCACGCTGCCCCTCAATTTTTTCAAAGCAGCAGGCATTGTTCCTCTGGAGGAGAGCTTGTACTTTGACATGAGGGTCTTTTTGGTATTCATCACTTCAATGCGGAAACCGACGGGACAGAAGAACACGAATTACTGTGTCTTACAGAAGAAAGGGCCTCTAGGCGACGCGTCCAACAAAGTAGCAGCCTTCAAGCAACTTCAGATTCTTCAAGGCAGAGGAAACTGGGAGCTAGTAGAGGCACTCACGCACATCACGAATCATGGAGCGTTGGCGTTGTGGGAGATTCTGGTGACGACATGTTCAACGCCGACCCGCTCAAGCATTGGGACGAGGCGAACTTGCAGTATCAGTGGATAGGTGGTAGTTGGGAAGTAGCGCATTGCGTGATGGTCAGCTTCATCCCAGCTCAGATCAAGGAGGTAGCACTTTCCTATCCGGAGAACTTCACATGGACAAAACTGGACAAGGAGTATATCACCTCCCTTAACTCCAATCCGGAGCTGGGCCAGGCTATACTCATGTCGGGGACGCCGAAAAATACCATTAGATCGGTAGTCGGGGGTTTGATCTATCCTAAGGATAGCTCCCCGCCACCTCGCCCTTCCAAGGCATTGAAGTCTTAGGAGCATCGGTCTTCGAGTGCTACCTTTTTCAACTTGAAGGTATGACAGTACAACAATTGTTACTTGCATCCTTTAATGTCAGGGTCCTACGGCATGGCATTATTGGAGAGCGTAAGAGGTGCGAGCTAAAAAAATTCTTTGCTTGAGCCAACCCGCAACCCTCGGTGATCTTGATCCAGGAGCACCATTTTGGAGAAGCGGCGTGCTTGAAGTTGACGAAACAATTAGACTTTAAGTGCAGTCTTAGTTTGTGGAATGCGGCGTCTTATTCGGCGGTAGGCAGGCATTTTAAGGGAGGAACCGGTATACTCTTAGGGGGACAAATGGCTCCGTTTGTGGTAGACTCAAGCCCCTGGGGTGGTAGTGGAGAGCAGAGTTCAATTTGTGGTGCTGGAAGTCGAGGGAATTAGATATGGAATCCTCAACATTTACGCGCCGAACCACACATGTGGGAGAGCTCAACTATGGAATCGTTTGGCAACATATCCATTTCCGACAGTGAATTGGATGGTGGCTAGTGATTTCAACATGGTGGAGTTTGAAGAGGATCGTAGCCCGAATTACTACGAGCGGTCCATGGCAGAGAGGGAGTAGAGCGCTTGGTCGAACTTTGTTCTCTCGCTGGGTGTGGAGGATGTATTTTTGATAGGGAGCTTCAGAGTTCTAGGAAAGAAGAGGGAAACGTGGACGAGACGTAAGCCCAAGCTGCAGTGGTCCCGGTTGGACAGGTTTTACTCCAATGCAGTCATTCAGGAATTCGGTGGGAGATGTGGAGTGTGGCAGTCGATGCCCTATCTCTCGGATCATTCGCCGGTATTCTTCCAGGTCTATCTTAAACTCTTTTTCACGGCGCCCAAGGTGGTTCATTTCAAGAGGGCTTTGCTCATGCAGGAGGAAAATATGTTTCAGTTGGCGCGGGCGTGGCAGCAAGCGACGGCAGGGGCAGATTCCAAGGTACCTGTTGAACAATGGGTTCAAGGACTAGAGGCGCTTGGAAAGGAAGCGACAGCGATTTCAAAGTCCCGTAGCAAGGAGGGACAGAGGGTATACCAGAAACAATTTGCTGGTGTACGTGAAGCAAAGGAAAGGCTTTGGGAGGACTAGGAAGATGATGGGGCGTGGGACCAGTTGAATTCGGCTCAATAGATTTTGGAGGCAGTTAGGATGGAGAAGGTGGAGGGGAAGAAAATGAAGTCAGGGCCACTTGGGCAAGGTTGGGGGATAAATGTACAAGGGAATTTTTTAGTTTCCACAACTCTCTCAGGCCGAAGACCAAGATCAAGGAGCTGATGGATGGAGGACGCTCACTTAGATCGCAAGAAGAAATCCTAGACTTTGCCCAAGATTTCTACAAGCGGTTATATACACAAAATTCCATCTCGGAAGGCTGCATTAGGGCGAGGGAGACTTGTCTTCGCAGTGTCAAGCGGGTGGTCACCCCGGAGCAGAACGCTTGATTACTTAGGCCGTTTTCCAATGAGGAATTGGAGGAGGCGGTTAAAACGCTCCCAAATTTCAAGGCAACGGGAGTAGATGGCATCCCTTCTGAAGTTTTGAAGGAATGTTGGGAGGAGTTAGGGGAGAAGTTCCAAGAATAGATGGCGGAGGTCTTGGAAGTTGGAGAGCTGCATCGGAGTTTGAACACAAGGCTTCAATCATTGGTATCCAAAGGGGGCACCCAAACACAACTTTCAAATTATCTTCCGATCTTAGTCCTTTCTTCGACCTACAAAGCTATGGCAAAGGCCATGGCTCTTAGGATGCAAGGTCTTCTTCCGAAGTGGATCAAGTCGTCTCAAACAAGATTTGTGAAGGAGAGGTGTATCTTGAACAACATGTTTCTGGCATATGAAGCCATGGAATATGCAAAGGAGACAAAACATGACCTCGTCATTCTTACCATAGACTTTAAGAAGGCGTACGACCGGGTGAACTGGAGTTTGCTTCAGGAAACGATGATTAAGATGGGATTGTCAAAAGCATGGGTGGAACAATCGGCTGCGTATTGTGAGGGAACGCGGACGTCGGTCATCATCAATGGGTAGAAGAGCAAGGAGTTCCAGATGGAGCAGGGAGTTCGCTAGGGCTGCCCAATGGCTCTATATTTCTATCTGTTCGTGTAGGACGCGCTTGGGCTCATGATGGGCCACCCAGAGTACGAGATTGAAGGGCTGTTGCTCCCAGATCAGTCGGTGCTGCGTGAAGCTTTCTTCACAGACGATTCAACGATGTATCTGACTGGGACTAGAGAAAATTTGGGGCAAGCATTTAAGGTGTTGGACTTATACTATGAGGCCATTGGGGCTAAGCCAAACATGGCCAAGTCGTTGGCAATCAGGGCTTCGAAGCACCCTAGGGAATGGTCTTACGGCGAGGAGACGGGTCTAAGGTGGCTGGAGCCGGGAGCGACTACGATGAATCTTGGCTTTCCGGTGGGATTCAACATGCCACAGCGGAAAAAGAATAACAAGATTATGCACCAAATTCGATCCAAGCTCTCACTGTGGTCTGGCTAGCCATTGTCCATGGCGGCCCAAATTCTAGTGTGTAACCATGTAGTGTTAGCGTCCATCTGGTACGTAGCTAGTGGAGCTAATATTGATAGAGGTATCTTCAATAAGGCTCGAGCGTTGGTTCGCAATTATGTGTGGTCGGGGGATCCCTCCAAGAAAGCCAAGGCGCGGGTGGCGTGGGATTCCGGAGTACTTCCCATGATGCTGGGAGGGATCAAGATTCAAGATATTTGATCCTTCGGCTTAGGCTTCCGCCCTCTTAGCCAAAATGGTGGTGAGGGGCCCGTGGCCGGGCCCGGAACCCTGGAAGAAGCTGCTGCAATTTAGAGTGCGTCAGCTTCAACTAAAAGCGGAAGGGGTCTGGTCTTCTTCGGCAGAATAGCTGCTCACAGCAAAAGCGACGGCAGATCAAGGATCTCCTCTCTGGAGGGGGATCTGGGCAGCCTGGACACAAGTGCGTCCAAGTATATCCAGGAAGCCGCCTATCAACAAGGCCGAAGTTTTGAGAAAACCGTTGTTTTTGAACCAAGTAGTGAAGAACGTGTTAGGACGAGGCGAAGCTTGGGATCTTTTGCAGGTGGTCATGAAAGGGAGTCACAAGGGTCAAACATCTGTGTAGACGAGAGGAGTCCAGGTGGGTCACGCCGGTAGAGCTTCGCAGGCTAACAAACTCCCAAAATATCTTTGTTCTTCACGAGGAGATGCTCTCCTCCATTCCCTGGGACCTCACACAACACGAAGCGTTGAAGGAGAACAAATGGTGGACGGCGTTGGTATCATGGCCAGGGTTGCCACAAGAGTTCTTCCACGTACAGAAGGTATCGGGGGAGGAGGTCATTCTAGTTAACATTTTTCAACGTCAGCGAGGTTCGGACGAGTTGGTCGCTCTTTCGGGAGAGGAGCCGGTCCCCTTGTCGGTGTGGCCACTCTCCAGAGCAAGGACTATCCTTAAGAGTCCGTAGGATGGGTGGGTGTGGTTTAATCCGCCGGATCCCCCACCGAGAGGATGGCAACTTTTCACATTTGAACATAGAAGGGTGGAGGACTTGGATCTTGACCTGAAAGAATGGGAGTGGGACTCTATCGGACACATTAAGAGAGGAAACTTCTTCTCGTATACCACAAAGAAAGGGTACGAGATTCAGAATGAGCCAGAGGGTAAAGCACCAAAGCTTACGGTCTTGATGCAAGAGCGGGGATACACAGCGGCTCAAATCAAGGCCTTCTACATGGATCTATGGGACGTTTGGACTCCGCGCAAAGTTTCCACGATGGTTTGGCTTACGAGTTAGGGAGGGTTGTCTCTGGCGGCGTGGCATAAAGAGAAGAAAATACCAGGTCAGGATGGGATCTGCAATCTGTATAGTCTCAGAGCCTTAGAGACTCCGGAACACACGTTCTTGTGCCAAGCGGTTGAGGGAGTTTGGGAGAAGGTTCGGCGTATGAGACAGATCGCGGGACTTCAACCACGGCTCACAACTTGATGGCAGGTGCTGACAGGGGTGCTGGATGCGATGGGAAGGCCTGTGGTGGCTTGTTTAAAAAAGAAGCCATGGAATATGCTCCAGAACAACCTTATTAGGCAACTTTGGTGCCAAAAGTGTGATTTGACCTCAGGGAGGGCAACTTCCATATTGGAGTGGCACTTTTCAAGGCTTGGCAACAGACCATTCGGGGAGGGATGGGGCCTGGCAAGAGCTCACGCGGTACTTAGGAGGGAAAGCGAAATTGGCAAATCAACAGAAGAAGGAAGGAGAATTTAGGGCAGCGTGGACACAAGGAGGAGTTTTCTGCTCTTCGGGGGCAGCCCTTCAGTGGAATATCGTTCCACACAGGGAGTTTTTGCCAAGAGATCTGGCGATGAGGTACAGGACCTTTCGGTCGAGACTTACTCAACCATCCATTCAAGATTCGGGTTCCCAGGAAAATGGAGAGGAGAGCGACGAAGAGCGCATTGCCCTGGAGAGACGGGTGGAGGCTGAACGCTTGGCAGGGGAGCTCTTGGATGGTGTTGTGAGGGACATGGAGCGCGAAGTGGAGGAAGATAGAAGTTCTTCGGATGATGGTGATTCGGAGAGGGAGTTTCTGGGTCTTCCGGATTCCCTGCAGTCAGAGGAGGATCTCCGGATCCAGGCTAACTTCTCGTCCGGGTCTCGCGAGGAGTTCGCCAACGGGACGTTAGCTGCTTGGTTCTGCGCGTCCTTCATTGCGTCGTTGGCGCCTAGGTCGGTGGAAGCTCAGGGCGTCGAGGTGGCTGCTCCGGTTCTTCGGCGTCAGGGAGCGCTTCGGAGTTGGAGGGGCTTGTTGATTTGCTTTCGTCAGATCAGTTCCCCTTTGAGGACTGTGATAACTTTCCTTTGGAACTGGATTAACTTTCGTGGCTTTGTCCTCTCTTGGTGTTTGGATTGTTCCTTGGACTTGTTGGGGATTTCCTTCCCTTTGGATGGCTTGTTGGCCCTTTCTGCCTTTTGGCTGGTGAGTTGCCTGAGGCTTGGTGCCGGTGTTGTGTTGCTGTCTTCGGACGTGATGTTTTGCTGGTTCCTTCTAAGCTCCCGTATTGGGTTTTCAAAGTTAAATGGTGAGAAATCCACGTTGTCGCCGTGGCGACCTGGGCTCGAATTCCAGCAGCCACATTGGCTTTTGATGAGACAAGGTTCATAAATTAGAGCGACAACTCTTCTTGCAACGAAATTCGTCTCCGTGTGAAAATAGTGAGGCTGTGCCACACAGAGCTACAACGACTTCCGTCTGGCTCCAACTTCTTATAACTTCTACGTTACGTAATTCTACCAAGAAGGCCATCAATTGGTTTCTTGTTTTGAGCTGCATATTGCATTCTACATGTCGGCGAATTTGAACTAAGGCGTGTTCCATTGACACTACTGCAGCAGCTCGATTACAAGCCCTGTGTTTGGTATTAGATGGTAAATCAGCCCTCAATGAGACCTCAAAACCTAAACCCTAAACCCTAAACCCACCTTCAGCAGAAATCACCTGTATAATTAGCTAGCTGCCCATCCAGGTTTTTAGGGTTTAGGGTTAAGCAGAACATCGTTGTCTGGATGAGGAGAGACTGATCCATCTCCGGTTAGTCACATAGCAAGTGTTCATAGACTTGGCATTTGATGACCTTCTGGTGCACTTGAAACCCCGGCGCGATCATGAACTGGACCCTGGCCTGCTTGCACTTGGGACACGGAGCTGCATCCGAGGACGCCGCCATTCGCTCCACATGCGGCTCGCTGATTTCCATGCCCTTCCCCACGCGCAGCACCGTCGCGGTGGGGTACAGCGACGACGCCAGGCGGTGCAGCAGCCAAATGCACTTGGCGGCGTCCAGAAACGCGCCTGTGAAGCTCTTGCGCGCCTCCGTGTCCTTGAACACGATATTCCACGGGAACAGAAACCAGATCTCCCGCATCTTCTGCTCGCAGAACGCCAGAAACTTGGGCTCGAAGTCCGCGTGCGCCGTGTTCGCCGCGTCCACGGAGTCCACTAGTCGCAGGCGCTGGAACTCCTCGAACCTCGCCGCGCATCGCTCCTTCGCGTCGATGATCAAGGTGAGCCCCGTGGCGTCGAAGCTGTCATTCTCGAAGCAGTGGTACAACGCCTGCGAGAATGCGAGAAAATCACTTAGTTGATGGAGAATCTATTTGACTCTATCTTGTTGTTGAAGAAAATAAATACGTAAACCCTACGACGATGATAGTGGAGAACATGTAGAGATTGAATCAAGCGCTACCTTGTTGACGTTGGCCTCGAGTACAAACGAGGTGTGCTCGCGCTTCATGAACTTGGCGGACGGCTCGATAGCGGCGAGCGTTCTGAAAACGGAGTACCCGGAGTACTCCATCTGCTTCATGAAGACCTTGCAGAAGTAACGAACCGCGACGCGCGCTCGCGTCGCCGCCATCTCGAACAGCGGCACTCGCTCGCTCATCGTCATGTCCTTGAACCCCGGGAAGAAGAAGCTGTCGCGCTTTTCGTCGGCTTTCCAGGAGTCCTCGGAGAAGCTCTGCTTCGCGTTGCGGCAGAGATCCGCCAGGCCAGACGTCGAGCCACCGCTACTCTCGCCGAACGACGAGGTGGACGTCTCCTGCGAGCTCTCGGAGAATGTGTCCACGTCGAGGACGTTCAGCGGCTCCCCGGCTGATCCCTTGGCGTCCATGGCCTGGAGCTTCCGCAACTTCCATTCCAACATATCGATCGCGTCTTGCTTGTCCACTAGCGCGGACTGCTGCCGCTTGCTCAGGACCAGAAGCGCCTTTGCCCTGCTCTTGGGCCATCCCGTGGACTCTCGCGGCAACACACACGAGAAAAACTCTGAGAAAATGCCGGAAAAGATCCCCAGCGGTCGACACCGTCCCGAACTCCTGCACACATCCTGAATTGCGTCGCCGGTGTCGAACGCTCTCGTGCTTCGAACATCACCAAACCGCTTGCTGGTTCCTTGGTTGGAAGTGCTCGTTGAGTCCGCAGGAGAAAACAAATCATTCGTCGCCCACACTTTCGCATTCGCCGCAGCTCTGCAACTCGGTTCCTGCATCGACTGCCACCAGTAACAACAACGTCAGAGGCTCCGCCATAGCCCCAGGGGTTTCTCTTCAGCAGGTGAGGACCCCCATACCTGGCTGCGAGTGTGGCGCGAAGGAGGCTTCTTCCCTTCCAAGCCCGTCATGACCGCAATCTAGACACCCGCAGAGCTCTTTCCTCGACGCGAAACAACTGCAGAAACGTCGACCTCTGAGTGAAACATTGCAAATCATTGACATGCAGAAAGATCAGTAAGCTAAGGACGGCAAACATTCTCTGATCACTAACCGAGTGAAACACAGACGACCTCACTTCGAATTCATTACCGAAGTAAAATCTCCTAAAGAACCAAAAACTCGCTACAATTCACACCTCTCCCATTGAACACCTAAACACCACATACCTCCTGAATCAGCAGCTCAACAAACCAGGCGCAGCTCTCTGCAGAGACAAACTCCTCTGATACATATCCACCCAGTTCACATCTATCAGTCACAATATGACTAGAACTCAGACCGCTCCAGATCCCACTTCCCTAACTCTAACGAACTCTCGTGTCTGAGGCTCCGATGATTTGGAGGCTGGTCATCAATGGCCGCCGGAGGTCCAGCTGATTGACTTTGCAAGTTACGTTCTTTCAATGCAGATTGTATTGTATTATTGCGCATGCACCCTCATTTACACAGACTTCGTGGCCTGGTGAGTTACTGGTAAGTTACTGACTAATGGTTTAGTTGATCTATTCAACTTTATAGTAAACTGCGCCTGTAATAACTAGCGACAGATCAACGGTAGAGTTTGGTCATTAAATTGAGCTTTGTTTGATAATGGATAGTCTCAGGGGCGGTTTACACTACAGACCAAGAGCCGTGACCAAGGAAAATGGATTAATTTCATGGTCACACTTCATGGTCACACTTCCATGGTCACACTTCATAAAAATGTCATTTTTCAGGTCCTTGGGCCTCTCACTAAGTGTGAACCAAACTTGGACCGGGAGGAATGACCATGTACTAAAAAGTGGGCATGCTCGTTTTTTGAATGAATGCCTAAAAAGGGCAATATTGCCTAAAATAACAAAGAAAATAAAACAAGCCAAAAAGACAAAAAGGGTGGCCGCCATTGTATATACAGTAACGTTGGGCCCCCTCCAAAAAAACAAAAAAATTAAAATTAAATTTTTTATTTAAAAAATCAATTTAAAAATAATTAAACAGCATTTCAGGCCCATGGCCTCCTCGTTTCAGTAATGAGAGAACCCTTTTAGCTTCTCTCACCGCAAAATCCGGGGGACCCTCCAACATTATCCATTAGGCCTATTTCTAGGCCTTTGGGGAACCTCAACTCCTTTGGTCACTTTTCTTTTTTCCTCGTAGTGTAAACCCAAGTCATCCCGAGATGAGTTGATGGAGCCAATCACAGATTTTAGAGGGTCATGAGACAAGTTCTTGGTCCGTAGTGTAAATCGCCCCTCATGCTCTCAGCCCTTTTTCTTTTGGTTTCACGATTTTAGCCTGAGTGGTGACACAAATTTTTCTGGAGACCACACATTTAGCGACCCAAAGTTTCTCCTAAAATTATTCAAAACCAAATTTTCTCCAGAAATATCTTTTTGGAGAATCCATCTCCATGTATCGTTAGATTTGTACATCCTTTCTAGCAACAAGATGGAATCCCCGCTGTTCATTAGTAGCAATATGGCAATATGGCAACGGCCATCAATGAAATTTTGGCGATATTAAATCATAATTTTCCCACTCTTTCTGGGAATATTCTTTTCTGGAAAAAAAAATCGCCATTTGGCCCTTTTTAGCCGGGGGGTTTGGATAGTTTTGTTGGAGTTGATGGATTTCTTTATTCATTTTTTGAAAAGTTTTACGAAAATTATTGGAGTTGAATTAGTGTGTTAGAGTTATATGTAATGTCATGTTAACTTAGTAGAAGAAGGAGTGGTCAAAATTGGGTTTAAGAGAGGAAGGAGGGTAAAAATTTCTAAACCTCTTTCAAAGACAAGCTAAAACAAGGAGCATTTGTCTTGTGGGTGCACAATGCATCACAAAGTTTTTCTATACATACTAATCATTATTCATGAGCTTTCTTTGGGAAACGGCGGTGGATATAGAGATGCCCATGATAATCGGGGCGGTGGAAACGTGGGGAACACGGCAACTCCAAATTGTGAAAGAATGACCGCGAAGGTCCAAGGAAATGGGAGGCACAAGGAAATGGGTGCATCAATCCATAGCATTACACTCCTTCAAGGACAAAACAACAGAGGCGTTCCAAACACAAGCACGGCTAAATCTGTCTCCAGCGTTGAAGCGGTTGTACCAAGGCGTTTCGACCCTAACTATCAAGAACTCAACAATGTTTTTGCATTCGTGGACGACCTCAACCAAAAACCTGCACCTAATACGGTGCGTAGTGATGTTCTTGACAAGATCACACCGACGCCACGTGCCCAAAATCCTGCTTCTGCTGCAACTTCGAATGCTAGTCAAAGGCGTTTCTAAGAGGGATTAGCTTCAATGGGGAACGTTGAAGACCCAAATCCAAACTCTACCAATGCTAGTATTGGTGGTAGACCCCCAAGTCTCCGACGGCCCCTAGACCTATTGTGGGTCAATATCAACGCGGTTGTGGAAGAAATAGAGGTCGTGGAGGGACCAAAGGCTGAGGAGGAACTAGAGGTCGTGGCGGAAGAAACAACGGCAAAACGTCATCTTCTAGACATGCTAAATGGAAGTTTTTAATAAATAGTTTTGATTATCACAAACATTGAAGCACATAGGTTTAAAAAGTTTATGCTCCTCATGTATGTCAAAGGTGATGGTAATGTCTACGCCATGGCCGAGGACGTCGGCTCCCCGACGATACCATCCACGCCCTGGACGGGGACGTTTGCCCCCCAACAATAACGTCCACGCCCTTGCCAAGGATGTCCGCGCCTTGACTATAAGTCTAAAAATGTTCGCACCTTGTTGGAGGCGTCCACAGTGGACTTCCGTCCATGGTGGACTTCAATCCACGGTAGAACAACATGTCATGTACTGACGTGTCATTTACAGCCAACTATTCCACCCTTGAAAAAATTACTATGTATACAATTAACAAACATTCCAGTCCGTCCACCCGTCTGGTCTTATTTGTCCGTCCAATATGCCCGTTGTGACCCTGTTTTGTCCGTTGTGACAACTCTGGTTTAAATTAGCAATGAAGCGTTTTGTTTATCTAGAATGAATTTAAAGAAAATTATTAAAAAGAACCTTATTGATATTTGAGATCTTAAAGAAATTTGTTTGGTGTAAAAATTGACAACATAAGTCTATTTTTTAGTTGAAAGACTGCCATTCTTTTTCCTACAATAACTCATATAAGTTGATGAATGACGGTTGTTTTATGTATCGAATAGTTAATTAAAGTCATGGCATCTAAATAAATCTTTCTTTATTTTATTTTGGATGAGTAACCAAGGATGCATGCATTGAAACATGTCTCAAATTGTGTGGATAAAACATTATCCTGACATTGAAGTATGGAATCCAGCCATAGATGAAAATTGGTTCTAACTTGCTCAAATCCGTTGTAATGAGAGTCAGAAGTTCATGAAACTTAAGTATTTTGTATTTCAATCAACATTTTGACATTCTATATTTCCACCATCTAAAATTATCATTTTTCTTTTGTAACCAAAAAAGTATGGCTCTCAAATTATCAATCCACCCATTTTTCTAATTTCAAATTCTTAAATATTTGTATTAAATGATTTTAAAGTTAAAATACCCTCAGCAAAAAAAAAATCAACTTGCTCATGACTTTCTATCTTCTTACAATAATTTTTGGATGAACTTGCTATTATACAATACAGTAATAGAATTAGATAAGAAGAAAGCTAATACAAGACTTTAACACAATTTTTTTGATAGGCTTGCAATTGTCTACATCTATATGCTTGCATGATTGTCCAATAAGCTCCAATTCATCGAGGTTGTATATTGGGCATATTCAAGCATGTTTAGGCACATTCAATTTTTATTTTTTTGGCATGTGAAGTGGCAAATTTAGATTTTCACTTAGGGAATATTAACATAGGTTAAATTTGATTAAATTATTTTTATTTTTATTTTATTTTTAGAAATATTTCTTAAAATTTGGAGTAATGTACTTTAAACATTTTAAACAAAATTATGCTGAAATTGATGCTCAAAGGCAAGTGTCAACACCTTCAGGTCAAGTACCTTGTATTCACTAGAGGTTCAACTTCTCTTCATTCACATAAGTTAGTGAAGCTCCCTATCTAAGCGACAATCATGTTATTATTCTAGCAGAAGGGAATCAAGTTAGAAAGCTAGGTCTTTCCAAAGGCTTTACAATTTACAACCTGAAACCATGATGGCATATGGTATGTTTGAAGAGTAATATTACTCTCGTGAGTCATAATTTGATTACAGCCAGCTCCCTTTACAAGGGCATCATATAATCATTGATGTGGGTCCATAATAAATGCTCTCTACACCAGTCTCCCTATAATAACAACATCCATCAAGCTGAAAGTCTCCTCTCATGACATCCATTACGTGTAACAGTCACTATCAACCCTGTCCACTACAACAAGCACTCTAACTTAAATATCAGCCGCAAGGGAAGGCAAAGTTTGATATAACGAACAGGGAGCTGACTGTATATGAAGAGGGTGTTCAATTACAGAGCTGCATCATGTGGGGGCATCCTGGCATTGTGGCAGTCTGAACTCTTTGTGACATGCTCAGAGCCTCGCTCTCTTGTGCAGTTGAGAGACACAAGATTCAGTCAACCACTTCAAGTCAAATGCGTGGGTAACATTGGCAATTATGGTCTTTCATATTCCCTGGCTTTCAGGTCTGGAGCTTGAACATCAAATTCCAATGAACTGCGGATGTCTCTGAACCTGCCACAGGAAGATTACCAACTTATTGCAACACATAAAGCTCAGGGAGTTCTTCAAACAGGACTGTAGATAAACAATCACTAATAATCAGCAACCTGAAGGAACAATTTAACTCACTATTTTACACGGTATTTCATACTGACTAGTGATTGTTTAGTGATTTGAGTGGGTTATTAATGGCCTAACTTAGTTTGATACTGGGCCTAATTTAATCAACAGAGCCGTTGGAAAGAGAAGTCGCAGTCGTTGCTCTTTGAAGAGGCTAATAAAGAACGACGTGCCATGTTCATTAGCGCTTCCCTTCAATTCCATTGACGTGCCAAGCGACGATCATGGGCCGTCGATCGAAGTGGATGAGATCAACGGACCTGAGACTCTGGTGTGCTTCAATGGAGATTAGAGCAGCAGTGTGGGAGCCTTGACAATAACGTAAGCCTCCCCATAACCAACAAAAACCCATAGCCAACGCCTATAAAATTGGGGTATATCCAAGCCTCTTCCAACCCATTACCACCACCTGAGTTCCAAATGGAGGTTTGCTACCAGTCAAGACCCTTACTTTTGGTCGTTGGTTATGGGGGTACCTACTGCTGGCCACCCACTAAACATGGTTGCACAGTTTGAAAATTCATAACTAATTCAGTTTTCATCAAAAAATATGAAATCACTTGGGTCTGAATTGTAATTCTATTGGCTATCATTGAAAGTAATAGTATAATTATCTCCTCTCTCCATATATGCACGTTCCTTAACTTGTCAGTTTTAGGGGGGCTCACCTTAAACCTCGCCCTCGCATTTATGAGCGACGGGCCCTCCTCCGAGCCCTGTTTCTTAATGTAGGGGCCGGCGGCACCTTTTTAGAAATTTTGAGTTTACATTTGGAACGAAAGACCCAAATCCTACACATCTTTTTAATTTTTGATTTTTTAAATTTAAATTTTATATCAACAATCTAGAAATAGGAGGCTTTTTGCCTCACCAATGGGTGCCTGCTTGGGGGCCTGCTTGTCATTAATGCAAGGGCGAGGTTTATCATCACGAATGTGGGAGAGTCTAACGCATAGCAAAATGGATGAACGGTGCTTCATCTTCACAACATTCATTAGATGGATGAACCTTCACCTTTGTGATGATTGCATTACTGAGTTGTTCCTTACAATTTTTACAGTATGTTGTCTTGGGTTGAAGTTGGACACAAGAAGAAGGCATGATTTGATGGATCCATAGTCTTTTTTTTTTGGTGGGACCCTTATCTCTCTTCTCCTTTTTCTAATTTGCTTCCCCAACTAATATGTTCTTGACCTCAATACACATAGTAAATTGATGTTAGAGTTCTCCTAAAAATGAAATTGAAAGTGGGTGACCTTGCAATGACCACCTCCTACTTTATAGTCTTATGTTAGTAACTGGGACCCTATGGAGAAGGTGACTTGGCTTAGTTCTTTGCAAACTCTGGGTGCTATGAAGGAGCTATAGCTTGTATTGGGTAGGGCCCAAGAGCATTAATTGCTATGCAATTCATTGGTGCAAAATTTGGAGTAGGAAGGCCTTTCAAGAAAACTCTCTTACATTGGAGAGTTGTGGAGAGGAGACTAGAAGGAATGGAAGCTTAGATAACTCTTTTAATGCCAAGGTATCACTAAGTTTAGATGATTTTAAAGTGGACAATGATGTCTTGAATAAATTTAGTTTCCATATTGCTTGGAATGATCACCTGTGATTGGTTCGTCATTTTGATTTGGCAGTGTAATGGTCAAGGAGTGAAAACTTGATGGACTTTGTATTGGACTTTTCCAAAGCTTGTCAATCAAGTCTTGTTGCGGATGCTCTCATGCTTGTAGTTGCACTATTGTGGAGGGCTTAGAAGAAGGGCTTAGAAGAAGGGCTTAGATGTACAAGGAAAAAAAAGTGCACAATTTAACTATATACATAGAAGAGATATCTACAATCAATAATATGGCAATTAGGATAAAAGAAAGCGTGGCAATGGAAGGGTGATAGTTTTTGTAGGTGAAAAAATAATGCTTACAAAGAAGCGTACTATATTCTTTTAACCTAATGGCGCAATTGATCTAGTATTTTAAGCTTGAAGTTGGTCAAAATTGCTATTGATATAGAGTCTTTCAGAACCAATAGCCTCATTATTAATTACAAACTATAAATATTAAATCTACATATTTTTCATACAGTGAGTGTTCCCATTTAATTTCCTAAATTACAAGATACTACCTATGCTTATGCATTAAAAGTGGTCATCTTTGAGCTTCTAAAACCACAACCATGGGAGCTAGTGGAAGGTATTACTTTGACCTTATCAATAGTAACTTCTCCTCTTTAATCTCTAAAAGACCACGGCTATGTCTTTAAAAAAAGAACTTCAAAACCATTGTTAATATTGCCAATATTGTACATTTATAAACAATGATCTCACTATACTACTAAGTGTATGATTATTTTATGTACTACTAGAACATATTTTATTAAAAAATTGATACTATGGATTTGACGATTATAGCATTTGAGACAAGTTTAACCCCTAAGGTATTGTAACAGTTTCACACCAAAAACACTTCAAAATTGTTGGATTCTAGTGCAATGAATAAAATAGGAAACAAAAACTTTGATTTCTAGTTTTGACCGTAGGATCTCAAATACGACTTATTAAGTAACATACTCACAAAATTCATAAACTTCGACTACACGGATTGAAAGATTATAGTGTTTAAATTCAAAGAAATGGTTCATTCTCTTCCATACGTTCAGTGGACGAGCAAACTTTGACTTCACTTGGTGTCAAATTTTTGCACTACACAAGGTCTAAATCCATTACCATCGTGTTAAGCATGATGTTAGTTCCTTATACACCAAATGTTAGAGGTAGAAGAGGGGTGTAGCATATTCAAAACTACTGTGTGCAAAGAGTGGAGGTTCAAAAATTGCCAATTTGCGTTTTAAAATTTTGTGAAACTAATATGTTTTAGATTGATAATCCAAATGGTCAACAAGAAGATTTACACTACATATTGTTGTGGGAAAAAAAAAGTCAAAAATATGAAATCTCTAAGCTATAATTTGTAAAAGAAGAAGTTTTTTTGGTACCTTGTCCGACAATGTGTGAAAATGTTTGACTTGGGTTAATATGCTATTTTTCACCAAAGACAAGAACTTTTTTTTGACAATATGAAGGGAAAAAATATTACTTAATAGTATAGAAAATCTCACATTCAATAGAGTGTCCTAGCAAAAGTTTTTGGAGGTGCCCAAAGTACCGGCTTTCCCCATTTGAAATTCAAAACCCTATGACTTTTTCATTATATATTGGATTTAGGAAAAAAAATGTTCTCCCAATGAGGTCTTAGTAATGTCCTTTTACAATAAAAATTTCAAAGAGGAATGTAGGAAATTGACACCATAGAAACCTGACCGAACTTACAAAAAGCCCATTTTTTACACTTGGTCCTTCAGGGGTTAGCAGTCTTTGTGTACCCTGATTTGAAAGAATCAATTCTTCACACATTTTTAATAAAGTGATTTTCTTACACTGCGCAAAGTTGTTGTTCTCAAATTACAATCTTAATGGTGTAAGGTACTTGTCCAAAAAAATTAGATACATTAAAGGTGTTTAACATATCAAGATCAATCTTGCAACAAGATGGTCCACATTCACACAAAATGCAATTTAATTTTTTGTGCTCTCCATTTCAAATCAAATTTTAATCACTAAAGGACCAATGTCCCCTGGGTAATTTTCAGTTTCGGTAGGGTTTCATGATCTCAAATTTAGGCATGGTTTTTTGAATTTTTTTTGATGAATGGGCAACTTTTTTTTAGCTTCCTGTAGACGTAACTTTCGTAAAAATCCAACTTCCAATTCAAAAGTTAAGAACATTTTTCAGTAACATATACAAATAGTGCACCAATTTAGTGCAACATATAACAAATAGTGTAGCAAAACTTTAAATAATTTCAAATTCAATAGAAATTCGAGTTTTTGTCGGCTTAAAGAAAAGAAACTTTCCACTTGGAAGGGGAATGAAAATCTTTGCATTCACGGTACACATTTTTGCATTTCAAAAATATATGAAAATGATATGATATAAGCAAAACTTGAAGTGTATTATTTATTCTCAGCACATAGTTGCATTGCAAGATTTTTAAGGACATCTTCTATCCCTCTTCTACTTCTAAAGTTTGGTGCACATTGTGCCTAACATGATTCTTTTTGAGTTAAAATTAGAAAATCATGGATTGTAGTGCAAAAAGTTGCCATAGAAGGTGGTCGAAGTTTGTTGAAGGTGTATAGTATGACTTCAAGAAGAGTTTATGTCTCACTTCAAAGGCTAATATCTTTATAATCCGTGCAGTCAAATGAAACAATTTTCTTACCACACACACTTGTACAACCCTAGCACAAGATTCTACTGCTAGATACGTAAATTTTTTGTTTATTTGCATTTTGTGTTGAATGCATTGAAAAGTTTTTAGTGAGTTTGGGTGCTAAAATGTCTTGGTCCTTTCGGGGTTAATCCAAATGATGAACGCAAAGACTATAGTGTTTTCTTCAAGTAGAAAAAATAAATAAAGAAATTTGAAAATTTGAAAAATTTGTGTCTATTTATGTGGAAGAATGAAAGTTTCTCTTGCATTGTGCCCAAAAACTTGGGCTCCTCTTGGTGTGAAATCTTTGCAATGTAGAAAGTTTTCTTTATGTAAAATCTTCAAGGAAGTTACATTGGTTAGTTGTATACAAAATCTCATTTTTTTAGTAGCTTTGTAAACAACCCAAACGGCTCACCTTCCCCAGGTAACAAAACTTTTCACCAATTGTTGGATTTTAAAAATTTTAACTTTTAGAAGCATTTAGAAGTGCCCATCTACAATAAAAACCTCAACAAAAATTGTTGAAAATTGACATGAGAGGAACGTGCTCAAATTTTAAAGAAGCCAATTTTGGATCATTTGGTCCTCGAGAGAATAATCTAGTATTGCTTAGCCTATAACTAACCCCAACTTACCTCCCAACATCTAAGTAGGAATTTTATCTCAATGGCTTTTATACTCTTTTGTCCTAATGGACGACCTTCCTACTCTCCTCCTTCCTGGAACATCAACCATGTGATGCAATTTTTTTTTGAGTTTATAGAAGTGACAAAGATTGTTAGATTGACAACAAATATACGGTAATGTAGAGCTACGAAAGTAGTTGAAGGAGAGGAAGTATGGAGGCTACAATATGAGGGGTGCTATAAGCTCATCATAGAATGTAGATGAAGATTGCTTATGATCAAGAAATGATTATAGAAGGTAGAAACATCCTTTGTAAATGCAAAAGATGTTTGATTTCAAGAAATTATACAAATGACATTTTGGGTTTAGATTGAGTAAGACAAATAGCCAACGTACAAGGAACAATTTGGTCTTAGTGTTCCTTTGAAATATGAACCAAGCTTAGGCTTCAATAATTGATTCATTTTGAATAATTAAACTCTTTTTTAAACAATATTAAATACTGAGATTGAGATCAAAAGCAAAAGAAGCTAAAATTGTATTCATAATCTCTCATTTGAATCCATTCTTCACTTTCAAAAACAACATAACTACTGCATACCACAAAGTAATTTATCCTTTGTAACCCAAGATATCCCATCCACAAATGAAGACTTTTCTGCCAGCTCCTCAGCATTCAAAATAAAATGTCTAATTTCACCATTAAATCCTCCAAAATCATTAGACAAACCACCCACAATACTACAAAACTACTGTATGGAAGACTTATTAATAGATAAATATAGTTGATAAAAACTTTGATAGGAGGCTGGAAGAATATCAAAAATCAGAAGAAACCAATAGTGGAAACCTTGGTCCAAAATCTTATTGCAAGCACTCCTCACCTAACAAAAAAATTCTTACCTTCCTCCAACAATGTGCCCACATTACCACCTCTCATGAATGTGGAAAAGAAAAGCCAGAGAGCCACCAAACTCGAAACAATAATCTGTGCAGCCTTCGCCACGCAATCAGTTGGTTGATGCGTTTGGGTGGATTCGACCGATCGATGGATCATGTGGGAATAAAGGACTCTGGGTTGTGGGTAGGCGGGTCTGCGGCGACGTAGCCGTTGGCGAGCTGTTGGGCGGGGAGTGGGTCGAGATCCGGCGCAACGTTGGGTGGTGGGTTGTAATCGACCTCGAGGGAGGTGAGCGCGACGAGGGCTTTCATCTCCTTCTGGCAGTTGGAGAGGCGCTCGGCGGCGAGCTTGAAGTGGAACTCGCCGGTTTGGAGGCGCTTGAGCTGGAATTGGCACTGCACGGCCACCCATTGCGTGTTGGCGAGCGACTCCTCCAGCTTGAGTGACTTGGTCTTGAGCGTGGCGATGGTTACGTCGGCCTTTTCCACCATGCCCCTGAGGCTCACCACCTTCCCCTC